>CM019721.1:2511851-2829351 GCA_009760885.1 Achatina immaculata | reverse complement strand
CGGTTAAACTTCACTTTCCACCACCTTTTCCCATCGGTGCTGCACAGCAACCTTTATTTCTTTTCCGCATTTCTTCCTTGACCGGGAGGAGCTTTACTCCACGCGCGGCATTTGAAGAGTCTCGTCAGTAGTGTCTTAACCTCTGGGACAAGCCGGTTCATGCATTTCACCCGATATGACTGCACTCAGGACGTGGCCGACCTCCAGACCAGAGGTGCCGTGATTTGACTGTTTGCTTCGCTTTATCCTTTCTATCACCTTTTCCGCAGTGATGCTGCGCGGCAACCTCATTTGCAAATTTCTTCATTGGCCGGGAAGAGCACCGCTCCACGCACGGCAGCTGAAGATCTCGCCAACAGCGGGTTTTGAACTAATAAAAGCGCTCTTTCCACGAGGGTCGGAGCTTGGTAAGCATGTATTAGCTCTAGAATTGCAACAGTTATCCAAGTAGGATCGTGTCATCTAAGGAACCTCGACTGATTTAATGAGCCATTCGCGGTTTCACCGTGAGACAGTGTGAACTTAGACATACATGGCTTAATCTTTGAGACAAGCATATGACTACTGGCAGGATCAACCAGATAGCTTTCTTCACCGAACCTTTGTCGGATATCTGCCGACAGACCGACGCGGGGCAAGGGAGACAGCGCTCTGCTCAGAGCGGATCCCTTTCGACCCCGGCGGCGTTTCATTTCCTTTAACCGGCGGGGGCGGCTCTCTCTGCTCTAACGAGCGGAGAGGAAAGCCTGGCCACCCACAAACAACACACGTTACATACTGCAGACCCGATACTCTTTGCGAGAGATGGGCCAATTTCGAGACCATCGGTCGACAAAACCGTACTACATCGTTATCACAAACCTGTCTGGCTAGCCGTTTACATGCTTCGCTCGACGGACAAACCACTTGCTTCTGCATCGAAACACCTTAACTCTCGCCGTCCGGGAAGGGAGCGAAAGCTTGTCTCCCCACGCACGGAACTCGAGAGCGCTTTTTCGCCAAAAGAACGGTCGGCCTGCGCAACAGCAACAGCCCGCGCTGTGCAGCTCGGCGCAGCTCTGCGCGGCTGACGATCTCGCACATAATTGCGTGTGCATAAGACAACAGGCTTGATGCCACAGTAAAGTAGTCATTCTATAGCAACCAATGTTGTCCAGTGCTGATTTAGGCCAGCGTTTTTCAAAAAATGGACAGTAGGGCCCACCAAGGATGCTTTGAGAAGATCCTGGTGGGCGGTTGGGGGAAAGGGAGTGACTAGTGGCATCTGAACCAAAAAGAGAGAAAAAAAAACTTAGGGGAACCACTGATTTAGCTTTAGAACTGACGAAGCTTGATTTGTCTGGGCGACCGGATCTAGATAATCTAGCATCTCTGTCGGTATGACAGTATGAGAGTCTCTTTGCAAGTGTCACGTTGTTCAAGCTTATATATGTACATCGTATCTCGAGTTCCTTTTCCCTGATTGGCCAGTCTTGACTAATCCAGAATTAGGTTACTTCTGCTTATTTCTTACATAATCTAAACACCAAGCAGTGTCTTTAAACAAACAGAGGGCTTGAAAAAAAAGAAAACAAAACAGAGACGTTCTAAATAACAGAGGATTTTATAGAACAAATAACAGTCATGAACCAATAGAAAGCTGACATGAAACATCAAACAGCAGTCATTAAACAATGAGCCTATTTTAAAACAAAATATTGACCCGAAAGAGACATCATATCCAAGCAAACAGTCAAACAGATCAAACAGGGAAATTAAACAGTGCCAAGATTACTGAAAGCAACCGAAGGAAAACCGAAAACAAGACAGATAACAAACCTCAAATAAGTAGGTTAAAATAATAAACAGAAAAGCAGGCCAGAAGCAATGGATATGGGAGTTAAACAATAAACGGTGAATCTCAATTAAGTAACAATGGTCTAAAATAACAAACACAAGGCTTAAAACAATCAAGAACTTAAAGCAACAAACGCTGGCAATGAAATACAATCCAGCGAAACTGAATTACTGAAAGGTGCACTTGAAACAACCGAGTACCTGAAACAAGTGACAACAGACTTGAAACAACATAGTACCTGAAACAAGGGACATCAGACTCGAAAAACCGAGTACCTGAAACAAGGGACAGTAGATTTGAAACAAAATACATATATGTAGAATCTAACACAACAAAAATGATTTTGAAACAACAGACATCCATCGTAAGTCACATATATCTAGAAAACAGGGTGAAGAAAAATTATTGACAGTAACTCTGAAATAATTAAATTTCTTCTACGAGGGTGATACTGAAAGTCGTGAGCAAAAGTTTTTTAAAAATCAGAATTTATAGATAGAGAAAATATAAATGTATCGCCTTATCTGCATCCGTTGCACTTCATGTAGAGGTCACATGACGTCACCATCACGTGTCACGTGATCACACGGAGCAGAAACAAAATGCCGGGTGCTGAAGTTTCGTTTCGTCAACGTGCTGTTATTGAATTCCTCGTTAAAAGAGGAAATTTCCGATTCTGAAATTCACCAAAGACTTCAACTTGCTTATGGAGATGTGTGTATGGGTGCTAGCAGTGTTAGGAAGTGGGTGAAACATTTCAAAGATGGAAACACGAGCATCCAAGATATGCCCCCCAGTGGTCGCCCTCGAACTGCCTCCGTTAAACGTAAAGTGGAAAGCACTGACGACATCATTAAAGAAGATAGACGTGTCACAGTATCTGAAATCGCTGTAAGCCCTGGAATAGGATACAATGCAGTATAGGAAATGATTGAAACCCTAGACTATAGAAAAGTTTGTGCCCGCTGGGTTCCACAGGAGAGAACGTCCAGAAAGCAGTGCGTCTTTGCCGTCGGTCAGCTGGAACAGAATTCTACCTGGCGGTATTTTCAAACTTGCAGAGCAATGGGAAAAATGTGTGCAGATAAATTTAGATTATGTTGAAAAGTGAAGAAAAGAATGCAGTTTAAGTTGATGCATTTATATTTTCTCTATCTATATACTCTGATTTTTTAAAGATTTGCTTACGACTTTCGATATGACCCTCGTATTATGTACTTGTCAGAATGTATAAAACAGGAAAAAGTAGGAGCAGCTTTATTACTTAACGATTACAAAGTTGTGACGTTTCGGCGTGAGCCTTAATCATACAAAAACATACAGGACGAAGAAGTAGAGAGAGGAGATAAAGTATGGATTCACATGAATGCTATTTAAAATAATTTTTTAAAAAATAATAATAATAAATAATAAATAAATAAATAAATAAAAATAATAAAAAATATATTTAAAAATTTTTTTAATATTATTTTTTTGTTTTTTTATTATTTTTATTTATTTATTATTTATCATTATTATTTTTTTTAAAATTATTTTAAATAGCATTCATGTGAATCCATACTTTATCTCCTCTCTCTACTTCTTCGTCCTGTATGTTTTTGTATGATTAAGGCTCACGCCGAAACGTCACAACTTTGTAATCGTTAAGTAATAAAGCTGCTCCTACTTTTTCCTGTTTTATACATTCTAGTATCACAGCTTTACTGCAGTGCTTCGTGTATAGTTATATACTTATACACTAATTATTGTGTTTATGTACTTATCAATAATTTATCAAATATCCTGACAAAATTTGACAGATTACATTTTAACTCATGGCTTCCACATCCATAAAAACATACTTAAAGCAGTATATATGAAATGGTTAAAACGCTGCGGTTGATATTCTCTGTCTGTCTGTCTGTTTGTCTGTCTGTCTGTCTGTCTTCTCTTCTCTCTCTCTCTCTCTCTCTCTCTCTCTCTCTCTCCCTCTGAACTTACCGATAGTGAAAGTGACAGCAGGTTGCAAGGAACCCACCCACGATGCTGCCCCCCGACCGGCCTTGAAATAGACCACAAACTCCATCAGGAAAATCCCAAAAGAGTAGACAATCCCGTCAGCGATCACATGTATCAGAAATGACGACATCACGACCATCCACCCCCATCCTCCGTCCGGTGGATCCACACTGGTGTCCGGCGCACTCAGTCCCTTGTGTAGGTTCTCTGGTTTGGTATTTTCCCCAGTTTTAATCAGCCTCATTCTGTCACGTTTTGTCTCTGTATGAGTTAGCTTTTCATTCTCCATGGTCTTCAAGCAACAAAATTTAAGCCTTGCTCATAGCATCAGAAGAAATTCGCAGTTCTTCTCAAGACTCTTCAGTTCTCCATAAACACGCGAAAGTTGATGATATACGATGTAAATATGTATAAAATATTTCCTTCAGATCGATCCAGGCACGAAGAAATCTGATATTCTAGTCTTAATGCATAATTTCCACGTTTATATTTCTTTCACCAAACAAATCTTGAAACTGTTTCCAATGATGTCTGTTGTATCACACGATCAAGCTTTCAAGCTTATTACAGATTTATTTGTGACCAGCTGTTGCTGAAGAAATGCACACAAAAAAATTTGCTAATTATTCCCGCACAGTCAATTGAAGGTACAATCACTGTTTTGCTTTCGAAAATCATTATTTTGCTTAGCGATTATTTTTATTTAAATTGATATTTTACTAATAAAACATATATAACGCAGATATATTTTTCGGTTACATATTTGGACGATTCCATAGAAGGCGGGTGTAGGACAGTCCACAGTGACGCAACAGGTTGTCAATCCTTGCTCAGTTACCAGTCACCTCAGTCCATCGAGATGTAAAAATGGTTACATGACCTAGTTGCACTGAGAAAAAAGGTCTTGGGGAAAAATTAAGAATTATTTCCATGATGGGCGAGACTTGTTGCACTAAGTTTAACACTTGTTTACGCTGTATAACTCAGTCTTGAAACCCGAAACAAGATTAATAGCCGGATTAAAACTCATGTACAAGGAGAAGACGAAGAAGAAGAATAAGGAGAATGAGTAGGGGTAGGCGAGGGGAGAGGAAGACGAGAAAGAAGAAAAGCAGAAGTAAGTGGAGGGAAGATGAGAAAAGAAGAAGAAGCGGGAGTAGGTGGTGAGAGAGGAGGATGAAAAAAAAGAGGAAACAGAAGCAAGTGGAGGAAAAGAATGACAAGAAAGAAGAAGAAGGAGGAGAAGAAGTAAGGAGACTGTTAAAATGATTAAAAAGAAGGAGAAGGAGAAGAAAGAAGTGTAAATGGATGAGAGGATGACGACTAAAAAGGAGGAGTAGTAGGGGGAGGAAGAAAAGGACTAAAAAAAGAAGAAGATAGAGAAGAAGCAGATGTAAGTGGAGGAGAGAAAACGAGAAAAAAGAAAGAGTACGTAGAGGAAGAAGAGGATGAGGAAGAAGAGACGAAATTGGGGGGGGGGGAAGAAGGGGAGAAGAAAAGAACTAGAAAGAACAAAAAGGAGATGTAAGTGGAGGAAAGGAAGACGGGAAAAAAAGAAAAAGAAGAGGAGGAGGAAGAAGACGAATACGAAATTCGAGGAGGAAGAGGAGCATAGGAATATGGCGAAGGATAATTAAAGATTTAAAAAGTAAAGATATATGGGGACAGCATTATATGAGAAAGAAAATAAAAGATTCAGGCCAAGAGAAATCGAAGAAAAGTAGTAGAAAGAGAAGCGAAGTTGCGAAACAACCAGATCACCACGATATCAGACAACGGTCAAAGAGAATATATCTGAACTACCAAAACAAAGACAGAGATGGTCAGATCACCACGATACCAGACAACAGTCAAAGAGAAGATATCTGAACTACCAAAACAAAAACAGAGATGGTCAGATCACCACGATACCAGACAACGGTCAAAGAGAAGATATCTGAACTACCAAAACAAAGACAGAGATAGTCAGATCACCACGATAGCAGACACCGGTCAAAGAGAAGATATCTGAACTACCAAAACAAAGGCAGAGATAGTCAGATCACCACGATAGCAGACACCGGTCAAAGAGAAGATATCTGAACTACTAAAATAGAGGCAGAGATAGTCAGATCACCACGATACCAGACAACGGTCAAAGAGAAGATGTGCAGTAAATGAAAGCCATATTTTTTTTAATAACGAAAACCAAAAAATCGCAGTCTTTATCGAAATTTGTCCAGTATGTGAGATATCCATGTCAGCCATAACTGTTTTCATTCCTCTAGCCTTCAGCTCTTCAGTTCTAGAAGATTGTGTTATTTGTGTTATTTTAAAATACATTTGTGAATTCCACACACGAACTAGAAATTTTAAATTGGTTTCTACATGAAATTGTCAGTCTATATATTTGATAATGTTATTGCTTGTACTTGTACGAACTCCCTGTAACTGCGAGCTGTTGTTCTTTGCACCCGATGTTGTAGAGATGTTGAGCCACATCATCGTATCGGCGTGGGACCGGGTTATGGGAGCTACTTTTTCACTCCCAAAGAACAGGTAAAAAGCAAGGGGTGTGCAATGCTTCTTCAGCAGACTCCACCACCATGGGGCTATGGTGATCCCTGCCCTGTTAGCCAGGCTATGCCTGTTACTGGGGGTACCACGGAGAGGTGGGACAGGGTCTTGGTCAGCTATGGGTCGCTAACCCTGACGCCGGCATATCAGCTATGGGTCGCTGACTACGTTATATGGCGTCTTCACCATCCTTGATAATGTTATAATTCATTGTTAAATAATCATTTCCAATAGTCTTATAAAGCTCCCTAACGTGAGAGATAAAGATATAAACAAAAATAAATGGACATGAACTTAAGGATGACACATCGTAAAGAAGTGTAACACGACAACTACTCTGTGCACCGAATTTGAAATTGCTACTACACATTTTGCAATTCTCAACAAAAAAAGGGAAAAAGTGTTAAACAATCTACTTAAAAAATAAATATGAACGAATTAAGATTAATAGGTTATAAGTATAAAAGTAGCTTTATTATTATTCGTATTATTATAATTAACTTACTAAAATTATACATCTAAAAACATCCATATGATCGAAGTCTTATCACCAGTCCATCAGAGAGAGAGAAAAAAGCCCACGAACCTTGCATCTTGCAAAACGAGAATAAACGAGTACTTCAGAAAAAAACATCTACGGATTATAAGTGTATCGAGTTACAAAACCATGGCAAGATATCAGGAACCGTTTTCTCGGCTGAATATTTAGTTACGACAGAGATATGGCAAGTTGTTCTTGTTATTGTTATTATGTTTTGTTATTGTTTTTATTTTTGCTGTTGCCATTATTCTGAAGAGAGTAGTTTGCTTTACGGCCTAGCGAGGATTATAGCAAGGTGTCATTTTTATTTTCATCACAAAGAAGCGATTCCCTCCAGTGAACTTAACTGCAGAATTCTCACCAGATCCATCACTTCATGTGCTGCGAACATCCTTGGCTTGTTTAGTCATCTTGTTATGGCTGATATATGGAACATTTTCATGGAAGTGAGATGACGTGCTGTTTTAGGGTATACATCATGGAAGTGAGATGATGGGCTGTTTTAGGGTCTACATCATGAAGTGAGATGACGTTCTGTTTTAGAGTCTACATCATGGAAGTGAGATGACGGGGTGTTTTAGAGAGCACAACTAGAGGAGATCGAATCTTGACCTAGTAATGTCCACTAGACGCACGCCCAGATTTAGCCATCCCCCTCACACACACACACACACACACAAACCACCCAGTTATATAACGACGGTTCTAACTTTAAATTTACAATGACTAAATGTAGTGCTCTAGTCTGGAAATATGATATATATGACATTTTAGAACTTGCTATCTAGTCCGTACCCTAAAATCAAGACATGTCTACCTTATCAACCTTATTTGATCAGATCAAGCTTCGTGAAACTGGCCATATCACCCCCTAACTTGCAAACCGGGCAAGTTACATACATAGAGATTATCATCATAAACCTTAGATTCCATCGGTAACATTATCATCATCGCTTGTCAAGTCGAAGCACGTTGGGTGCTATTAAGTCTACAAATGCGCTGAAACTCTTCAACCACCCAGCGGCCATCTTGTGTACAGGATGTTGAAATTTGAGATTAAGTGTATGATGACTGAAAATCGCGTGTATTTCTTTTCCTGTGCAGCAATCTCGTCACCAGAATCCTGCCTTTTTTTCCCGTTTTCCCCCACTTCGCTCCGAGACGGATTATATTTGGAAAACTTGGTTCAACATAGTGATCGAATAGTGAAAAGTGACCGCTGGAAACTTCAGATATAAACTCAGGTATATAGAGTATATCGTAGTTAAGCTACTAATTTAACGAAATCAAACATGTATATAAAACATGGCATGGGGAACTTGGAAATGCAGAAGCAGAGAGACCCCCGACTAACGTAACTCTGACATACGCACATTTCAGATCACGTAACAAAACAAAAAAAAACGAATGTTACGGAACAAAGTATTAACATACCATCAGTTCACATAAGAAAATATGGATCCGGGTTATGTCAAAACTGAAATACGCAACTTACCGTAGAACGATCCGTCAAAGCAACCCGGGGCCTTTCTTGATCACCTTTGCGATAGAACTGGTGGGAAAAATTTTACTACAGACAGGAGAAAAACAGTGTGATATATTGCTTCCGCTGTTTTCACACAATCGTCTCTTTGCTAGTTTAATAAGGATCTGACGAGCATGTCTTTCATCTGGCTATCAACTATGCTTTCAGAGACGTTCCTAAAGTAAAATCTCGTGGAAGAGGAGGAAAGCAAGAGACAGCAGACATGAAACAAAAGACTGAGAAAATAACACAATGAAAAGGATTTTGAAATAACAAGCTCTGTTATGAATTACATACATTTGGAAATGGAAGAAAAAGGAGAAACTACTGACAGTAACATTGAAATAATATTTCTTCTGCTTTTTAAATGTTATCCATAACTTGTCAAATATCCTGACAAAACTAATTTCCCTCTCTTATGTTGCATGCTTGACAGAATACACTTTGGCTTCACGTCCACAAAAATAAACTCGAAGCAGTATATCCGGAATCTACGCAGTCGAATGCTTGGGTTCTGGTTATAACTGAAAATGGTTGATAGAGCGAAGAATCGAAAAGCAGGGGACGACGCATAATGTGGGGATTGTTTGACGATAACGATATGCTAATGATACAAACTGAGAGAATCCGGTGTTACCTGTCTCTGTACACTGAAGGATATAATGAGAAGGTGACTAGATGTTAAAAAAAATGTATTTCAAGGACATAAAATTAAGCAAACAAAATGATATTATTAGATCATCTGAAATATAGAAATGAAATAATGAAAGACAAAAGAACAAAAATAACTTAAATATTTTGGCCATACCAAGAGGCATAATACTTTCATGAAAAGTTTACATGAAGAAAAATCAAATGGCAGACAAATGTGTACGAGGGGTGCCCCAAAAGTAACAAGACGTCTAACGTCCATGAAAATGAAGTCGGACTAATGGGCATGGTTATAGTATTTTCCACACTCGTCATTTGGCAGCGCCACGCTGGATGACAGCACTGTGCTTTTTTATTCTTTGGTGGAAAGAAGCAGTGTACAGCCGCTGACTTCGTTATTGAGGAAATACGACGCTGGAGACGTTTGAGATGGTTGGGAACTCGTTGCCAAAAGTAATAATGAGATGGACACCTTATGGGAACAGGAGATGGGGTAGACCAAAGGAGATATAAAGAAGAACAACAGAGAGGATGTTGAACAAAAGAGGGCTCACCTGGACAAGAGCGGAAAAAAAGACGAAAGACAAGTGCTTGTGGAAAACTCTTACAAAAGTCCCATATGCCTTTGGCACCTAAAGGTTGAGAGAGAGGGGGAGGGGAGAGAGAAGGAGAGAGAGAATGAATGAATGATCTTTATTTTTAAAAGGTGAAGATTTTGGCACGTAGGCCCGTCTTACATTCAAAGAGAGAGAGAGAGAGAGAGAGAGAGAGAATATTTCCCGCATGTTGTTTTGATCTTGGACGTTATTTGCAGTTCATATTTAGAAAACAGTTTTAAAATTATATGTAGGCTAGATTTCTGGATCTACATGAGGCCACATTTGTATAATACATTGTTTATATTTGGTGATCATATGGCCCTAATGATGTCAGGCAAGCAGTATTGTTCATTGTAACTCACGTGACATTTATGAACGCACATGTTTACAATGAAGCTCGGTCTACATAAGGTAATGTCTTTTAAAAGATAAACCGCGTTTGTTACAAATTGCAAAAAAGAAATAGAAACCTCTATTGACTGTATGGATAAGGGATCTAACGATGTTTCTGCGTATGTGACAGACAGACAAACAGACAGGCATAAAGTGATTAGTTAGTGTGGTAATATGGTACAGGTAATATGATTGTGTTCTATTAGGTAACTGGAAACAAGAACTGTGATCTCGTTAGTCTTCGACTCGAGGAAGTGTGTAGCTGTAAAGATGGTGTACCACGAGCTGGGTAGAGCTCAGGTGAAGTTCTTCCGCTGGCGGCGTGGAAGACGTTGGACCAGGGATGTTTCTCTGGCATGATGTATTTGCGATCTTGTGGTATGAAAACATGCGAACCTCTCTGGCATGAGGGAGGTAGAACTGAGCTGTGTGAAGATGATCTTAAAATGTGAATTCGTGTTCATATAATTTGTCATAGCGGTGTACCCCATCCAAATGAAGAAGTTAATTTAGGCATAAGTAATTATTTAATGGGTTATGTATTCGCCATATGTGATGGAGTTTGCTGCCACATTGGGGCAATGGTGAAATTATTCCTTGTGGGATAGTTTAAGTGTTTCCTTCTTTATTATGTGTAAATCTTTCTGCCTATGAAATTACGTGAATATCCAGAATGGAAGAGTTCATATTATTATGTCCAGCACTGAATGTCCATCGAGGAGTCATGTTATATCATTTGTTGAAAGTCCAGAGAAGAGGATTTCATATTATAATGGCCTCCACTGAATGTCCGGCGAGAAGGAATCATGTTATTATGCTTGTCCGTCTTTCATTGCCCACCATTTTCATATGATTTATTTGTGAGCTTACGGTTCCGTACGAAACAAGAATAGAGGAGCAGCATCTATTCAGATGTGAGAAGTACAGTGATCTGGTCAAGTAACTGAGGCAGGAGTCTGGGCAAAAGTGATAGCTGTAGAAGTGGAAACAAGAGGATTCGTAGCAACATCAGCATATGACCTATGTAAGCAACTGGGCATAAAGGGACAAGCAAAAGCAAGGGCATTGAAAAGCCTTTCAGAAACAGCAGAAAAGGCTTCATACTGGCTGTGGAGTATACGAATCAAGCATTGAGAACATAAATAATTTCGTTTGTCACAGTCAATACCAGTCCTCCGTGGCTAAATCTCTAAAGACGCTTTAAAGTACAATGACAATTGGAAGCTCACGGGTTCAATCCCAGGACGGAAAAAAAACCAACTCACAAGACCTCTGGGAGTCATGGCCAGTCAAAGCCCCCCCCCCCCACCTTAGAGTGTCAGGAGTCCTCTGATGATGTGAAGGAGCTGTGTTGTTGTTCCGCTCTCTACAGTAGAGGGTTTCCTGAATATTTGTCATGCCGTAATGGTTTTGTTGGTTGACTATGGTTTGTCTGTTTTGGAAGTCTTTCTCACCGACTCTTGGCCACCCATGTGATATTATATTAACATTATATACACGTTCTGTTGTGCTATATGTTGGATTTTTTCGCCAAGTATATATTTTTTAGAGTTGTCTTCATTTTAGCTAATAACCATGATGTAACATGAAGAGGACATTGTTAAGAGAGGCCAAATTAATAGGCATAAAATCCCTTGATGAGATTGAAAGGCTCGCCGAAGACAGGGAAAATTGGCGAACTACCTTGCAGGTCCTATGTGACGTTTAACGGCACGGGAAGGATATAAAATATGCAATGTGTGAAGTGAACAAGAAGCCAACTCCCCGTGTATGCATGAATGTAGGAAGAGTGTATTTCTCCAACTAGAAGAATGTGAAGAAAAAAAGTTGATGAATCAGTTAGGGATCAATATGGTTCAAACAATAGAATAATGAATCATTTGTCCACACAAAAGGTTGATGAATCAATGATCGATGTGATTTTTTTAAAAATGAAAAAAAGATGGAAGATGTGATTCAGATAAAATGCACAGAGCAAAAGCAACAACCAGACAAAAATTCTTGGATTTCGGACATAAAAATCTCTCAGTCTAGACAAGTGCTCTGTTATCCTGATCACTCAGTGATCTCAAGTTTTCAAAACCCCAGACATAATCGTGCTAACAGCGAATGAAACGAGCATATATTTGTGCAGTATCCATCTTCTCTGTTCAGCAGATTTGGCCCAGCTGTTATCAGATGTGAAAGTTGGTTTCGTTTGTTGTTTTTGCGTCACGTCTGTGTTACAACATGTGCCCTTGCTGCGTGTTATCCGCACTTCACTGGAAAAGGCGGAAAAACTTGACATGTTTTTTTTTATTTATTTATACATGCAAACCTTAGATCAGTTTCGTGAACACGCGTGAGGTGCTAGTCTTGTTGTTATAGAATATTCATGACCATTAAGTTTTTAGGTTCTGCATGTGATGGAGCAGTTGGACAAATCTGAGGGGAAAGTTCACTGCGACTTGAAAGAAAAAATGCAAAGTCCGAAAGTCTGGTCATGTGCTGCGCCGTTTCAACAGACGAAGGCGATCATGCTCCTCCTTTCTGTGCTGGCCAAGACCGACGATATATTTAGGCAGACGCTTATATAGCACATCTCAGAGAGGCCGAATACCGACCTTTGATTAAGCATAGTTTTATTCAGATTAGTTAATCCTTTCCTTAGTCTTAGCGTACACAGCCAAATACAAATAATGCTTCAATCAGACGTTTCCTGTACCACATGGTTCTAATCTCTCTTCCTCTCTACCACCTCCACCCCTCCCCCTCCAAATACCTCGGCAACAGAATATGGACTTTATAGGGTTTCATCCCATGCGAGTGTAATTTAAAAGTTAACCCCCTTAGGTGTTTGTTTATAAACGATTTTTTGTTTGTTTGTGATCTGGCCTCGGGTCAATCTTAAGTTCATGGATTTCTCTGAGTTTGTGAAACACAATAAAAGTTTTGGTCAGTTTGGGAGATGTTTGGACTTGTAAGTCAGTCAGTGTCTAACGCTCAGACAGCATAGAGGTGCTGTCCAGGCGGCTCTCATTGTTGGAGAGGTTTTCGGATCACTGATGGATGCAAGCAGTCTAGATGTCTTGCAGATGTTTCTGTGTTATCTTGAGAGAACTGATGGCTTTTGTACTGCTGAACTTTGTGTGTGGGTGTGTTAGTCGTCTGTGGGCCAGCATTCTGAGATCATCATCATCAGGTGCCTATCATGCTTCTCTAGAGTACACGATCCTTCATGCAGGCCATCAGCTCAGTTGGTGATCTCCTCTTACACCATCCCGTCAGACTGTTCACTATCATTTCTCTTGGTCTTCCTCTTGATTTTCTGCCTTCTATTTTTCCTGTTGTTATAATATTTTCAATGCCCCCTCTTCTCATTGCATGTCCTGTGAAAGTACATTGTCTCTCTCTTATCATTTTGACAAGTTTTGTTTTGTCTCTCCAGCTCTTCTCATACATTCTTCATTAGTTATTTTTGTTGTCCAGGGGATTCGCAACATTCTGCTAATAAACCATATTTCTGCTGCTTCCAATGATTTTTGTGCAGACTTGCATATTGTCCACGATTCACTTCCATATAAACAAGATAGGTTCAATATAGCATTTTAGGACTCGTTTTCTAACATTCATTGATAAGGATGTGTTGGCTAATATGTTTCTCATTCTCTGAAATGCAGTCTTTGCTGAGACGTATGACCTTATACTTCAGTCATATTCATATTCATAAAGATAAGCTGAGATGTATGACCTTATACTTCAGTCATATTCATATTCACAAAGATAAAACAAATAACAGTAAAGAGTTGAGGTCCCACTTAAATACTTTATAGGCGCTGGTACGATATCGAATATTGAAATCAAGGACATTCTCTTACCATCACTGCTAGATGGTGGTTATGACTGGGATGTGATAGCGGAAATACCAGGAAGAAGAGAATACCCGACTGCCATCAAGAACACAGGAATGCGACGGGACATTGTAGTGTACTCCACAGAAAAACATGAACATGATCGACCTTACGGTTCCGTACGAAACATGAATAGAGGTGCAACATCTATTCAAATGTGAGAAGTACAATGATCTGGTCAAGGAATTGAGGCAGTGGGCAGAAGTCTGGGCAAAAGTGATAGCTGTGGAAGTGGGAGCGAGAGGATTCGTAGCAACATCAGCATACGACCTATGTAAGCAACTGGGCATAAAGGGACAAGCAAGAGCAAGAGCATTGAAAAGCCTCTCAGAAACAGCAGAAAAGGCTTCATGCTGGCTGTGGAGTATGGGAAACATGCATTGAGAACATAAATAATTTCGTTTGTCATAACCAATACCAGTCCTTCGCAGCTAAATCGCTACTTACGTTCTAAAGACGCACTTCAAACTGCAGTGCCAACGGGAAAATCATGGGTTCAATCCTGGGACAAAAAAAAAAAAGCAACAACTCACAAGACCTCTGGGAGTCATGACCGCCCCCCCGCCAGAGTGTCAGGAGTTTAACAGGGCCGAAACACTTGTCTGAGAATGGGGGGGGGGGTATTTCCTCCGATGATCTGAAGGAGTTGTGTTGTTGTTCCGCTCTCTACAGTAGAGGGTTTCCTGCATGGTGATGCCCATGACAATCGGGAATGACCGAAATGTGAGATGTTGAACTTGAGTCATATATATGAATGTTTAACAGACAGGTTTAAGCAGACGTTTTGTACATCCTGATTGTGACATCTGTGTTTCATATAAATCATCACACCAAGCACCAGCCATAAAGTCATTGTGGTGGCAAATGGTTAAAACTCTCCCCCACACCATTATTTTATATTGAGTTTACCAAAAAGTAAGACTGCAATAGAGTAAATTGGCTTTATTACAAAAGTCACAAAGAGAACAACAAAAGTTTTGTCACTAACAACAAAAGCATACAATCCTGATTAACACTTTACATACATTGCTATTTTACCAAGTGAAGACAATATTGATGTTCCTGGTGTAATAAGCTGTCATGATTACTTCTTTTTTTTTGGAAGGGGGAGTGTCCTCTCACCAGTGTAGTGCTGGGCTTCTTGTTGAAATGAATTGCCAATGCAAGACATTCTAAGAATGTACAATCTGCCTCAGAGCAATAAAGTGAGTCACACATATTTTGTTTTTAGCTCCCCAATGCATATAAAACCCTGTAATTTTTAAACTACAGTTTATCTTCTTACATCTTACATCCTTCCCATGCCGTTAAACGTCACATAGGGCTCGCATAGTTGTTTGCCAAGTTTTCCTGTTCTCTGTGAGTCTTTCAACTTCATCAAGGGATGTTATGCCCACTAAACTGGCTTCTCTTAACAATGTCCTCTTTAGAGTTTCATGCGGTCGAGTTCTTTTTTCTTCGGACTGTTTATAGAGCTTTTAAAAAAAAAATGCACTGTAGAATTTAAAATATCTTTGTCATTTAAGCTTTCAGTGAATTGTAATCTCTTATGACTTTTCACTAACATACTTAGGAGCCACTGTGCTGTTATTAATGGGCCTGATTTCAATATAATAACAATGAAAAAGTTTGAAATTTTGTGAGAACTGCCTTAGAGCAACATGTAAACATGAAGAGTGTAAAAGTGTTAATTAAAATGGTGATGGTGGACTAGAGCAGTGTGATGTTACCACCAAAAATCATTATAAGAAAATGGCACATTCTGAAAATTGTAAACATTGAAAAAATAGGCACATTCTGAGAATACTAAACATGAATAATTTGAAAAAAGCATAATATTTGTGAAGTGCAATAAAGTGAAACACAATAAAGTAAGACATTTATGTAGTCAGATAAGAGAGTCCGCAGACAGGTAGTCCTAAGTGAAAGAAGCTATCAGAAAGAGAAAAAAGAGCACTGAAATAAACTGACAAGTAATACAATATTTCTAAAGAACAATATTTCTAAAGCTAAATTCTACCTGACCTGCTAAATTAAAAGAAATATACAGTGAGCCTACATTTTAGACTTGTTCTTTAAAGAAAAGCAGAAAATATGAGGACTTTGTTTTAGCTAACAGTGAAATTATGATGGCTGTGGAAGCAGTTATTGAAATAGATATGGGAAAATTGTTTCAGCAGTTTTACTAAATGGAGGATACAAGATGGCCAAGTGAAAAGTGTATTTTCCTCTCATGGGAAAGACAGGTGTTTGCATTACCAGTATCAGTGGTTCAAGTCATGATCATTGCTTTATTATTTGTCTGTTTCTCACATGAAATTTGCTGCATTTGTCCACACTAACCATATACACTATGTTCTGTCACTTTACTAAAGCCACACATACTGTGTTCTGTCACTTTACTAAAGCCACACATATTGTGTTTTGTCACTTTACTAAAGCCGCACATACTGTGTTCTGTCACTTTACTAAAGCCACATATACTGTGTTCTGTCATTTTACTAAAGCCACATATACTGTGTTCTGTCACTTTACTAAAGCCACATAGACTGTGTTCTGTCACTTTACTAAAGCCACATATACTGTGCTCTGTCACTTTACTAAAGCCGCACATACTGTGTTCTGTCACTTACTAAAGCCACACATACTGTGTTCTGTCACTTTACTAAAGCCACATATACTGTGTTCTGTCACTTACTAAAGCCACACATACTGTGTTCTGTCACTTTACTAAAGCCACATATACTGTGTTCTGTCACTTACTAAAGCCATATATACTGTGTTCTGTCACTTACTAAAGCCACATATACTGTGTTCTGCCACCTACTAAAGGCAGGGAGATTTGAGAAGAATGAGAAAAGATGGGGAAAAGAAAATCACATAATGAACATATCTGACATGGTTTTCCAGGGAATGATGCCTAATTTTGTTTTATATCTTAGATGTGATGCCTAATTTTGTTGTATATCTTAGATGTGATGCCTAATTTTGTTTTATATCTTAGATGTGATGCCTAATTTTGTTTTATATCTTACTGTAATTTAAAATTTACTTTAAGAAGAATTTTTAGTCCTATCAGAGAATATAGCAATGAAGAGAAATCCATAGTCTGCACAAAGAAGCACTAGTCACTTCCACAATGGAAGCGAATAGATTTCAATGGTTGGGTCATATAGAAAGATAGGAAGTTTTCTGATCAGACTCTCAGTATAACAGGAGACAGAAGGGACAAAATCAAAGAAAAGATGGAGAGGCAAAAAAATTCTCCTCATTTCTAAACTCTAAAAAGTTAGAATAAAATGACACTATAAACAAAATGTGGAACGAATTCAAGAACAACACAGAGATAAGACAGATGAGCAAACAACAACAAGTCTCATGGGTGATCAGAAAAAGATGGACATATTTCGGTCATGTGATGAGAAGAAAGAATCAAATGGAACATAACAGGCTGAAGAAAAACTGAAACTCTAAAGAAGACATTGTTAAGAGAGCCCAGTTCATTGGGCATAACATCCCTTTATGAGATTGAAAAACGTGCCAAAGACAGGAAATGTTGGTGAACTACCATGCGGGCCATATGTGGCGCTTAGCGGCATGGGAAGGATGTAAGATGTGAGATGTAAGATAAACGAAAGATAAAATGTTACATAAAATTAATGAACACCAGTCAGATATAAAAGCACACTGGAATGTCATTCACTGAACAGCAACCTTCTAACATCAACAGGAAAAATTTTACTTTCAGCATTCAACATTTTGTTGTAAACACTGACTACATCTCTGTAATGGTAATGACTGTGGTTCTTAATCATTATGATTATCTTCACTTTCAGTGGTTTCACCCAGGCTCTAAAAATTGGTACCAGAGAAATCTGGGAAGATAAAGCTGCCAGGCATGATACTGACCACATCACAGTTTTATGTGCCAGAGGTCACAGAAAATAAGGGCCTAACACCGTATTCCCTAATATGCCTTAAAAGCATGGAAATGGGGGATTTACCTTTACCTTTTTACCCTGGTGACTACTGGCTATAGATGATCTTCAGTGCTCTGGGTTTCTTTTTACACATAATGTGAAACAAACCACATAGTGAATGCTTTAAGAAAGTGTTGTAAAGGTATTTGCTTTGGCACAAAAGTCAATAGCAACACATATCACTTGGTGTACAGTATTTTTTTACATATATTAATTTTAGTTTCAAATGATTGAGTAAATGACAATAGAATTATTATAGTTGTAAAATGTATACTGACCCTTGTCATACACTAGGTATGATGGGACATAGTGACTCCTGTCATACAGTAGGTATGGTAGGACACTGACTCCTGTCATACATTAGGTAAGGTGGGACACAGTGACTCCTGTCATACTCTAGATAAGGTGGGACATAGTGACTCCTGTCATGCACTAGGTATGGTGGGGCATAGTGACTCCTGTCATACATTATGTATGGTGGGACATAGTGACTCCTGTCATACACTATGTTTGGTGGGACATACTGACTCCTGTCATACACTATGTATGGTGGGACATACTGACTCCTGTCATACATTAGGTATGGTGGGACATAGTGACTCTTGTCATACACTATGTTTGGTGGGACATATTGACTCCTGTCATACACTATGTATGGTGGGACATAGTGACTCTTGTCATACATTAGGTATGGTGGGACATAGTGACTCCTGTCATACATTAGGTATGGTGGGACATAGTGGCTCCTGTCATACAGTAGGTATGGCAGGACACAGTGACTCCTGCCATACAGTAGTGTGGTGGGACACAGTGACTCTTGTAACATAGTATATGACACAGGAGCATAGTCTTCACTGTCTTTGAAGTTAATGTGTAGCTAACTCAACTCAGTCACTTTATCATCTTTTAAGCTATAAAAAAACTCAGCTCAAACTCTCCAAGAAATCCAGTTAGGATCAGTACTGATCACTTGACTCTTGTTGTATAAATGTGAACTTTAAAAACAAAAACCTGATATCGTGACTCCTGAGCACATACAAATTCTCATCACAGAGTTAAGCCAAGGCTGAGGTACAGAATATGGTTGAGTGGGAATGTTCTGACACTTATATCACAAAGTAAGCTAAGGTTGAGGTATAGAATATGGTTGAGTGGGAATGTTCTGATACTTATATCATAAAGTAAGCTAAAGTTGAAGTATAGAATATGGTTGAGTGGGAATGTTCTGATACTTATATCACAAAGTAAGCTAAGGTTGAGGTACAGAATATGGTTGAGTGGGAATTTTCTGATACTTATATCACAAAGTAAGCTAAGGTTGAGGTACAGAACATGGTTGAGTGGAAATTTTCTGATAATTATATCACAAAGTAAGCTAAGGTTGAGGTACAGAATAAGGTCTGAATGGGAATGTTCTAATACTTATATCACAAAGTAAGCTATGAAAAGTGTAATGGCTTCTGCTGTATGAAAAAACTAACTAGAATAACAGTGTCCTTAAATAATAAAATGAATAAAATACACAAAGAACATCTCTTCTCACTTAGTACATTTAATGTTGCTATATGCGACTTCTTGTCTCTTGAAAGTTTAACCTCCTTTAGTACCTCTCACTTCATGCATGAAAAGGAATGAATTATTGAGCTACTGTAGCAGGCACAATTTTTTTAAAAATCATAATCTACAATACTATCTTACCTTGGTGGAAACACAATCATCTCATGCTAACTCTGAATGGCTCTTGTTAAGATGTTCTCCAATCAGATAATCTCTCTGAACAAGTCTCATACTTCCAATCAGCTGGTTTAATCACCACAATATGCCTACATCACCTTTGATGTTTTCATTTGTTTTTGTTTTTTAAATTTTTTTATAAAAGGACATCTTCTACAAAAAAGTACAGAAAAAATAGCCAAACAAGGGTGATCAAATAAACACAATATAAAACAATGTTCAACAATTCCACATTACTAATGAATTAACACTTCATTACATGCCAGAATAAAAAAAATGTACACTAATGATCATTGATGTGTGAGAAATATATGGCTAAACAAATGATCCAAAAAAACATAACAAAAAAAAAAAAAGAAAAAACTAGTAATACATGGCTTATGTACAGCATTCATGGAATAACTTACATGGTCATATCAATCTTTCATATAGGTTTTCCCCTCTCTGTAAGCTTAAAAATAAAAACACGTGTAAAGTAATTACAGGCACTAATCAGTTATCTACAGAAAATAACCATTAAAATTAATCACTTAACTACAGAAAATAAAATGATTTTACACCCACATGGAACAACAAGAAAAGGTCTATCAAAGATGCAAGAGCAATAACCAGCCTGGCATCATGTACTGACCACAGTGTAATAGCTATGGATAACAGAGAAAAAAACTATATTAGAATTCTAAAGATGACAGGAGAAACAATAAAAATAAGCAAGTCCAGGGAAGAGAATGTGAAAGAAGAATATAAGAAACAAGAGAATTGTTCAAGAACTTACCACAGAATAGGAAGTGAGAATAGCTAACGGCCGACCACTGAGACACCACATGAACACAAAAGCATTAAAATACAAGCATGCTAATCAGACACTGTTTGACAGAGCATGACAACTAGCCTGGAAAAGAAAGGTCACAAGAGAGGGTTGCTATCAGCTCCCATGGTGGACGGAAAGGCTTGGGAGATGAAATGCACCCTGATAAAACAATTTTTTTGCAGGATACACTGACCAGTCAGACCAGAGCAACAGTGACGATCGCGTATCAGCATGGAGGATTGTAGCAGAATTGTTATGAATTTGGCAGCATGCAAACTTGATCAGTGTTGAGGAAGTTTCACAGACCATCAAGGCATCTAGGGACAGTGCCCAGGGTCTGTGTGGAGTTTGGTATAACCACTTGAAACAGGTATTTCTGGTATAGCCACTTGAAACAGGTATTAGAGGAAGTTCAAGTTAAGATGACAGAAGAGTACAACAACAGTATAAGGTCTAGTGAGATACCAGAAGATTGACTACACAGTTACCTACCATCATTACCTAAACCAGACAGAACAACACTGAACTGGCATTTATGGTAAGGTGCTCGAGAAGAACATGGATAAGAAACTGACAGGGGAATTGGAGAATGGCAGATAGCTTCCAGGCAAGGTAGGCAGCTATCAACCTGACAGAGACACAAGCAACCCATCCATACTGGCATATGATATTTATGAAAGGTTTCAGAGGAAAGAAGAGATGGCAGTTGTTGCACAGTATTTAGAGGATGCCTATAACAGAGGTGACTACACAACACTACTGTGCCTTATGGCAGAAATGGGCAATGATGGCTGGATCATCGTGCAGTGGGTAGCCTCAGTGTTTCTAAAGAGAACTGTGGCACTGTGATATTAATCATGGACCTCAAAGCCTAGGATCACTGCGCCAGGACCACTTCAAGGTTCTCCACTGTCATCAGTGCTTTTCAACATATACACTGGCAGGACTACCTCAAGGTTCTCCACTGTCATCAGTGCTTTTCAACATATACACTGGCAGGACTACCTCAAGGTTCTCCACTGTCATCAGTAATTTTCAACATATACAGGCAGGATTTCGTAACTGCATCAAACTGGCCCTGGCTGAATACTCACATATGCAAATGACATCCTGCCATATGTACATGGAAACTGCAAACAGAGGATATTTTCCCACATTCAGGAAAACATTAACCATATCATGGGTAGGTGTAAGGACAACAATGCAGTGATAAACCTCAACAAAGCCAAACTCCTGTGGAGCTT
This sequence comes from Achatina immaculata, assembly GCA_009760885.1. NCBI lineage: Eukaryota > Metazoa > Mollusca > Gastropoda > Stylommatophora > Achatinidae > Lissachatina > Lissachatina immaculata. The sequence continues at coordinate 2,807,592 of CM019721.1, read as the reverse complement.
ATAAGATAAGAGATCTGCAAATACCACCCTTTCAGCAGTGCAGTGAAACAGCGACTATATCAAGAGGGAACAATTTGTGAAATACCTTGGGATTGTGTTCAACAGGACACTGCCTTTCAACCACCATGTGGACAGTTATTCAGAAAGCAAAGAAAGGTCTCAGTGCAGTGTAGGTCACAGGAGTTGCTGGACTGCCACAATGGACGCTCTTCCTGCTGACGTGGGCATTGGTGATGCCGATGGTTGAGTATGGCTTCAGCCTTCTGACTTTATCTACACCTCAGCTAATAAAGCTTTAAAGAATTCAAACTGAGGCCATGAGAGCAGTTCTGGGTTGCACCATGGATACTGTAATCATAGCTATGTGCTACTTGCTGGATATGCCCAGCAAGAAAGTAAGGCACAAGTATGTGCAAGTGAAGATGTACAAGGGTCATATTGAAAGTCATGAGCAAAAATTTTTTTAAATTCAGAATTTAAAGGTAGAGAAAACATAAATGTATCACTTTAATCTGCATCCTTTTCTTCACTTTTCAACATGATCTCCATTTCTCTGTACACATTTTTCCCATCGCTCTGTAAGTTTGAAAATACCCTCCCGGTAGATTTCCATCCCAGCTGATCGAAGGCACAGACACAAATCTTTCTGGACGTTCTTCCTGTGTTGTAGTGATGGCGTTGCATTTGTTCTTTCACAAAAATCAAAAAAATGGTAATCACTGGGTGCCAGGTTGGAGCTATAGGCAGGGTGCTGAAGAATTTCCTAACCTATTTTCTGAATTTCCTTAATTGTCCGGCTTTGTGATCTTCGGTCAACAAATGTGGGACCCAGCGGGCACAAACTTTTCTACAGCCTAGGGTTTCAATCATTTCCTGTACTGCAATGTGTCCTATTCCAAGATTTACAGCGATTTCAGATACTGTGACACACCTGTCTTGTTTAATGATGTCATCACCTGTTTCCACGTTGTGTTCAGTGGAGGCAATTTGAGGGCGACTGCTGCAAGACATATCTTGGATGCTTGTGTTTCCATTTTTGAAATGTTTCACTGTGATCTTCACAGACAGGTCAGTGGCACGAGATCTAAAAAGTGGATAGGTCTATATTGTCTACTGTGACGGCAAACTGCTCGCGAGTAAATCAGGAGTCTATGCAACTACCTCTTTAAGCATGAGAATGGAGGTGCAGGCAGCATCAGAAGCAATTTCCTGGTTGGTGGAGCTGGGCAACTTGCATGAGGTCATTGTAACATGCCAAATGAGAACTGAGAGATGCTTCCTCTGCAGGGAGTGGGTCCAGCTTCTAGAGGACTCTCAGTTATCCAGTATGACGTGGATATGCAAAGTCCGACAATTAAGTAATGATACTGATTTTATTATGGTCAAGACAAAAATGCCTCAAATCAACTTGTGCAAAAACCTATATGAAAACAGTCAGTAATTTGTCAGAACAAATGAGATGCTCATTTGTTATAAAATCTGGAGTGAGGTGAGCATGTACCATCTCTTTTGCTATTCACAACATACATTGATAACATCTACAAAAAAAAAAAAAGAGCTTACATGCACAGTCAAAATTCCATAATGAAACTCCTCAACAGATAAACTCCAGAAATAATGCAGATACAACAATCTTCAGAAAACTTTAGAAATAGGTAGACTATAAGTATGAACTCTTTTCTGTTCATGATGTAGCACATCAGAGAAAGACCCAGAACAAAAATAAAGATAACTTAGCAAAGGGCATATAAAAACCACAACATGAAAATTAGTGCTGAAAAAATGGAATTCATGACCATGCCAGAGAAGAAATCTCAAAAAAAAAAAAAAAAAGATCTTCTTGGTCAATGACCATCTGAAACAAACTAAGCAATTCAAATAACTAGACAGCACAGTAACCATCCTCTGAGAAAATCAACAGTGAAATTGAGACCAGATGCAATAAAGCAAATCAGGTCACTGGACAAATGACACCTTTACTGAAAAGAGGAAACTCACCCCAGAGATGAGATATTTAAGGAGAATATGAAATGTAACAAGAAGCGACCAAATCTGAAATGACACCATATGGACAAAGGTAGGAGTAACACCAGTACTACAGTACATCCAGAAACAATTCAAAGTGTTTGGCTATGTTACATGGTTATCACTAGAGAATACTCACAACATTCACACTAAGAACTTTAGGAAACAAAGGGAGAGCATGCAAGAGGTGGAAGAAGCAAACGACAGAAAAAAAATTAAATATCCTGTTATAAGAAGCAAACTGTCAACCCCCATTAAGAGATATATTTATCCCTTCAGCGCTGAAAGACAAGACAAGAAATACACAGAAAATAATAATCTCAATGTCAAGAAATTAATAAGTTATTTATGGAAAATAATAATCTCAATGTCAGCTGTCTATACAAAATGTCCTCAATGTGACCCATCAATTTAAGTACACACCCACACAGATGACAACAGTCTGTCTACATGCATATAAACATAAGTGTATGCATATAAACATAAGTGCACACATATAAACATAAGCGCATGTACACTTATATATAAAAAAATAATCTTATCATCTTTTCTAACCATGAAATATACTCCATTGTTTTATGTATCCATATTTGAAGGGAGCCTCATATTTCTTACTTACTCTCCAAGCATGTACAGACCGGTCTGAAGCTAAACTTTAAATTACTCTATTATATGGAGGTCAGGATTCTATTCATTTTGTTTAAAGCGCATTTAGTCATTTTTATTCTGTTTTATTCTATTTCAATTGCTGTCATAACATTTTCCAGATATATATATTTTGTAACTTGTTATGGTGTTTCTCCATTTATACCTATGCTTACAGACTCATTCATATGCAAGTCCCTTGCGGAACTTTGCCTCTCTAATAGCACTCCTGTAGGCCTCTTGGTTGTGAGCAAGATGGTCTGCCACTGATGCATCCATTTGCAAGATCATCAATGATGTCTTGCAGCCATCTTCGCCTTGGTCTTCCTCTCTTTCTTTTTCCCATTATGTACCCTTCCAAGATGGTCTTCTCTAGATTATCATGATGTTTAATGTGACCTATTTCCAAAATATTTAAGTTTTCTCTCTTTAATCCTCTTTACTAGCCACCCTTCTTCAATATTAAGTTCTTGTAGTATGGATATATTTGTTCTTTTTTGTGTCCATGATATCTGAAGAACTCTTCTGTAGCATTTACATTCAAAGACATTTATGTGTTTCTTGGCTGTTTTCTTAAGTGTCCAGGTCTCACAGGCATATGTTGCGATGGGAAAGATGCATGCTCTTAAAAATCTTATTTTTGTGGTTCTGTCTGTTCCTCTCCACAGATTCTTTAGTTGTTTTACTTTCTGAATAGCGATAGATGTCCTCCTTTTAATTTCCCTCATTGTATCTCCATTATTAGTTAGTAGTGATCCAAGATATTCAAAACTCTCCACTTCTTCCAGTTTTTCCTCATTGATACATATTTCAGTTGCCTTGTTTGTTTTGTCAGTTGTCATCAATTTAGTTTTCTTTGCATTAAGATAGAGGTTTTGTTCTTCGCTGTTCTTATGGACTGACATAATTAGTTTTTCCATTCCTTTTTGTGTTGTGGACAGTAATACTGTGTCATCACCATATGTAATCTCTGGTATTTCATAACCTCTACTTTTTATGGTATCGTAATATTCTTTGTCTACATCTTCTCTAACATTCTTCATTATATTTTCAGTATGCAAGTTAAATACATAAGACGACGATGTGCACCCCTGACGGGCTCCTTGTCTAATGTCAAACCAAGTTGTTGTTTCACCATTTATTCTTACCGGTGCTTGTTGGTCTAGATACAGAAGTGATATTAATTGTATCAAATGTGTTGGAAATCCCATTTTTTTCTATTATTTCCCAAAGTTTCTGCTTACAGATGATTTTTGAAAATTCCTGCTGATTGCCTTGAACTGTTTCCAGCCCATATTATCTGCTTCTGTTGCAAAGATATTGCAAGATATTTTTACACATGTTTAACCAGTTAAAAAAAATTCTTGTCCTGAGAAATTATAAGACATGAGACGAAAAACAGAGCCATATAAATGAAGAGCCACACTGTGATGAAAGCCAGGAGCACATTCTTATCTTCCAGAATGATCTATATCAAAAGTAATGACAAAAAAAAAAAAAAAGTATTTATCCTCAATAATGTGGCAAAGACTAACGTAGAGACCAAGCATTACACATAAAAGTCTAACGTGATCAAATGAATAATTTACAGAGCATAGGAGCAGCACAGTCACTGTACTTACATGTGAAAAAAAGGGAGGCTGGAAAACAGCCGCTGTCGTGGTTCAGTAGTTAACTCAGTTGTAGAAATGGTTACCTGAAACACTTGTGTTATGCAGCTGACTCTAAAAACTATGATATAAGCCAAGGCATACTTGATTCTCATTTAATAAATGGAAAACAGGATATTCACATCAAGATCAGTCCCATAAAAACAGAACAACATCCAAGTTAACAAATGTAAATACAAATTTAAAAAATATTTTAAAAAAACAATTTTAAGAACTTGGATCTCACACCTATCTAATCAACATACATGACTAAACGATACACAGACAGAAATAGATAATAACTGATAGGGAATTAATGAAAAATATTTATAAAATTCAAAACAAATAATAGCCCACAAAATGCCAGGACATGGCAGTAAACCCTTGCATAGAATGAAAGTGCAATAAAATTCAATAAAACAAAGCTACCTTTATATGATCTGAATTATTAAAAATTTCATCCTGGGAAGAACAAAAAAAAATATACTGTAATGCTAGAAAGAAAAACATGTTTCCAGCTAATAAACACTACTGTCATGTTCCAGCTCAAATGTAAATGTAGTGAATTCTGGAAGACATGACTGTAGTCTGACATGACTATGATTATGAACTGATTAACTCTTCCCGTGCCAGAGGAAGAAACGTGGACGTTCAGATGGGTGCCAGAATAAAAGCACGGGTCTTGATCTGTATAGGGGGTTTGGTTGTAAAATGAATGGAAAACAGTATTTCCATGTACTTCCGTGTACTTATTATGTTTCAAAGTATAACTAAATGTATGAAAATTTCATAAATGCAGAGTTTTTTAGGAAAAAAGAAGTAATGTGATGTTTTTAGACAATGACTGTGCCCAGCTCACCATCGGCTAGGTCTAGATCTACACTACTTACCATCTGAGATGTCTAGATCTACTTGTCAATCTTGTATTCTGATTCTATGTTGCATTCTCGCTAAATTAATGTCTGAAATAACCTACTAACTACTTCTCCAGTCGTCTAAATATGTCTAGATCTACTTTGGATACATTCAAAAGCAGTGGGATGGTCATAGGCCATGTCCATACCCCTATCTACTTCATCAAAAATTGAAAAATTTCCATGTTTCTCTTCCTTTTTCTTGCTCGGTATCGCTCGTTACTAAGCACTCTTTCACCATTTTGAAAAGTGTCTCCGGAAACGTGGACGAAATATGTATAATCTAAATGTTACACCGGTTATTTTATTGAAACAAACCAAGAGTCAATATATCGACCGTTGGCACACATTGGAAAACCGGAAGGGTAAAAAAATCGACCAATGGCACTGGAAGAGTTAAACAACAACAATACTCTCTAAACCATGCATAAAACTGCTTCACCTTGACTGCTAACATCAGAACTGATGTACTGTCACAGAAGAAGTTTTGGGCACTAGCCTACCCATCATCAAATCAAATACAAAATCTTTTATTTTTTTCTAGTTGGATAGAAAAGGATTGTTAGCCAAAAATTGTGTCTGTGTATTTAGGATATGTAAAAATAACACTACTTCATCTAACTTTAAACCAATGCAGTTGGCATTTCTGAGGATTTTTCTGAAACTGAAGAAGATTTAACAACTTTTCATTTTCTTTCCTTGCAAGAATCTCTTACAGCAACAGAATTTCATTATCTGTGGATTTCTCTTACATATACAAGCAGACTGAGAGCCATATGTGTTTATACGACTAATGTCTCGCTCAAAGACATTGTAAGCTATGCTGAAACCATTATTGCTCACTGTCTCATTTTGGCTGTATCGAACCTGCACTGTTACCTCAAACATTCCTCTGCACTTGTCAGTTTCAAATGTCACCTGAAGTTCTATCATGTCCATTGTTGTGTTGCCATACGATGCAACAAAGTTACCCGACTCTTCCATTCTGTGGAACTTCATCACCTGAAACATACAACCACAATTCAAGTACTATATTCTGTACCTCACACTTACTAAAAATGTGTATAATAAAGTTATTTTTTGCTTACTTAACTTCATTCTTTCTCTAGCATGAGAGAACTAAATTATCTCAGACTGCTGGAAAACAATCTAACTGAGACACTGCATAAAGATATATAATACTACTATTTTATGAAACCATTTAGTCAAAACAGAAAACTAAGTTAACTTTTCTCCTCCGCTGAACCAATGGGAGGATCGGGCGCTTTTTCCATTGTGTACATTGAGCCAGTTTATGCAACAGACGTAGGTAGTTCCAAAAATCAATGTATTAATTCATTCCAACAGTTCCAATCCTATTTTTAAATGTTTATTTCCTTTACTGGAAGATAGTACATGCTAAAAATTGCCATTTCCCACATGGTGGTTCATGCTGATATGTTTTATTTGGGAAAAAAAAACTCATATTCTGCTGTGACATCTCAACACCATTACCGTTTACTGAAACATGTATCTGTTGAGAAAGCTGTTAAAATTATTGATTTATATGTTGATCAGGGTAGTGAAACATAATGAAATGAAGTATGATGCCAAGGGTTTGTGTTTTCAGTCCTTTGATTCATCAGATTCATTAAGTAGTAGTTGCAGTGAACATGAAAGGGTGTTGCCTGCGATTGAATCTAGACAAAGTACTGCTGCTACTGTATCTACACCTCCAAGGCAAGAAATGTACAAAGTTTTGACAATGAACATAGTAGCATGAGAACTAACATATCAGTTGCTCAGTAGAAGGAAATAACAGATCTGTGCCACCATGCTCGCTTGAGTAAACAAGGAGCTAGTAGATGAAAACGTCGCTCCAGTTCAATCTATATAAATGAACTATTTTACAAAATGTTACAAAACTTTGTGGTGTAATTCATAACTGGATTATTTATATATGTGTGCTGGTTTCTTATGTTAGTGTAGTACTAAACTGGTTGCAGAAGCTGATAAATTGAAGTATTTTCCACCTCAATTTTTTTATGTAAAGCAGTAACACACAACATAATATTTCCATCCAGACACATTTTTTTTTCCAAAACTGCATTTTTTTGATTCCTGTGTTGTTCAGTTTTCTTATATATATATATATATATATATATATATATATATATATTTTGTCCGCACAAAAATCACTGGAAGCAGCAGAAATGTGGTTTATTAGAAGAATGTTGCGAATCCCCTGGACAGCAAAAATAACTAATGAAGAATGTATGAGAAGAGCTGGAGAGACAAAAAAAATCTTGTAAAAAAAATAAGAGAGAGACAATGTACTTTCATAGGACATACAGTGAGAAAATGGGGCATTGAAAATATTATAACAACAGGAAAAATAGAGGGAAGAACAGAGGAAGACAAAGAGAAATGATACTGGACAGTCTGATGGGATAGTGAGAAAACATCACCAAATGAGCTGGAGAAGCGTAATAGCCAACGCCAGTCAGCACGGCACCTGATGGTGATGATGATGATATTATTTTACTATGAAATAATTTTACAAAGAATTAAAAAAGATGATATCCCTTCCATAACTATTTTTAATCTGGCCTAACAGTATCAGTGCATATTATCAGTGCATACAGTAGAAAAACTGAATAAAATAAACTCATTCATTCATTCCTTTGCTTGTCCCTTGCGGAACTTTGCCTCCCAAACAGCACTCCTGTAGGCCTCTCGGTTGTGAGCAAGATGGCCTGCTGCTGCTGCATCCATTTCCAGATCATCAACAATGTCTTGCAGCCATCTTTGTTTCGGTCTTCCTCTTTTTCTTTTTCCCATTATGTATCCTTCCAATACGGTCTTCTCTAAATTATCATGACGTTTAATGTGGCCAAAATATTTCAGTTTTCTCTCTTTAATCCTCTTTACTAGCCAGCCTTCTTCAATATTAAGCTCTTGTAGTATAGATATATTTGTTCTTTTTTGTGTCCACGATATTTGGAGAACTCTTCTATAGCATTTACATTCAAAGGCATTTATGTGCTTCTCAGCTGTTTTGTTAAGTGTCCAGGTCTCACAGGCATATGTTGCGATGGGAAAGATGCATGCCCTTAAAAATCTTCCATGATTGCTGCTTGGGTTTCTTGGTATGTTTCCAGAAGGTAGTTTACCATTGCTTTCCTTCCGGGCAGTGACTGTACTAGTCAGTGATCGTAGCCATTGTCCCTACACTGAGATCATCTGCCTACCATCATAGAATAGGTGACCATAACCAACATTATCTGTCAGCTGCTCCCCCATTCCATCCACCACCTGCTCCCATGGCTTCACGTCACCCTGATCGGGGGGCTATACGGGTACTCCACCTTGCCCAAGGGTGTCCCGTAGACTAACGGAGGTAAGGAGGCGTCTTACTTCTCCTTTGATAGGGGAAATAAACTAAGTGACCAAAATGTATAGACATTTGTAGTATTATTCATAAATGAATTATCTGCATGTCTATGCTGGCTTCATGTGTAAGTGTGGTTTTAAACTGGATGCAGATGCTATTAATCTGAAGTTTTTTTATTTAATACACTACATCTTTTTTATGTACAGCACTAACATACAACATAATATTTCCTTCCTGACACACTGTTTTCTTACAGAACTGCATTATTTAACTCCTTTGTTCAATTCCCTTCAATCTGATTTATAACATTAATTTACCATGAGATACTTCTAAAAATTATTAGAAAAGAAGACACTCCTTTCACAACCATTTTCATTCTGACTAAATTGTGTGAGAACAGGGAAACCAGTTATGTAGGGAAAGAGTTAAAAGAAACTGAATAATGTACTTTTACGATTAATTCCTTCTGACAAGAAAGTATTTTGTTTAGCTAAGCAGTATGAGCAAAAATTTACATCATAAGATTTGAATGTTAAAGTTGAGAAAATGAAGAGTATGAGTTATAAAGGTGTTAAAGATAACTATGTTATGCTGATCACAAATATGGTAACGTTGATTGAAGTGGTAGTAATGATATTTGTGGAGAATGGTAACACTGATAAATGTAAAGATGGCAATAAAAGGAATATGTAAATACATCATCAGAGCTTGATTGTGGAACTGGATTTTGCATGTGGACTTGCAGGTTTGAGCCTTGTGCAAAATCCTTAGAAAACTCTTGACCTTGAAGATAGGCCTCCACATGACCTAAAACATGACCTAAAACTTAACATTGACAAAGATGAGTCTGAATGCACAGGCAAAGCTGCAGCAGCTGGTCAAAATAATTCAGATGATCATAGTGAAGACTGAAATGAAATGTCAAGAAATGAGAGGGTATGAAACTGATGCTGATGATATGAGAGATGAAATGTCGTAAAATAAGTGAGTGTGAAGTTGATGACAGTGCAAGAAGAAATGCCATAAAATCAGTGAATGTGAAGTTGAGGCTGACGTGAGATAAAATTATAAAATTCCATGAAATGAATGGCTGTGATAATGATACCTATGACATATGTGAGATGAAATGCCAAGAAATAAGCGTGTGTCAGATTGACACTGGCATGTAATGATACCAGCTGGAAACCAAATTCCATGCTGATGTGGATGACACACAAGAAGTTCACATAAAAAAAAAACAAGCATTAACTCAAAAGCAAACCTGTATATTTGGCAGCACAATTTTTGCTGAATGAATGACTCTGAGATCAAGCTGGACACAGTGGTATCTGTTTGCAAATGTCAACTTATTGATGGCAGATACCACAGCCTGTACTGCTCCATGGACTAACGGGTCAGATGTTGGAATAGGCCTCTCTTGAACGCAAGTACACCTAAAACAGAAATGAGACAATTAAAAGGTTACAAGTCTCATAAAGAATCTAAATTCCAAAATAGATCAGAAATGTTCTGAAAATGAAATGGGTCATTAAGATACTGAAATACACTTTATGAGGTGGAAATGGAAAGTTCCCACTTTAGTACAAAAAAGAAAGTAAAAGTTTACCTCATTTAAATTTGGTTGCCACCACTTAAAAAATAATCCCCTTGTGTATGTGCACAGCGATTACAGTCAAGAACCTGCGTTTGTCTTAAAAGTTTTTGCCAAAAGCCTGAAGAAGCATTCTGAGGTTCTCCATAGCAGATTTTCTGAGCTTTAAGCAAAATCTGATGCAGGTAAATTGCTCAAATTTTTCAGCCATCAAAATGATTGCAGAGCAGCCCTAACACAAGGTCACAAAACTGTGTGCACAAATTTAACGTGCAGACGACACCACCACAGAAGTCCTCTTCCTGAAGACCATACAAAACTGCTTGTGATTCCACTTGGTTTACAGTGTTGAAGCAGCACCTTTCAGCTTTAATTTCATTTTGAGGAACAGGGCAAAGTCACAGGGAGCTAGCTCAGGCAAGTATGGAAAGTAAGGGGCATCATTAACCATGTCATGAAACTCAAGGCACACATCAAATGTCAAGAGCTTGGGAACAAAGTCTGCAGCAATGTGACACATGTTTGGGTTTTCTGTGAGGGTGTCCTGGAAGACTCCATAACCGATTCCAGCCATGTGAAAGAGCTGATGCATTGTTCAGTGACAGTCCTCATGAATGAGTTCACACATTTTTTCCACATTTTCTAGCATTTTTAACGAGGGAGAATAAAAAAGTAAAGGCAACATACACTTTAATACTAGTAAATGTAAGCAAATGAACATAATAGTTATGTCATTTCTCCACGTAGTTTCCCTGTAGGTAAAAAAACTTCTTGTATCATTCCACTGGCTTGGGAGAAGATGCTTTTTAGCTGCTCCAAATCCATGTCTGTATCACTTCCTCAACCTTATTGTCAGATGTTAATCTGTGACCACTTAAAAGTCTTTTCAAGTGGACCAAAGATGTGATAACTGTATGGTGCCAGATCAGGACTTAGGATGAAGAAAACATTCAAACCACAGCTGATGCATTGCCTTCACCATGCAGCCACCGCATGGGGACATGCACTGTCCTGGTACAGCAATATTGTTTTTGACAGCATTCCTCTTCTTTTGTTGTAAATTGTAAGTTTCAGTTTCAGTTTCTAAACATAACACAGTATGTTGCTTTAGCCACTGTTTGTCTATGTTCCTAAAAATGCACCAGAATAGGACCTTTCTGTTCCAAAAGAAAGTCAGCAAGATTTTCTTAATGGAGGGCTGTTTGAATTTCTTCTTTACTGGAGGAGATAGGTGTTTCCACTGCATGCTTTGTCTCTTGCTTTCTGGTTCAGAGAGTTAAACCCATTTCTCACTGTTGATGACAATCCACTCAAAAACACTTGGATCTTCTTCATAACCATTTCAGGAATTGGATCATATCATCCACATGGTGCTGCCTGTACAGATCAGTAAGCAGTTTGGCTACCCATCTTGTGCAAACTTCACGGTATCCTAAGTCATCACACACTATGCCATATGCAGATCCATAGAAAATATTCAAATGTGCAATAACAGCAGACAAGTAATCCATTGGTCTTCTCTGTCAATGTAGACTTTGTGTGTATAATGCTGACAGCTGACAAGATCGAGCTTTGATAGAAGGTACACTTGTTTTTCTCAATTTACAATATTTCACTGAGCCATAGTGAATTTCAGCAGGCTTCACTCCCTCTGCTCAAAGAAATCTCCTTATGTCATATAATTCAACAATACTGCAATCTTTCAGCAGAGCATCCATGATTATCTGACCTTGGCTTCAGCTAGACTAAGAGTCGGGTGTATCACTGTATTTGTGTGAACTACCCAACAGCCACTGCAAACATGTTGTATTGCATAAGAATCTGTTATGTTACTGTGCAAGTTTCAAACTGCCTTTACTTTTTTTTTATTCTATCTCATATTTCAGTTCTAAGCATTAAGTCTGATTATCTGTTCGATTTTGTTTTTCTTCCAGATTAAAAAAAAATGTATCTGGTGATTATTAGTTCTTTGCATTCTACTTCTTCCATGCTTTTCTCATGTTTTAAGTGGCTGCCATAAAAATCCCACTCTCTGTAGGAATAGATGTGGTAATGCCACAGTATATATATCTTGGATCACTACTAACTAATAATGGAGATACAATGAGGGAAATTAACAGGAGGACATCTGTCACTCTTCAGAAAGTAAAGCAACTAAATAACCTGTGTAGAGGAACAGACAGAACTACAAAAATAATATAAATAATACAAATATCATGGACACAAAAAAAGAACAAATATATCCATAATACAAGAACTTAATGTTGAAAGCTGGCTAGTAAAGAGGATTAAACAGAGAAAACTTAAATATTTTGGACACATTAAATGTCATGATAATCTAGAGAAGACTGTCTTGGAAGGGTAAATAATGGGAAAAAGAAAGAAAGGAAGACCAAGGCAAAGATGGCTGCAAGACATCGCTGATAATCTGCAAATGGATGCATCAGCAGCAGGGCATCTTGATTACAACTACAGGAGAGCTGTTAGAGAGGCAAAGTTCTGCAAGGGACATGCAAATGACTGACTGACTGCCACAGTCTTACCAAACAGACAATGAGTCTGGTCAAACATTTTGCCTGAAGGACAGTGCACTATAATGGAAGAAGCAAGTCTGTGGAGAGTGCCTGCTGTGTTACTGTTGAATGCTGGTAGTTTTCATACTGTGTAACTGCATCTTCATACTGTTCTTTGATGACACATTGTTGAATACAAAGTTTCAGAATGAGTTTGTGATTTTAAAAAATATAATAAACAGATCTATAGTAAAATATCATTTTCTACTCAAAAGATTATTAAACAATTATTACTGGATTATTACACATACAGCTCAAATATCACACTAACATACCATGAGTTACAGATGTAATAATTTTTATATAAGGATTCCCTGGGAAAAAAGAGTAAAGGAAGACAGGTCTAACAATTTAAAACAAAAACTTTGTAAGATATCATCTGAGACATACAATCATTATGCTGATTGTTACTCCTCACCAGTGAGTGTCAATGCCAGCTACAGAACATGTTCTGTTCTCTGGTATTTCTTGAAACAAACTGATTCCTCTTTTTTCTTCTTGTCTATCTGATATTTGTGCCTGAATGAGTGGCAACAAAAATTATATATATATATATAAACATTAGCACTAACATCAAATCCTCTATATTACCCTCAGTTGTGTGGAACAAAACTATTACATTTCTTTCCTTTTTATACAGAACTATTTTTTTACTGGTCATAGAATAATTAAATTCAGTAAAACCATATTACTAAAAACATAATCTCATTCTTCATGTAACAGTCTTGTCTAGTCTTGTAAGTGCGAGCTAGTGTTCTCTGCAGCTGATGCTGTGAAAGTGTTGAGGTACAGCATCATGTCAGCAGGGGAGCGGGTTACTGCAGCTATTTTTTCAGGCCCGGAGTGCAGCTAAAAGCAGGTGGTGTGCAATACTTCTTTAGCAGACTCCACCACCATGGGGACAATGGTAATCCCTGCCTCGTTAGCCAGGTTAGGCTAGTTACTGGAGTTACCAACAGAGAGGTGGGACACGGTCTTGGTCAGCTATGGTTCACTAACCTCAATGCTAGAATATCAGCTATGGGTCACTGATTGTCACATATCTAACAAAATTGTAACAGTACACACAATTTAAAACATTAATCATAAATAAAGAGACTGTCAAACATCACTTAATATTTCTTATTTTGTCTTGCCTTGTCTCCTTCCTCATATACCTACAGTGTTGAGGAGTCAAACAGACATCTTGTGATTTGCTTCATATAATAGGATGTTAAAAGTTTCTGTAATTTCATCCTTCCATCTTTTGCATGGGTGGCCTCTTCCTCTTCCTAAAATTCTTAGCGTGAATGTCTTTTTGTGGTATACTGTCTGGCAGCATACATGTAACGCGGCCACACTATTTGAATTGCTGTTTCTGGATGTATTGTAACACTGGTATTACTCCAACCTTTGCTCTGATGGTGTCATTTCTTATTTGGTCTCTTCTTGTCACATTTAGTATTCTCCTTTGACATCTCATTTCTGTTGTGATAAGTTTAAATTCTGATGTTTTTGTTCTTCAGTAAAAGTATCATTTAATTAATATTTCTGCTACACAATATTGGTGAATGAAAATTTTATACTGTGAAAAATTAACTTCAGATCTTATTAAGTTTACTACAATGCAATGAAAAATGTAAGAAATAGAAAGACACAATATGTTCTCACACAGTTTGGGTAAGGACATCAATTTGACTACAGCAGTTGTACATTATATAAGAAATTTGAATCTAATCCTGCACAGCACTGAGGTGAAACAACAAAATAAAATGATTTCAGCATATAGTAAAGTGATATAAATCATGAAATAGAAAGATGCAGTAAAGCATGTACCAGTAACTCTTGTTGACAATGGGGTTCATGTAGACTCTCTTTGATTAGATGAGTGATATTGAAACTTAATGCAAATGAAGTATAAATCAATAACACACACTATGTTGGAGTCAAGACTAACTTGGTCTATTTCTCCATTTACTGAAATAAATTATCAGTCAAGGGAGAGAAGTTTCTATAAGTGAGTTTAGCCTTTTCATATATTTTTCAATGACTACATCCTCTGATTGGTTAGCAGGGTAGGGGTATCCCCTATCAAAGGAGAAGTAAGATGCCTCCTTACCTCCGTCAGTCTACGGGACACCCTTGGGCAAGGTGGAGTACCCATATAGCCCCCTGATCAGGGTGACGTGAAGCCATGGGAGCAGGTGGTGGATGGAATGGGAGAGCAGCTGACAGATAATGTTGGTTATGGTCACCATTCTATGATGGTAGGCAGATGATCTCAATGTAGGGACAATGGCTACGATCACTGACTAGTACAGTCACTGCCCGGAAGGAAAGCAATGGTGGAAGGAAAGCAATGGTAAACTATCTTCTGGAAACATACCAAGAAACCCAAGCAGCAATCATGGAAAGTCAATTAGGAAAAAGATCTGGTGGTGATGCCTCCAGGCCAGATAGATCTAATTTTAACACTGGGGAAGAGTGTGAGGCAGAGGTCGGTACTAGTAATTGTGATGACAGACAAAATCCTGACGGTGTTACCAAGGAAAACCCCTGTATCAAATTAAAAAGAAAAATAAGAGTAGGAACATGGAATGTAAGAAGCATGTATGAGGGAAAATATCAAGTAATAAGTCACGAGATGAAAAGAACGGGGATACACATTTTGGGAATCTGCGAACATCGATGGAAAGGATCAGGACACTTTAAGAACGTTAATGATAATATATTTATATATTCTGGCGGAGAAGTAGGAGGAAAGAACGGAGTGGCTTTTTATTTGGACAAATCAACATCAAAAGCATTACTAGGCAACAATCCAGTAAGTGATAGAATCCTAACAATCAGACTTAAGGGCATTCCTAGAAATGTAACAATCATCCAGATATATGCACCTACATCAGCAGCAGAAGAAGAGGAAGTAGAAAACTTTTATAACACACTGCAAACGACAATAGACCAGGTACGGAAAAATGATATTGTATTAATAATGGGTGATTTTAATGCAAAAATTGGTACAGAAAGAGCAGAAGATGAAGGACATGTTGTAGGGAAATTTAGCATAGGACATAGAAATGAGGCAGGTGACAATCTAATGGCGTTTTGCATGGAAAATGAGCTAATGATCGCTAACACACTTTTTAAACAACATCCAAGAAGACTTTACACATGGACATCACTTGATGGGAAAACCAGGAATCAAACAGATTACATTTTAGTGCAGAGAAGGTGAAGGTCAAGCATAACATCAGCAAAAACTTTACCAGGTGCTGACTGTGACTCGGACCATGAGTTATTAATAGCAGAAATGAAGATAAAGATGAAAAAGATAGTTACGGGAACAAGACCACTCCGCTTTGACCTTACACATATACCAGAACAATACAGTATAGAAGTGAAGAACCGTTTCGAAATCCTGATGGCTGTACAGGAGGAGATGACACCAGATGAATTGGCTACGCAGGCCAAAGATATCTTAGTAACAACAGCTAAAGACATGATTCCAGTAAAGAAAACACAAAAGAATAGATGGATCACAGCAGATACACTAGAACTGATAAAACAATGTAGAGAAATGAAGACGCAATGGAAAGTGACAAACAACAACAAAGATAAATATAAAACTTTAATAAAAGAAGTACGAAGAAACATAAGAAAAGACAAAAAACAATACATACAAGATTGTTGTGAAAGAATAGAAGAACATCAGAAGTATGGAAGAGATAGTGAAATGTTTAAAGAAATGAAGACATTGACGAGAAATGTCACACCTAAGCTAAATGTAATTTGTGATGAGATGGGGAATACCCTGACAGAGACAGAGGAAATTCTAGAAAGATGGAAGGAATATTGCAAAAGAATGTATGAAACAACCGACTGTGGAAGCAGAAATCAACAGCGTGAATTATTATTGGAGGAGAAAGAACCCGAACCGACAATGGAAGAAGTTTTATGGGCAATAAAGAATCTGAAAAATGGTAAATCACCAGGATGTGATGAGATAACAGCTGAATTTATTAAAGCAGGAGGAAAAGAGTGTGCAACAATCTATCATGCACTATGTAAAAAGATATGGCATTCAGGTGTTTGGCTAAAAGAATGGAAAAGAACTGTATTCATACCACTGCCAAAAAAGGGTAACCTGAAAGTATGCACCAACTACAGAACTGTTGCCCTGATTAGTCATGCCAGTAACATTCTGTTAAAAATCATAATGGGTAGACTTTGAAAGAAAATAGAAGAAGAAGTCAATATGGTCCAAGCTGGTTTCAGGCAAGGAAGAGGATCAAGAGATCATATATTCAATCTAAGATTAATAATAGAGAAATGCAGAGAGTTTAATGTGAATCTATATTTATCCTTTATAGACTACTCAAAGGCATTTGATTGTGTACAACACCAGAAGCTTTGGGAAATAATAGAAAAAATGGGATTTCCAACACATTTGATACAATTAACATCACTGCTGTATCTAGACCAACAAGCAGCAGTAAGAATAAATGGTGAAACAACAACTTGGTTTGACATAAAACAAGGGGTCTGTCAGGGGTGCATATTGTCACCCTACTTATTTAACTTGTATACTGAAAATACAATGAGGAATGTTAGAGAAGATGTAGACAAAGAATATTACGATGCCATAACAGTTGGAGGTTATGAAATACCAGAGATTAGATATGCTGATGACACAGTATTGCTGTCCACAACACAAAAAGGAATGGAAAAACTAATTATGTCAGTCCGCAAGAACAGCGAAGAGCAGAACCTCTATCTTAATGCAAAGAAAACTAAATTGATGACAACTGACAAAACAAACAAGGTAACTGAAATATGTATCAATGAGGAAAAACTGGAAGAAGTGGAGAGTTTTGAATATCTTGGATCACTACTAACTAATAATGGAGATACAATGAGGGAAATTAAAAGGAGGACATCTATCGCTCTTCAGAAAGTAAAACAAATAAAGAATCTGTGGAGAGGAACAGACAGAACCACAAAAATAAGATTTTTAAGGGCATGCATCTTTCCCATCGCAACATATGCCTGTGAGACCTGGACACTTAACAAAACAGCTGAGAAACACATAAATGCCTTTGAATGTAAATGCTACAGAAGAGTTCTCCAAATATCGTGGACACAAAAAAGAACAAATATATCTATACTACAAGAGCTTAATATTGAAGAAGGCTGGCTAGTGAAGAGGATTAAAGAGAGAAAACTGAAATATTTTGGACACATTAAACGTCATGATAATTTAGAGAAGACCGTATTGGAAGGATACATAATGGGAAAAATAAAAAGAGAAAGACCAAGACGAAGATGGCTGCAAGACATCGTTGACGATCTGGAAATGGATGCAACAGCAGCAGGCCATCTTGCTCACAACTGAGAGGCCTACAGGAGTGCTGTTTGGGAGGCAAAGTTCCGCAAGGGACATGCAAATGAATGAATGAATGACATCCTCTGACCTGCAATTACTTTTAGTCTTCTCCTTGTATTAATGCATGACATTATCACCAGCTTTCTATAGGATTTAGTGCTAAGTTATGAGTATAATTTTAGTTGTGATTACACACAAAAATGTATGGGCTACAAATTTGTTCACATAATTTTATTTATACAGGTTCTCCTATAGTGACATCTTTCTATAACCATCAACCTGAGTTTTTGGTTGCTGGTGTCTGTAAATAGCTAAAACTATGCACAGACTTCATGAATGGGCTTCTGTGGTCTCATGTCCAACGGAGACTGACATAACTCTCACAAACTGGATCAAAGAAACAAATTTATTTAATTACAGTTCCACAGCCAGTGAGAAAGTGTGTAGGATTTTATATTACAAAACCTAATCTCATGAACATAAACTAAAGCCATAACACGGTGCTGGCAATGGATATCACAGCTCCCTGCAATAAATACATCCAAATAAATTCTAAAACAGGAAAAGAAGCCTGTACCTTGGATGGACTAAGGAGATCAAGCAAGGTTTCATGAATATCAAATGGCGATGTAAGTCTGTCTGCATTCTTTTTCAAATTCATATATAATTTTTTATGTTCTCTTCTGAAACTTCTAGGAAAGACCATTGATAAAAAGGGCAATCTCTCTTCTATTTTGCCCTGAAGTGTGCGACGGAGTTGTCCCTTTCTTGAACCATGGTCGGCAAATACGATCAATACAGAGTTGCTCAGATGTCCTTCTATTTTAAGACGAGTCAGAAAGTTTCGGAGGTCTTTGTCCAGGTACTCTGATGGGTTCACTTCATCGTGACTGAGTTCACCTGAAAATCCAACAGCAAAACGAGGAATTGTGTGATACTTGTTGAAGAAGTCGCTCAAGTACTGGAGCAGGTAATGATGATTTGGTGTGGGACCCGTGCAGTACTGTGCACTACATTCATGCTTCAAGTGTGAATCTGCTCGAGACTGAGAATAAAAGAAGGATGTGCTTGTCACTGAAAGTGAAATACAATACAAAAAAAAAAAAGAAAACAAGCAGAGAACTTGATATGTAACATATTACAATATACAAGAAAACAAGCAGAGAACTTGATATGTAACATATTCTTATCTTATATATCTTATATCCTTCCCGTGCCGTTAAACGTCACATAGGGCTCGCAAAGTAGTTCGCCAATTTTTCCTGTCTTCGGCGAGTCTTTCAACCTCGTCAAAGGATTTTATGCCTGTTAACTTGGCCTCCCTTAATAATGTCCTCTTCAGAGTTTCCCGCGGTCTGCCCCTTTTTCTTCGGCCTGTTGTGTTCCACTTGATAGCTTGTTTTGGGATTCTTTAATCATTTCTTCTCATCAAGTGACCAACATATGTCCATCTCCTTTTCCTGATCACCCATGAGACTGGTTGTTATGTAACATATTACAATATACAATAAAACAAGCAGAGAACTTGATATGTAACATATTACAATATACAAGACAACAAGCAGAGCACTTGATATGTAACATATTACAATACACAATAAAACAAGCAGAGCACTTGATATGTAACATATTACAATATACAATAAAACAAGCAGAGCACTTGATATGCAACATATTACAATATACAATAAAACAGGCAGAGCACTTGATATGTATTCATTCATTCATTCCTTTGCATGTCCCTTGCGGAACTTTGCCTCCCAAACAGCACTCCTGTAGGCCTCTCGGTTGTGAGCAAGATGGCCTGCTGCTGCTGCATCCATTTCCAGATCATCAACGATGTCTTGCAGCCATCTTCGTTTCGGTCTTCCTCTTTTTCTTTTTCCCATTATGTATCCTTCCAATACGGTCTTCTCTAAATTATCATGACGTTTAATGTGGCCAAAATATTTAAGTTTTCTCTCTTTAATCCTCTTTACTAGCCAGCCTTCTTCAATATTAAGCTCTTGTAGTATAGATATATTTGTTCTTTTTTGTGTCCACGATATTTGGAGAACTCTTCTATAGCATTTACATTCAAAGGCATTTATGTGCTTCTCAGCTGTTTTGTTAAGTGTCCAGGTCTCACAGGCATATGTTGCGATGGGAAAGATGCATGCCCTTAAAAATCTTATTTTTGTGGTTCTGTCTGCTCCTCTCCACAGATTCTTTATTTGTTTTACTTTCTGAAGAGCAATAGATGTCCTCCTTTTAATTTCCCTCATTGTATCTCCATTATTAGTTAGTAGTGATCCAAGATATTCAAAACTCTCCACTTCTTCCAGTTTTTCCTCACTGATACATATTTCAGTTGCCTTGTTTGTTTTGTCAGTTGTCATCACTTTAGTTTTCTTTGCATTAAGATAGAGGTTCTGCTCTTCGCTGTTCTTGCGGACTGACATAATTAGTTTTTCCATTCCTTCTTGTGTTGTGGACAGCAATACTGTGTCATCAGCATATCTAATCTCTGGTATTTCATAACCTCCAACTGTTATGGCATCGTAATATTCTTTGTCTACATCTTCTCTAACATTCCTCATTATATTTTCAGTATACAAGTTAAATAAGTAGGGTGACAATATGCACCCCTGACGGACCCCTTGTTTTATGTCAAACCAAGTTGTTGTTTCACCATTTATTCTTACTGCTGCTTGTTGGTCTAAATACAACAGTGATGTTAATTGTATCAAATGTGTTGGAAATCCCATTTTTTCCATTATTTCCCAAAGTTTCTGGTGTTGTACACAATCAAATGCCTTTGAGTAGTCTATAAAGGATAAATATAGATTCACATTAAACTCCCTGCATTTCTCTATTATTAATCTTAGATTGAATATATGTAACATATTACAATATACAAGAAAACAAGCATACTTAAACTATTAATACATTAAAATATATGAGAAAGTATGTTAGCATATTTCATATGTAATACATTAAACTCATACCATCTACACCCCCCCCCCCCCAGGATAATCTTCTAGAGCAGTTATAGCAGACATAACATTTCAGTTTTTCAGGACAACTGCTGCTGTATTTCACTCACATCAATGACAGATGATATTCGGACTTCCACAATGCTACTATTTCTTTTAATCTCCTTGCAACTGACAACCTCAGAACTTTGATAAATAATGCAGCAATGAAGATCTTGTAACGAGGTACCATATCTAATGGAAAGGAATAAATTTTATTTAAAAAAAAAAGGTGAAGAATTAGGCACTCTGACAATCTGCCCTGTTCTGTTTCATTCCAGAGCTTAATTTGACTCAAGAAGCAACTTTTCAACAAGCTATGAAGCACATCTTAAATGTCTCATTTTCCAGAAGCACCACCTGAAGATGAGACAGAATGTTGACTTAATGCTACTGTCAACCCTCTAGCACAGTTATCATTC
Source organism: Achatina immaculata (assembly GCA_009760885.1). NCBI lineage: Eukaryota > Metazoa > Mollusca > Gastropoda > Stylommatophora > Achatinidae > Lissachatina > Lissachatina immaculata. The sequence continues at coordinate 2,786,024 of CM019721.1, read as the reverse complement.
TAGACTTCTGTGGTGTATATAAGAAAATATAATTAGAATCTTCAAGACAGAATTGATTTCTCAGCAGAACCAAACAAAGGAACACACTGATGGATAGCTCTTTAGCCAGGCTGTAATGAGACAACCAGTATTCAGAAATGCTGGATGTAAAGTGTTTGAGTGCTGTTAAACTATGAATTGCACAGCCCATTCCCATGCAAAGTTAGAAGGATCATCATCCATGCACTCTGGACACATCCATAGGTACTCTGATCTCCTCCTCACTAACTCCTTAAGTAACTGATGACACATGTTCTTTGTTGGTTGACTATCTGTCAAAAAAAGATCTCTTCGTGAATTGTTCACTTTTCACCACCCCAAGTTTCATCCCCAACTCCTTCATTCTTGGCAACAACTTTGCTTTGTTCAACCAGCTTCTCTTATAGCATGGATGATGTCTGCTCAATCCATTGCCTGCCCTTCCGTCATTACAGCTGACTGAGCCAAATAATCTGCTCTTTCATTTCCTCGTGACCTAGTACAGAAATGAATGTCAATCAATGGATATGTGACACCTGCAAGGATTCAGGCCACTGCTGCCTTAGAGAATCAGCCTGAATTTTCTTTAGCCTGTTCATCAAGTCTCTCAAGATACATGCTTGTGTGTAGTCTTGTGACTGGAGTGACCTCAGAGCATTTGTTGCAGCCATTGTTTTCATTGTGAGGATGCCTGTTGTTGCAACAAAAGTACTTCCACTGTTCTGCCATTTGAATCGACTGTGAAAGCCCAGGAAAATCTCTTGTCTTGAACTACCGATCCATCTGTATAAATACGAGTAACAATATCAGCATCTCAGGCGTTTTCACTAATTAGTACTTTGGTCTCTGCATCTGCTGCAGCAGGAATTACATTCTCTGCATATTCTCAAAGCAAAAATAGACCCTAATAACAAGGGGATACCCATTAAACAATGTTACCCATGTCCAAGTATTATAATTTTGAGAAATAAAACAGCCCTAAAAAAAATGTTACTTTAATGGCTATTTTAAAAGATTGTGCCATTTCTGAAAATAACATTTACAGAAAACAGATGCAACAAATGAGCTAATTAATTATTATGAATTTGACAATAAAATAACCAATACTACAAAAGTAACACTAAATAAATCCATTATTAATTATAAATGCCACCAGCAGTTTTCTTGCATGAAGGTTGTTTTATTAACTTCTATACAATTTCACTAAGGTAGGACAAAGGAACCTGGGGAATTTCATGATAAAATTTATTTTACTTCTTTATTTGTTGGTTCTTCCTTTAAGAACCAGGAATATCCACACTCCTTGGGGGCATCATCGTCATCATCATCATCAGATGCCATGCCGACTGGTGTTGCCTATTATGCTTCTCCAAAGTACACGATCCTTCAGGCAAACCATTAGCTCAGTTGGTGATCTCCTCTCACATCATCCTGTCAGACTGTCCAGTATCATTTCTCTTGGTCTTCCTCTTGATCTTCTTCCTTCTATTTTTACTGTTGTTATAATATTTTCAATGCCCCATCTTCTCACTGAATGTCCTATGAAAGTACATTGTCTCTCTCTTATTTCTTCGACAAGATTTTTTGTTGTCTCTCCAGCTCTTCTCATACAGTCTTCATTAGTTATTTTTGCTGTCCAGGGGATTCACAACATTCTTCTAATAAACCACATTTCTGCTGCTCCCAATGAATTTTGTGCAGACCTGCCTATTGTCCATGATTCACTTCTATATAACAAGATAGGTTCAATATAGCATTTTAAGACTCGTTTTCTAACATTCATTGATAAGGATGTGCTGGATAATATGTTTCTCATTCTCTGAAATGCAGTCTTTGCTTGGCCTATTCTGTTCCTAATTTATGTTCTGTATTTCCCATCTGAAATTATTACTGCTCCAAGGTATTTGAATTTCTGCACCTGCTTTAGAATAGTTCCATTTAATTTTATACTGCATGTTGGTGTATTCTGTTTCTTAGATAGAACCACAGTCTCTGTCTTTTTTATGTTTAAAGTAAGGCCTTTCTGTTCACTTTCTTTGGAGACTTTATCTAAGAGATTTTGCAGGTATTGTTGGTTTTCAGATATTAGTACTGTGTCGTCAGCATACTGAAGGTTGTTAATATTGTATCCTCCAATTTTTATGCCTGGTTCTGTGATGATTGTTCTTAGAATATTCTTGCTGTACAGAGAAAAAAGGTCTAGAGAGAGTATACATCCTTGTCGCACCCCTTGTTTTATAGGTTGATATTTTCCAGTTATATTTTCAACTCGAATTGCTGCTTCTTGGTGCCAGTATAGATGTTTTACAATCCTCAGGTCTTTGCCATCTATATTAATGTCTTCAAGGATTTTAATAATTTCATTATGTTTCACCTTGTCGAATGCCTTAGTATAATCAATGAAGCATAAGTAGAGATCTTTCTGGTTCTAAAGCTCTTTCTGTTAGTGTTCGTAAAGCATAAATGGCATTGTGTGTTCCCTTTCCTTCAACAAATCCAAACTGTTCATCTGCTATTTCCATTTGTATCCTTTTCCTTGTTCTTCTTATAATGATTTTCAGAAGTAGCTTTGTTATGTGACATGAGAGGCTGATAGTCTGGTGGTCATCACATTCCTTTGCCCCTGGTTTCTTTGGTAGTGCTATAAACGTGGATTTAAGCAGGTCACTGGGCATATAACCACTGTTGTAAATGTCATTCAGTAACTTGGTTATTATTTTTTATTCCTATCTCCTCTAGCGCCTCTATTTCTTCTAGTGTTATATTATCAGGCCCAGTCGCTTTTCCTTTCTTCATGTGTTTGATGGCTTCTATGATTTCATCTTCAAGTACTGGTGGTTCATCATAGTTTTCAGTATCTGGTGTTAATTCTGGTCTTTCTCCTTCATATAGCTCACCGATGTATTCTGTCCACCTGTCCACAATGTCTTCTTTTCCCATTAACATTTTACTTTCTTTTGATTTCAGGCATCCTGTGGTATATTTTGTCTTCCTGCCTGTGAGTTCAATAATTCATTTGTACATGTCTTTGCTGTCTTTATTATGAGAGTCCTCTATTTGTCTGCACTGTTCATTTAACCACACTTCCTTTGCTTCTCTGCATTTGCGTCTTATTTCTTTATTTATCTTTCTATATTTTTATTGCTTATTTTTACTTCTCCTCCTCTTGTCCATCAGTCCTAAGATGTCGTCTGTCATAGATTTATTTTTAAGGGCTTCTTTTTTCAATGGTATTGTCTCCTTAACAGTTTGGTGGATAGAATCTCTTAACATTGCTCACTGTTTATCTATACTATTTATCTTTGCTATTGCATTGTATCTATTTATTATAATAACTTTGTATTGTTCTCGTAGTTCTTGGTCATTTTTAAGGAGTTCTGTATTTAGTTTGATGTTTCTCACTTTTCTGCATGCTTTCTTTAGCTTTATTCTAATTTTTCCACAAAGCTGGTCACAGTCACTATTGCAGTCAGCTCCTGGCATGGTTTTTGTTGTCAGTAATGCATTCTGGAATTGTTTGTTGATTAATACATAGTCTATCTTGTTAAAAGTCTTTTTGTCTGGGCTGCACCACACTGCCAGTCTTCAGGGATGTTGTTTAAACCAGGTGTTTCTTACAACCATTCTATGTATTCTTGCCCATTCAATTAATTTACTACCTCTGTCATTCCTCTCCCCCAGTCCATAGTCACCAATGATGTCTGAAGCTCTTTCTTTACCAACTTTGGCATTAAAATCTCCCATGACTATAGTAACTTCATATGACTTTGTGTGTTTTAGGGCTGTCTCTATGTCATTATAAAATACCTGTACATCTTCTTCAGAACTTCAGATGCTGGAGCGTACACTTGTATAATATTTATGTTTATTGGTCGTCCTTTCATTGGGCTAGCAGGACTCGGTCCGAGGTGTTCAAATATCCTACAATTATCCTTGCTGTTTGTTTGTCAAATATTATTTCTACTCCTTGTTCACATTCTCACTTCCTGAATATATTATTGTATATTTATCAGAGTTTATCTTCCCTGCACCTGTTCATCTAACTTCACTCATCCCTAATATGCTGATCTTCATCCTTTCCATTTTCATCTTTATATTTTCTAATTTTCCAGCCTGGAATAAAGTTCTAACATTCCATGTTGCTATTTTTAACTTGTTAGTTTTGCCACTAGTAGCTTGATGACGATCTGGCCTCACCTGTGGATCGTGAGCTGCCCTACCGGACAAGGCTGTTCCAGAGGAACATCCATTAACGTCGTTCATGACAAATCTATTACTCTGAATAAGCATAATTGTTCTTGGGAGCTACAACAGTGGTTTCCCGTTGCCTTCTGCCGGTTTGTGTACGGACTCTCTGCTAGCCTTTGGACTCTCTGTCCTACCCGCAAGGCAGGGGGAGCGAGAGGTTTTAAGGCGCCTCTTATCCGCCTGGTATTCCCTTCACTGAGCACTTGAGGCACTTTACCTACTACTCCACCTCTCTCTCTGAGTCTGCCGCCTGCTTTTTTGGGTAAATCCTTATTCACAGGGATCCTCCATATCTGGAGGACTTTCACCATTCGCCACCTGTGACGCGCTGGGTTGGGTATGGTCGCCCCAGCTTTACCCAGCTTAGGGGCATGGAAACAAAATGATGAAGATATGGACCTCAGCCTCTGAACAATTGCTAGATTAAAAATTTTCTTCCAGCTATTTTGTTCCTCTCTGGAACGTAAGAACAATGGTCACAACATAAAAAACTACTCATGTAATTCAAGAAATGGATAGATACAACCCTCATATCACCTAGACATACTGGGCATCAGTGAAATGCATGGCCAGAAGCAGGGAAAAGATCGGTGGAAAACATACGTTAATCATACATTCAGGCAGAAATGATGGGAAATATCAAGAAGGAGTGGGTATAATTATGTCCACCGTAGCTGCAAATAGCCTTACAGAATGGGAACCAGTGAGCAGTCATATATTAAGAGCACGATACAAAATAAGGCACGGAAGAATGACAATCATACAATGCTATGCACCTATGAACGATGCTGATGAAGAAATAAAAGACAATTTCTATCACCAACTATAACAATTCATTAACAAAGTCCCTAAACACAATATCTTAGTTGTCATGGGAGACTTCAACACCAAGACAGGAAAAGATAACACTGGCGTCAAAAAAGTAATGGAGAAAGAAGGGACTGAATGGAGAAAGATTAATTGAACTATGTCTAACAGAGGGCATGGTCACTGGAGGAACAATATTATCTCCAGATGATAGAACCAGAAATCAGATAGATCATTTTCATATTAGAAAGCAATTCAGAACATCTCTGATAGATGTAAGAGCATACAGTGGTGTAGATGTCAACAGTGATCACAATCTGTGTATAAGGAAAATAAAACTGAAAAGCCAACACAAGAAAGCAAAACTAAGAAATACAAACAGTCATAGTCTACAGGATGACAATACTAAGAGTAATTCCACTCTGGAACTTACCAAACAGTTTGCTGCACTCAGTGAGGTAGAAGAGACAGATATAGATGAATTATGAAATTCTTACAGCACAGCCATAATCACAGCAGCAAAAACAAGCGCTGAACTGCTAAAAACAAGTAAAAGAGCATGGATATCAGATCATTCATTCATTCATTTGCATGTCCCTTGTGGAAATTTGCCTCCCTAACAGCTCAGATAACACATGGAAATACATACATGAAAGAAGAGCAGCCAAATAAGCCATGTTGAATGTAAAAACAGATCTTGGAAAAGATTTGGCAAAAAGCAACGTACAAAGAACTAGACAATAATGTAAAAAATTCTACTAGAAGGGATAAAAGAGAATACATGGACAATATGTCAACAGAAGCAGAGAAGGCAGCAAAAACAGGTGACAGCAAAACTCTATATAACATACAAAAGAGGCTATCAGGTACAACTGCATCCAAAGAAAGACCAGTCCTTAGCAAAACTGGCACTCTATTAACAAACATCAAGTAAAGACCAATGGCAAAGATGGGTCGAACACTTCCAAGAAATACTTATTTGACCACACCCAAAATAACTGACAGACCTTGAACCTGACTTAACAATCCCACAACTAAATGTCAACCTAGATGAAATTACACTGAATGAAACTGAAACAACAGTGAATTTAATGACTAACAACAAACCTGCAGGTGAAGATGAAATAACAGTCGAAATGTTAAAAGCTACTAACAGTGACAACATGAACCAACTACAGAGAATAGTTAAATAAAGTTTGGAAAGAAGAAAAGGTCTCTTCTCAATGGAAAAAGGGAATCATTGTTAAAATACCAAATAAAAATCACAACCCTTGTGATTGCAATAACTGGAGAGGAGTAACTTTACTATCAGTTGTGTCAAAAGTATTTTGCAAAGTTATTCTGAATAGAATTCAAGATATAGTGGATGCTGCAATGAGAGAAGAACAAGAAGGATTTCGAAAAGGGAGAAGCTGTCTCGACCAAATCTAAGAATAATATTTGAAGAACATATAAAAAAGCAAAAACCATTAATCCTGAACTTTATAGACTTTAAAAAAGGCATTTGATAGCATGCACAGAGATTTATTGTGGAGAATTTTAAGAATATATGGAAAAACATCTAATACTGTCAACATCATTAGGGACCTCTACAACGGGTATGTATGTGCAGTCAACCCAGAAGAAGGAATGAGTGAATGGTTCCAGATCAAAACAGGTGTGAAACAATAATGTATATTATCTCCCTTGCTTTTTGGAATTGCCACAGACTCCATAACGAAAAAATGCTGCACAGGTAAAATGGGCATTGATTGGGTACATGAGACCCAACTGGAAGATCTTGATTTTGCAGATGACAAAACTCTTATTAGTGACAATGTGAAATCAATGCAAGAAAAAACAGATATCCTGTCTTCAATGGCTAGTAAAATAGGACTTGAAATTAACAAGGACAAAACAAAAAAAATGAAAATATGGAACAGCTGTTGAAGAAGTAAACCAATTTGCATTATCTCAGCAGCTACACAGACCAGAATGGTGACACTAAAAAGGAAGTTAGAATTCGAATTGCAAAAGCAGCATCGATCTTCAAGAATCTTAAGAACATATGGTACTCAAAAGTTCTAAGCACAAAAACCAAGTTAAGATTATTCAATTCAAATGTAATATTCACCCTTATTTATGCATGTGAGAGCTGGAAAACAACTAAAGAAACAGACAAGATTTTAGACTCTTTTGAAAACAAATGTCTAAGGAAAATACTGGGTATAAAGTGAAATGAATTCAAGAACAATGCAGAGATAAGACAGATGAGCGAACAACAACCTGTCTCATGGGTGATCAGGAAAAGAAGATGGACATATGTTGGTCATATACTGAGAAGAAGCAATCAGAGCGTCCCAAAACAAGCTATCAAGTGGAACACAACAGGCCAAAGAAAATAAAGGTCAACTATGTGAAACTCTAAAGAGGATATTGTTAAGAGAGGCCAGTTTAGTAGGAATAACATCCCTTGATGAGGGTGAAAAACTCACTGAAAACAGGAAATCTTGGCAGCCTACCATGCGACCCCTATGTGACGTTTAGTGGCATGGGAAGGATGTAAGATATATTTTGTTCCTAGCAATCTAACTACAAAAACTTAATATTGAAGAAGGCTGGGTAGTAAAGAGGATTAAAGAGAGAAAACTTAAATATTTTAGACACATTAAACGTCATGATAATCTAGAGAAGACCATCTTGGAAGGGTACATAATGGGAAAAAGAAAGAGAGGAAGACCAAGGCGAAGATGGCTACAAGACATTGCTGATGATTTGCAAATGGATGCATCAGCAGTAGGCCACCTTGCTCACAACCAAGAGGCCTACAGGAGTGCTATTAGGGAGGCAAAGTTCCACAAGGGACATGCAAATGAATGAATGAATGAATGAATCAAACTGTTAAAAAAAAAACTGGCTATCTTTTGAAGTCATACTGGCATCTAATATGACTGGTGATGATGATGACTTTAACAGGTTGTGAAAGGGGTATGGTTGCATATTGGGCAATTCATTAGGGGAGTGGTCTCTGTAATCATAAAAAGATTAAGCACCCCTGCTTTATGAGTTCATCAATAGAGTCAACAAAAGGTTAGAGCCAGGCAATTTTTACACCTCAGCTGCCCAGACAAAAATACCCATTTGCTTCAGCAACACCTTCAATGATGGAAACATGATATAGTAAAATGGAAAGATTCATTTTTATTTGTAATCTGAATTCAAATTACCTGCCAAAAGTGTCGCATGTAGTGATCAGTGGGCTGATCCTGGAAACCAGGGAGTCGTAAGTTGAAAACGCCAAGGTGAGGCTCATCCTCTGCAAACATGGTCACATAACCTTGCCTCTGGTAATGCTTCCACACAAAGTCAAGGTCATCTAGATTTTTATCCAGAATATCTGGGATTTCCTGCTGCAATTTGCCTAATAATAAACATATGAGAAAAATGTATGCTCTCTACACAATAATCACAAATGCATAAAATGTAATACATATGAATTCTATTTTTCTTGAAGAAAATTCTTTTGTATGCAAATCACAGGCACATGTAGCTGTTAACATATAGGATTTTGAAATAAGTATTTTTAAGAAAATGAACAGGAAAGCATTTGAAAGAAAAAAAACTCTGAACATACCATATTTCCTACCATATAAGATGCACTTCTTTTCAACAAAAAAACCTCAAAAAATCACCCTGTATCCTATACCCCTGATGCGTGACATCCTTGACTCAGTTGGTTTTGTTGCGAGTTTCCATAAGAATTTTTTTTCCCCCATCTAGAGTTGTCTCTAGGTGGGTCTCAGGATAAGGTTGTTAGCCTTTTGTTCAACTCCTTGTTCAGAATATGTGATGGAGTAAGCAACATCCTGCTGAATTTTGCATGCCAGATATAGCAAAAACAAAATTTGTCAATGCCATTAGGAATCACTATAATGGATATGTCTATGCAGTCAACATAGAAGAAGGTATGAGTGAATAGTTCCAGACTGAAACAGGTGTGAAACAAGGATGTATACTATCTCCCTTGCTTTTTGGAATTGCAATAGACTTTGTAACAAAAAAATATCCACAGGTCAAAAATGCATTGATTGGGTACATGGGACCCACCTTGAAGATGTTGATTTTGTAGATGACATAACTCTTATCAGTGACAATGTGAATTTGATGCAAGAAAAAACAGATACCATGTCTTCACCAGCTAACAAAATAGGACTTGAAATTAACAAGGAAAAACCAAAAATAATGAAACTTCCTATTAATCAAGAACGAAAAATATGCATAGAAGGAACAGCTGTTGAAAAGGTACGCCAATTTGCATACCTTGACAGCTACATAATCCAGAGTGGTAACACCAGAAAGGAAGTTAGAATTACAAAAGCAGCATTGACCTTCAAGAATCTTGAGAACATATGGCACTCAAAAGTTATAAGCACAAAAAACCAAGTTCAAATGTAATATACATCCTCATTTATGCATGTGAAAGCTGGAAAACAACTAAAGAAACAGACAAAAAAAATTGGAATTTTTTTAAAAAACAAATGCCTAAGGAAAATACTCAGTATAAAGTTGAACGAATTCAAGAACAACACGGATAAGGCAGATGAATGAACAACAACCTGTCTCATGTGTGATCAGAAACAAACAAGAAATGGACATTTGTCGGTCACATGATGATAAGAAACAGAGAATCCCCAAAAAAGCTATCAAGTGGAACACAACAGGCCAAAGAAAAAGAGGTTGACCACGTGAAACTCTAAAGAGGACACTGTTAAGAGAGGCCAAATTAGTAGGCATAAAATCCCATGATGAGGTTGAAAAACTCGCCAAAAAAACTTGATGAACTAACTACCATGCAAGACCTACATGAGGTTTAATGGCACAGGAAGGATGTGAGATGTAAGATCCTATACCCCAATGCTTAGGTACTGACCAGGCCTTGAGGTAGAGGTTACCTAGAATAACACATAATGACCATGTTTAACACATTAGTCTCCTGATGACCCTAGAATGCAGTATATACAATTATAAATGATTAAATTATGACCACAAACATCCCCTGGCAATAACTGTGTTAAGAACACACTTATCTTAACATAGTCTTTGAGAGACAGGGAACATAGATCTGTTTGTTTAAAAGCTCTGACCTATTTCTGTAACCCAGAAGCCTGTAGCAATCAACACTAATAGTAATTGTTATTTTTGTAAAATGTAATGTCAGGTTGGTGGACAGATGGGGACATGGAGATTGCCGGCGGGGATGAGGAAAATCTGGTGTGAAACCAATGAATCCAAGACGTGACAAGGCTATGGGTCTTTACAGCAATGGCTATCAGAATGATGTAAACAAAACAGAGCCAGCAGACTATGGGTGGCGGGGAATGGATATCATTGAGGCATTCATCGGATTCCTCATCCCAAAGTCGGAGTGTCTCTGGAACTGTCTCAAAGCCATCTGGCAAGCCAGCATTGCATGCTGGATCTGACTTAGAGAAGGGGCTTAAGTACAGCCACCAGAGGCTGGAAAACAAGTTTGGCCAGGCCAGCCTACACCACTATCTCCATGGCAGTCCGAGCAAGACCACAGTCTGCCCTGGCAAGGAAAGGTGCTGAAGTCAGAGGTACCCAGTCAAAAGGCGCATAGCAAAAATCAGAGTACCACACATCATCGCCAATGTGTGTATGAAGAAGAAGACTACAAACAAAAATAATATTAAAATATTTGTTTAAAAATGTAGCAAGTGGCACACTGCTTGATTCATTCATTCATTTGCATGTCCCTTGCAGAACTTTTCCTCCCAAACAGCACTCCTGTAGGCCTCTTGATTGTGACCAAGATGGCCTGTTGCTGATGCATCCATTTGCAGATCCTCAACGATGTCTTCCAGCCATCTTCGCCTTGGTTTTCCTCTCTTTCTTTTTCCCATTATGTACCCTTCCAAGACGGTCTTCTCTAGATTATCATGACATTTAATGTGTCCAAAATATTTAAGTTTTCTCTCTTTAATCCTCTTTACTAGCCAGCCTTTTTCAATATTAACCTCTTGTAGTATAGATATATTTGTTATTTTTTGTGTCCATGACATTTGAAAAACTCTTCTGTAGCATTTACATTCAAAGGCATGTGTTTCTCAGCTGTTTTGTTAAGTGTCCAGGTCCCACAGGCATATGCTGCGATGGGAAAGATGCATGCCCTTAAAAATCTTATTTTTGTGGGTCTGTCTGCTCCTCTCCACAGATTCTTTAGTTGTTTTACTTTCTGAAGAGTGATAGATGTCCTCCTTTTAATTTCCCTCATTGTATCTCCATTATTAGTTAGTAGTGATCCAAGATATTCAAAACTCTCCACTTCTTCCAGTTTTTCCTCATTGATACATATTTCAGCTTACCTTGTTTGTTTTGTCAGTTGTCATCAATTTAGTTTTCTTTGCATTAAGATAGAGGTTTTGCTCTTCGCTGTTCTTATGGACTGACATAATTAGTTTTTCCATCCCTTTTTGTGCTGTGGACAGTAATACTGTGTCATCAGCATGTCTAATCTCTGGTATTTCATAACCTCCAATTGTTATGGCATTGTAATCTTCTTTGTCTACATCTTCTCTAACATTCCTCATTATATTTTCAGTATGCAAATTAAATAAGTAAGGCGACAATATGCGCTCCTGACAGATCCCTTGTTTTATGTCAAACCAAGTTGTTGTTTCACCATTTATTCTTACTGCTGCTTGTTGGTCTAGATACAGCAGTGGTGTTAATAGTATCAGATGCGTTGGATTTGTTCCATTATTTCCCAAAGTTTCTGGTGTTGTACACAATCAAATGCCTTTGAGTAGTCTATAAAGGATAAATATAGATTCACATATCACTGCTTGATAGCCTTAATTTATTTTCAGACAGTGACGTACTATATTTATCATTTTGTTCTTTATTTTTGAGTATGGATGAATCATCAGTTGAATATTAAAACCAAAAACATACACAAGATCTGTAAAACTATTGCATTAACTTGATGTCGTAAATATGAGTTGACCATTTTTATTTCTTGAAGAAAAAGAGGTCGACCACGTGAAGCTCTAAAGAGGACATTGTTAAGAGAAGCCAGTTCAGTGGGCATAACATACCTCGATGAGACTAAAAAACTTGCAGAAGACAGGACATCTTGGCAAACTACCAAGACGTTTAATGGCACGGGAAGGATGTAAGATATAAGATTTTTATTTTGTAGCTAACACCCTAAGCAGACGAAAATGGCATCATCACCAGCCTGGCATGTACCAGGTGGGTGAATTTTCAATGGCATTCTCCCCAAGTTAACTCATGCTTGCTTGTTACTCTTACAGCTGTAACCCTGAGTTAACTTGCTGGTTATACAAAGATGCATTTTGTAGTGTTATTCTCGTGTTTTCTTGTACTAGGTAAATAGCGGCTGACCTAGTCATAAGATAATGTGGCAGGCTGCTGGAATAGCAAATTGCACTAGTGGGTCAAGCTAAATATAGCCATGTTTTGGTGTTACACTACACACTCAGAGAACAATGACCAGTAGTGGAAACGCATTTGTTTCGGAGATGATGAGGACTTTCTGAACGAACGTAGATTGTTTCTACATATATGGACAGTAGACAATTTAGATTCTTTGAGCAAAGGTGATGTTTATGATAATGATGACACTGAAACTGTTGAAACTGCTCCTGAATTCGTGTGATCTAAGAATGGTCAATGGCAACATTCCATGCTGGCATTTATATTTGCAGGGAAACACGATACTTCTAAAGTGATATAGATTTACAATTTATCAAATAAAGAAAAGTGTTCATTTAGACCTCATCATTATCATATCATCATTGCTGCTACCACCTTCATCATCATAATAATAATTAGTGTATAAGTATACACCTATATATAATATTATAGATAGTATAATATAAAATATACTATATAATATAATATAATATAGTGTATAAGTATACTTTTCCTAGCTAGATTACCAGTTTCTCACCTCTTTCCCCATTCACTACCATCATCTACTATCAAACATCATGTCTCTATTTAAACATTCTCTATACTCTACCACGCGCATTTTTTGCACATTTCAGAATGAACACATTTTGAATGTAGCAACGGGCGCATTTCTAATCATGCATTGGAAACGCTCATTCAAGTTTCAACTTACATTCTTCCAAGACTGAGCTATGAGTGGTGACTGATAAGTTCTCAGCATAGTAGTCTACAGCATGAATGACATCATCATCTGAAGCAACTTTTGTAACCACTGATCCCCTTTTTTGTGTTTGGTAAACAGGTAATATTTCGAAGGGGCCAAATCTGGGGAATAAGGAGGATATTCAAGAAGCTGGAAGCCACGTTCATGAATAGCAGCCATTGCTACCGCGGACTTGTGAACTGGAGCATTGTCTTGAAGAAAGATGACTCCTCTCGTCAATTTCCTTTCCTTCAATTTGACCCGCAGTTGCTTCACAAGATCAGTGACCCTTCTGCCCTTTTGAAGATAGTCTAGCAATAGCACAACTTCTGAATCCCAAAAGATGGAAGCCATCATTTTGCCTGCAGACAGAACCACCCTTGCTTTCTCTGGAGGTGGGGATCCATGATGTTTCCACTGCTTTGGCTGTTCTTTGATTTCTGCTTGAAATTGATGAACCAAAGTCTTATCCATAGTCACAAATTGCTGAAGAAACTTTTCAGGATCTGCAGAAAAATGGCCATGACTGTCTCTTGACATGTTGAAACGCTGTCATTTGTGATCAGCTCCAAAAAGTTTCAGGACCTATGGAGCAGAGACCTTTGTCATTTGAAGATCATTGTGAATAATGGCATGAACATGTTCCTGGGAAATGCCCAACTCAGTAGCAATGTACTGCTCAGTTAGTCGTCGATCCTCCATTACCATTTCATGGATTCTGCCAGTGGTTTCATCGGTGGTTACCGTTCTTGGTCTTCCTGGATGGGGATCATCTTTAAAACTCTCCCTTCCATGTTTGAATTGGGCTGCCCATTTCTTCACTGTGCTGTAAGAAGGGGCACTCTCCCCTGGGATCTCTACCATATCCATATGGATTTCCTTTGATGATAAGCCCTTGATGCAGAGGTAGCAAATGACCGCTTGATGAGAAATTTTATCCATTTTCTCAATTTCTGCCACCCCTTACCACTTCAGTAGCCTGTAAAAAAAAAATTGGTTGCAGTTAATTTCCTGAAACTTGGTGTTTAATCTTACATTAACCTGATCTACTAATGTACCTAATATCAACTGTGTGTTTCAAGTATTTGTACCTTATGCCGAGAACTTATCAATCACTCCTCTAAGTGTTCACTCATTTCATTTATTATTTCTTTAACATAGGATTCATGTGAATCTATACTTTGTCTCCTCTCTCTGTTTCTTTGTTCTGTTTGTGTTTATATGATTAAGGCTTATGCCGAAACGTCACAGCTTTGTGGCTGTTAAATAATAAAGCTGTTATTACTTTTTTCCCCTAGTTTATACATTTCATCATCATCATGAGCTCATGCCAAGACACTCTAAATGTCATTACCATGAGTATAATCATTATCATTTACGATCACCTTTACTCTCAACTTCATTATACCTCCATAACCATCATCATCATCGCCACCAATCAGTGTTAAAGTAATTTTAGGTCAATTATTTTTGTTTGATAAGGAAATTTTCCTTTATTTTTGGAAGATAGGGCAATTTTTTGTTCTGTTTTCCTTGTAGTTATTGGTCTTTATGTTTGAGCTTACAAGAAGAAGTCCCTCGCGTACCTGAGGATGACCTTGCCTCTTTGAGTGCTTTTAAGATGGCAGAACAAGTCCTTCCATGCTGAGAGGAAATTCAGTGTCTGATCTACACAGTCGTACTTTGTTTTTTAATTTTTTTTTCAGTAATTCTTCTTATCTTATTTTCCCGTGCTGTTAAACATTGCACAGGTCTCAAAAGGTAGATTGAAACAGGTGTGAAGCAAGGATGTATATCATCTCCCTTGCTTTTTGGAACTGCCATAGATTTCATAATGAAAAAAATGCTGGACAGGTAAAATTGGCACTGAATGGGTACATGGGACCCAACTGGAAGATCTTGATTTTGCAGATGACATAACTCTTATCAGTGACAATGTGAAATCAATGCAAATATATGTAGAAGGAACAGATGTTGAAGAAGTAAACCATTTTGCATATCTCAGCAGCTACACAGACCAGGATGGTGACACCAGAAAGAAAGTTAGAATTAGAATTGTAAAAGCAGCACAGACCTTCAAGAATCTAGAGAACATACGGCATTCAAAAACTGTAACACAATAATTAGTGTATAAGTATATAACTATACACGAAGCACTGCAGTAAAGCTGTGATACTAGAATGTATAAAACAGGAAAAAGTAAGAGCAGCTTTATTACTTAACGATTACAAAGTTGTGACGTTTTGGCGTGAGCCTTAATCATACAAAAACATACAGGACGAAGAAGTAGAGAGAGGAGATAAAGTATAGATTCACATGAATGCTATTTTTAAAAAAAAACAAAACATTTTTTTCTAAAGAGTACTTAGCTGTAAATTGTAAGGTGTGGCTTCTCCGGCGGTGTGTGTCAGGAATGGATTTAGTAGAACATGGAGACTTTAAATAGAGACCTGTGACATGTGGTCGGTGGGTTGTAACTGGGGGTGGTGGATGGGGAACCGGGGAAGGGAGAGAGAGTGTGTGATGCAATATTGACCTAGCTAGGAGAAGTTGAAACAGATGATTGGGGAAGAGGGGTTGCAGAGTGATGCTGTGAGGAAGTTTGAAAAGTAAGAAGGGGTAGACTTTGTGGAGAGGTACTGTAATGATTGAAGAGAATGTTACGTGTAACTAAACAGCAAGTTTAACCCATGTGGTTCCCGCGTCCCATAATTTTGAATGCAGCGGTTCTCAAGTGCCAGGCAGCCTGTGTCATCTGCGTGACATTGTCATCGTTTGCAAAAGATGCAGGATAACATATACTGGCCTCAGATTAGGGGACTGCATGTAAAAACATCTGTACGACATCATCCAGCATGCTTCGAAACCAGTCCCAAATAATTTCAATGGTCCCAACCACAGAGGCAAATCTGACTTTCTGGTAACAGCCATCAAACAATGTCACGCAGATGACACAAGCCGCCTGGCACTTGAGAACCGCTGCATTCAAAATTATGGGATGCTGGAACCACATGGGTTAAACTCGCTGTTTAGTTACACGTAACATTCTCTTCAATCATTACAGTACCTCTCCACAAAGTCCACCCCTTCTTACTTTTCAAACTTCCTCACAGCATCACTCTGCAACCCCTCTTCCCCAATCGTCTGTTTCAACTTCTCCTAGCTAGGTCAATATTGCATCACACACTCTCTCTCCCTTCCCCGGTTCCCCATCCACCACCCCCAGTTACAACCCACCGACCACATGTCACAGGTCTCTATTTAAAGTCTCCATGTTCTACTAAATCCATTCCTGACACACACCGCCGGAGAAGCCACACCTTACAATTTACAGCTAAGTACTCTTTAGAAAAAAATGTTTTGTTTTTTTTTAAAAATAGTATTCATGTGAATCTATACTTTATCTCCTCTCTCTACTTCTTCGTCCTGTATGTTTTTGTATGATTAAGGCTCACGCCGAAACGTCAAACTTTGTAATCATTAAGTAATAAAGCTGCTCCTATTTTTTCCTGTTTTATACATTCAAAAACTGTAAGCACAAAAACCAAGTTAAGATTATTCAATTCAAATGTAATATCCACCCTCATTTATGCATGTGAAAGCTGGAAAACAACTAAAGAAATAGACAACAAATTAGACTCTTTTGAAAACAAATGCCTAAGGAAAATACTCTGTATAAGGTGGAACAAATTCAAGAACAATGCAGAGATAAGACAGATAAGCAAACAACAACCTGTCTCATGGGTGATCAGGAAAAGAAGATGGACATATGTCAGTAATGTGGTTACAAGAAACAATCAGAGGATCCCCAAACAAGCTATCAAATGGAACACAATAGGCCGGATAAAAAGAGGTCAACCACATAAAACTCTAAAGAGGACATTGTTAAGAGAGGCCAGTTCAGTGGGCATAACATCCCTGATTTGAGACTGAAAAACTCGCCAAAGACAGGAAATCTTGACGCACTACCATGTGACATTTAGTGGCATGGGAAGGATGTAAGATGTAAGTAAGAAAGACATAACTATAAAGTCATACGCTAAGACTAGTGTGTTGGCTCATTAATAGTGATGTAGCGGGTGACCATGTTACTGGTTCACAAATGAGGCAGTGCACTAGTATGTACTCTATCCTAGATATGACATGGTGGACAAATTCCCTCTTAGAGTAGTTCCCTTTGAGAGATTTGCAGGGAGTAAATATCTAGGGGAGGGGGGGAATAATGTAGCAAAATATGTCCTAAGTACTGGGATAAGGGGAACAACAAGTATAATTCGCTAAGATGGAGAGATTACTAATATTTTGAGAACTTTCAGTAATGTTCATGAGTCCTGTTTGTTGTCAAAACTGACTTATTAGGGTGAACTAGTGCAGTATGGAAAGTATGATTATCACGAGAAAGTTATGAAGAAGTTCTAGATCCAAACAGCGTGCATGGTAATTGGCACGAGTTAGAAACAATGAATGAATGGAAATCCCGTGATTTCACAGCAGAGCCGGGAAATATAAAAACATATTGGACTCATATACAGGGGGTTTAGATAGAAAACTCAGAGTGATGGTTCAGCATAGGAGTCAGAGATTGTTGGTAGCTGTGTTTTTCTAGACATGACTGATAAACAGAATCATGTATAGCTGCCTGTAGGAGAACAACGACTGCTTGAATCATGTAAAGTATTTTTATTTGTCACATTGGACATAGTTTTGTGTAGGAGGGTTGCATAATGTTACTTATCAGTTTTTTTTTTTGAGTTTTGTGATCCAGGAGAGGTTCTCCTCCTGGTTAGTGTAGGATTGTAGGATGGAAGTGCTATAGTGTTCGGAAAAGTGATTTTGTTGAGAACCTGTGGTTTGCAGTTACTTTGTGTCTAGTCTAGTAACGACTTAGTGGATTCCAATTATTGGAATGGTTAAATTGAGTAAAAAGAGAAAGTTCATTACACTCACACTCTTTCAGTAAAACAAAAACACAGCTGGTCAATCTAATTTGTTCTTTCAATAGTCATGGTATACTATTCATAGGCACTATTCTGGTTTATACACACTGGTTATGGGTAAAGTGCAAAACCACTTTGTTTGGAAAAATCTCCACTTTCCCTCTCCTTCCCCAACTCGATCATCTTCCTGATGTGATTGCTGTCATTCAGCCAGATGTTGTTCTCCATATGCAGCCTGTCCAAAGTGGCTACTGCAATCTCCTCCTTGTTCATTCTGAAGGTACCCTGAACTTCTGCCATGCCTGCTAACTTATCTGCTTTCTCACTGCTTTGACTCCCGCATGACCTGGTGTGACAGAATTCTGTAAGTGTAGAATCAAAACACTAGATTGCTCGGTCAAAGGGACAGAATTCTAGTATACTGTAATATCTCATGAATAGTTTCCCTATGAGTCTAAACAATCAATAATTGTCAGAATTTTGTTAGGTAATGTTTTGATGTGAAGATGGACATTTTTCTCATGCAAAATTGACTGTTGGCTCAGAGTAATGTTAAAAACAGTCACAACAACTGTGAATTTGGGCACAAAGATTATTTGTTAGAAACTAAGATTTTCACAGTAGTTGAAGGTTAAGACTTTTTGAGACAGAAGTTTCTAGAGGGGGCTGAGAAAATCTCAGTCATATAAAAGAGGTAGAGCTGAGCAAGGATGATTATTAGAATGATTAAGTTGTTGTGATGATTAGGATTATGTAGAGATTAGTGGCTTACATTAGCTTGAGGACTACCTAGGAAGATGGTCATGTTTGACTAGTGTGCTCAAAATGTTTGTAATAGGAGAATTTTATAGGCTTGTTCAGTTTTTTGAAGCATGACTTGATTTATTCTTGACTACACGTATAGTAGTTATTCAGTGCGTTCGCCTCATGTAGAGTAAGTAATAATTGTTGTCCTTTTAGGGGAGAACAGTAATGGCAGTTTGTGAGCTCAGTTATTATTGATAGCAGTTTTTGGACCTGTTTTTGGTCTGTGAGCTTATTTGTTGCATTTGCTGATCCATATGAGGTATTCTGGTGTTCAGTAAGCATGGCAACATTTTGTTTGATTATGATTGCTGGTAGTCCTATTCTAGCTATTAGAATTGTCCACTTCCTCCCCACATGGCAAAGTGAGTTCTTGCCGGGGAGCGAAGCCTGTCATACGTAAATTCTTGAAATCTTCCATCCTCATCAGTCACCTTCCACTTTTCCTCATTAATAAACTCGTTGCCTAGTTGTACAACTACCTTCCTGCTGAATGACTCAACAGTGATTTCTCCGGTGTTGCTACTGTCTAGTGGTGTTGAGTGCCTGGTTGTCAGCTGTTTTTACGTGTGTAACAAAGAAACAAACTTGTAGAAGAGGATATTACAGATCAACCTTTAGTATCTAAATTCTTGAACAGTGGTTCTAAATATATCAGTTCACTCCACTAGACCCTTGACAATTAATAGCTGCATTTGTTCACAAAAGAAAAGAAGTACTATTTCAACTAGTGTTGTGGCTCAATGCTGGTACATCTTTACTGTTCAGAAGATCCACATAGGAATAGAAAAAGAAGAGCAGTCTAGAAGCTCCTGCAGAAAAAATTCCTCTCAGATGTAACATGCTTTGGGAGTACATTACAATGACCCCATGTGAGTTGTACTGCTCCACCAACCAGGAAATTGCTTCTGATGCAGCCTGCACCTCCATTCTCATGCTCGAAGTAGTGGTTGCATACGTCCCTGATTTAGTTGCAACTAATTTGCCCAAGCTTTATCATGACCTTCATTAGATTTTTGAGGAAATCTGTATTCACTGAAAGGTTAAAAACAACAGTCTAGCAAAGTATTAAGACTCTTCACTTGTCAATTTCCAAAAATAATGTGCCCTACTCTCAGCTTAATTATTTTCCAAAGGTACTGAGGTACTGTATTATAAATACTCTTCAAAACATGACACATTTTGAAACAAATGATTACCTAGAAATATAGGAAGAAGAGCTTGGGTTGTTCCATCACCAACAATGTTGTAGCCCTTAAATATAACAGCATTCAACTCTTTCTCCAAGAATTCCAGGGTCAGAGGAAGTTTTCTTTGGAATGCCATATTTGACATGGAATCTATCCCAAACATAAGCACGTTCAGGCCTGAAAATGACGCAAAAGGTATATCAGTTATGAAATTTGAATTAAGTCTCAACTAAACATTGAGGATATCTTTTTATTCACGGAAAGGTTAAAAACAACAGTCTAAAAAGTATTAAGACTCTTCACTTGTCAATCTCCAAAAACAATGTGCCCTACTCTCAGATTAATTATTTCCCTAACACAAAAGTCAGCTCCATATTTTTTCACCTTATCAAGCAGGAGAATGCCAAGAACCAAGTCAGAGTGCACTCATGTCCCATTACTACCCTTAGCTTCCCATAATCCCCATTAAAATTAAGCTGCCATACAATGGATCCCCTGTGACTTCTATGAAAATACCTTCCAGGGTTGGTGACAGGGTTGTGCAGTCACAGCTGGGGTCATGGAATTAGAGTAAAAAGAAATTCTGGGTGCAGTCAGTATCAGCTGATGTTACCATCTATGAAGGAGTCAGACAGTAGAGTATAATAGAATTTTGTGCTGTGGTCATCTGTGAAATAACAGGGTAATCTTTTGGTGACACAGACTTTGCTGTGTATATGAACACTCATTAGCTGGGCCGTGTCGACATAAATTGTGCTGATTCACGTTACGCTCGTGAATACCAGAGTCGACTTCCATCTTGCTCTTCGAAAGCTGAGGTTACTGGACTAGTTAGACACATAATTCCAGCTCTCACTCTCACCTGCTGGATTAGTTACACACTGTTCCAGACATACTTCTCATCCAGGCTCGTTCAAAATCTCACGTTGACGACAACTGGTACAGATACTCAAGTAAATCCTGGGTAACGGTGACTTGGAACATTTATTGATGGGATGATGATAATTCTGATGAAAATAACATTAAATCTGACTGCCTGCTGGTTATCCCTGCCATGTGGCCAGTCCATTCATACGTACAACTAAAATGTTCCTCTGTTCCACGAAGACATCGCACAGCTCGACAAAACACGTCCACACAGTTACACGTTCAAACCAAGACTAAAACTCCACAGATTTAGCATTGCCCCTACAATTTCCTGTCACGTGTTTTGCAGCCCACGTGACCTTCTCGAAGGATCTCAACAGGAGAAAATTGAAAAGGAAAAACCTATAATAATGCCCTTACTATCACTGTTATACGAATACTGCTATAAGAGAAACAGAGAAATCTGGTCATAAGTTGTGCCTAATGACTCCATAGACGGGTTTGGTGATTCCTTGGTTGGATGCCACCACTCTAAGATCACCCAAAAGGGAATATATCTGTTACTGTAGCAAAAGAAAAAAGATGCAAATATAACCTGTTCTTGTCTTGATTTTTCTGTGTCTTTCAAAAACATATTTCCGTGGACTAACTTGGACAAGAAACTGCTCTTCATCACAGGCTGGGACTTCAAGAGGCATTTCATTCAGATCTAAATTCTCCTCCAAATCCAAATTGTCAAAATATTCATCAGGATTTTTGTTCATGGTGTTGTAGTCCTCATCTTGAACCTGCTTATTGTTTACTTCACTATTATCAAAATCTGAATACAATTTTTGTTCATTAATGTGCAATGCTTTTACAGAACTTTTTGTTGAAATAGAAGAGCTGGAAAATGTTGTAGCTACATGTCTCTTATTTGGATCAGTACTTTTACTAGGAATGTTTTCAAGATTTGGCTGAAGGATTCTGGATGTCTCTGGTACAGATCTCTCAATCCTGTGTTGTTTAGATAATGAATTTTCTTTTACTTTATATAATAGCAGGTCATAATTTATCATATGCAAGTTATTCCATTTGGAATAAGAATCATTAATGCTTTCTGCAAAAGAATCATAACTGTATTTAATACTATGAAATAAAAGTGGTTCCTTGTGAATGTTGTTTCTTGTGGACTCAGCATGTGTTTTCCCTGGTGTTATGAGATGTGACATCTCTGGTGATTCAATGAGTTTTACATTTATTGCATCTTTCTGATCATTTCCAATGATTTCATTATCTTCGGGGCCTGCTTTTTTTCTCATATCACTATTGTTCACATAATGGCATCTTACATGCACAAAATCCTCAGCAATTTGTACTGTGATGTTGCCAGCAATTTCAAACAATTTTTCCCTAAAACTATAAATGTCAGATTCTCGTTTAACTGCAAATATTTCACATATTTTTGGTCCTCTTCTGTTGGTTGTGGTTGTATTATCTGGAATGAGATATCCACCATGCAAGTGGAAGAAGCTTGGTCCTGAACAGTTCAATGGCTCCATTGGATGGAAAGCAAATGAGAGAGCATCATGCTGCAGAGACAGCTTTGAATGGGAACATTTCTGTGAAGAACAAAAATCAATACATTATCAATAACAGCAACAAGACAATATATGCATTTTAAAAAAAATGTTTTTCTTTACTCTCAGTATCTTTCAGTGCTATTACAAATGCACTTAAAATAAGTTATTGCTTCCAAGCTGATTAGACAAAAATAAGTAATTTAGAAGCATCTTGTTATGCTGTATAATGGATACTTTTCATTTTAAACAGCATTAACTCTTTCGGAGCCTTGGGTCGCTATAACGAACCGTCTGGTATTCCAATGTGTACGTAGGGTCAGTATAGCGATCATTTTAATTCTCGAAATCACTCCAATCCACCTTTTGCTTTGAAATAACTGCATATGTCAGAAATAACCTTCTTCCTTTTTACTCAGCGTGGGCATGCGGAGTGGACATTTTGTGAAGCTATCTGTTGAATTTTGTGCAATTTTTTATAAGTAATTCGAATGTTGGACACGCCCTCCGACATGGCAGATGTTACTGAATGTACCCCACCTAGCTCTAGACCAGTTAGAAAGAGTGCATTAGTTTCTAGAGAGATGTTTACGACAATATTTAGTAGGAAATGTGTCATTACTGAGGATAAATCAGAATCTGACCATTGTGATTCTCTGCATCATAACCAGGTCCTTTTCAGGACCACCCCAGTCTTCAAAGAGATTGTTCTCAAGCTGAATAAAACCAAACATGTTCTGCTTCTTTTATCTTTTCTTGCTAGTTTCATTGTTCTACTTCTTTTACCTTTTCTTGCTAGTTTCACTCATTTTATCTTCAAATTGGGTGTAACAAGTAGATATTTACACCTCTTGGTAAGTAGACAACCATTAGTTCAGTGTTTTAGAGATTTTTTTTGGGGGGAGGAGGGATAAATATTTTGTCTAATTTTCTCACCAGTTATTTTTTCCTAAAAAAACTATACATTTCTGGAAACTTCATTCATTTACCTTTTTTTTTAAATGTATATTTAGTATTTTTTAAACATGGAAATAATATTTTAAATTCACTTTTTCAACGATACCCCTAAATTATCTAAACACCCGCGCATTTTTTCTTGGCACCCACAGTACGTCCACGTTTTTCCTGGCGGCACAGAAAGAGTTAATCTTCATTTCTGAAAATAAATGAATGAAAAAAAATCAATTCAGGTAAAAGAAATAAGAGTATTATTACAGTATATAAAGAAATAAATAAGTGCACATAATGAAATAAGAGTTAGATTACAGCATAATAAAGTTAGAAAACTGGAAGCTGCAGCCATGGACTGGCTGCTGGGACATAACGTCAAACAAGGAGTGGTCAGACAAGAATGCTACATTAGAGAGCAAAGAATGCTGGTTAATCAACAAAGAACTGGTATTGTCAGCTGCCAAACACTAGTGTAAATCTGAAGATGAGATCGGAGCACTTATGGATTAAATGTCCAACGTGTGATGAAGATGATTCATCAACTAAGTCAGAAAGCACATCACAGAAAGAAGAAAGCTGTTTCAGAGCTTTCAAACCACAACATACATTCTTGTATGGTGAAGCTCATTTTGCAACTTAACACTGGCTAAAAAAGATTTCTGCTGCAACAACTATTATAACATCCTTGAAAATCAAACATAGAAAAGATAAAAAAAATTATGATAACATTAATGTATGAAGGGATATACCTTATCTTGGGCAGTTAGGTCTTCTGAAGGCATGACATGAGCAAATGGGTGGATCACTGTGGGTCTCACAAATGCAGTTACTCCAGTATTTTTCCTAGCTTTTGTTCCTCCATCTTCAGATATAAGCCACAGTAAGAGACAGGCATTGCTAGCAAATAAAAATACACATGTCACTTTCAACAAAGTCCACCAGATTCTTGAACTGATTATCATCTTCATTAGCATTCTTGTTGGCATATCTGTTGAAGACAAAGTGAGCCACACATAAAACACCCTGAAAAATGCAGAATGTGAAATATTAGTTATTTCATCAGTGCTCTTCAAGGCTAGTAATCCTTACAGGATAACATGAATTTTCTTCGCTTAAAAAAACATTAAACAAAAATCTGGCAGGGACAAGTATGTTTTATACTGGTTAATTTTAAGCAGATGTGTCAGAAATATCATTTATTCTGAAAACTATGTTCCAAGTTCAGATATCACAAATGGCACTAAAAATTAAATTTAAAAACATGTGGTATACATATCTGACATGCAATCTGCCAGAGCACACTGTTTAAAACTTGTTTCACTTATGCTGCCAGCAATCAATTCTATGCCGTGGTTTAGAAGGATGCAAATAAAATTAGGTAAGAAAGTACTGCTAAAATCTCACCACTGATCTGAAGTTCATTACACCAATTACCACATTTCTAAAACTAAGTTAAAATGGACAAAGTCTCTCTTTTCTTCATGGTGTTGCTTATAGTAAGAAGTTTCTACTTTTGTCTTTCTTTTTTCCATTATTTTTTCTTGTTTGCCTGCATTTTCTCTGCTGTATGTTTCCATGTCTATTTGAGTCATTCCATGCACAATTTACCATAGGGAGAATTTTAGTATATTGATTTCTTGTTACAAGCTATCATTAACATCCCTTGTGGATAAAGTTTCCCGTCAAACTTGACATATATCCCCCCACCCCCAAACACACACACAATCGAAATTTTGGATTTCTCTTGCCTGAGTTTCTGCAGTTTTTACATTTTTTTCTTTCTCCTTAATGGAGATGGCATAACTGGCCCTATTCCCCAGCCCCCATCTTGGAGGACCAGGTTGCTGCTTTCGTCTGACCCATGCAGTGTGGCAGAAAACGCATGAAGTAATACTCCTGCTGGTATAACTCTGCTGGTTCATCAATCACGTCAAATCCCAAGCACCCGCTGGCAGAAAATGAACAATACTCACAGTTAATAATGTCAGACTGGAGTAACTGCTTCAAACAGTTCTGCAAGTCATGGCCAAAGAAATAACACTGGTCGTATATTTTCTTTTTAATGCGTATATGCCTGTTCGATACGAAAAATGTAATCTCTTATTGACCGTCTCGTCACAAGCTGTAGCAGACACAACACAGAACTAGGGGATACTGATCGAGTGGGTCATTAAAATGCATATAAAAGAAAGTAAACGATACAAAACAAATTATGTGTGTGATGATTATTAAATGTGATAAATAGGCGATTTGAAATTATTTGAAATATGCATTTTAAATTAGGTTTATGGTTTTTAAAGTAATTAAATGTTTGATTTCGTCATTTTGTACGTTTGAAATTGAAGGAACCGATATTTAAGTCGTAAATTTGTATAACAATCTTTTGAAATGTAACTGATTATCAACACAAGGAAGGAAGGTGATGATATAATAGAAATGAATATGAGCAATATTGATTTATAGTTTAAAACAAAGGTCTCATTAAAAAAAACATGAGTTTAAAGTGCGTGCACCTGGAATCAGATGTCTATCTGGTGTGCCTTACTCATGCCTTATCGACTGAGAGGGAAGAAGTCATGGGACTACTAATCGGAGAGGTTTGTTCATTTGGTTTATTTAAAATGTTGAGTCTCTCAGGCTAAATATTCTTTTCTGTTGAAGTCTTTATTTTAAAGTGTGAATTTTTTGATCAACTAGTTGTATCATTCAGACATTATCACGACCAAAGGAGCCCCCAAGAGCTGCATCGATTCGTTCGTGCATCCTCTTTCTCACTTTTGGAGTTTTGACTGAAAGATCCAGTTCTATGGTTGCATGAGTCGGCCGTACCTTCTTTCTCCCCGTGGAGTACTATCTCATTTTTTTGCCTTGATTGTCTGGCATTTTTTTCATTCGCAAGATATCATGTCAGTATCAAAATGTTTGTCATACTGCTCCTGATTTTTCTGTTTTTCTTATTGGTCAAATTTAGCCCAGTGTTCTTATATCCATATGAAACTAGAATAGAGGAACAGCATTTATTCAAATTGGAGAAGTACAATGATCTGGTCAAGCAACTGAGGCAGGGGGCAGGAATCAGGGCAAAAGTGATAGCTGTAGAAGTGGGAGCAAAGGGATTCGTAGCAACATCAGCATATGACCTATGTAAGCAACTGGGCATAAAGGGACAAGCAAGAGCAAGGGCATTGAGAAGCCTTTCAGAAACAGCAGAAAAGGCCTCATGCTGGCTGTGGAGTATGCGAAACAAGCATTGGGAACATAAGTAATTTCATTTGCCACAACCAATAGCAGTCCTCCGTAGCTAAATCGCTAAAGACGCACTTAAAAAAGTGCAGTGCCAACTGGAAGACCATGGGTTCGATCCCGGGACTGGGAAAAAAAAGCAACAACTCACAAGACCTTTGGGAGTCATGACCCAGAGGGGCCCACCCCCCTTAGAGTGTCAGGAGTTTAAAGGGCCGAAACACTTGTCTGAGGGGGGGTACTTCCTCTGATGATCTGAAGGAGTTGTGTTGTTGTTCCGCTCTCTACGGTAGAGAGTTTCCTGCATATCCATTCCAGTTCAAGAATTGTTCATGTCAGATTTTGACATTTCATCCAGTCGATAAAATGTTCACAGGTAATATGCTTATTGGACTGCACAACTGTCGTTCATAACCAATTCCAGTGGAGATTAAAAATCTCATTGGTGAAAGTTGCTCTTCTCCTGCTGCCATTTCTGTGTTATCCCCCAAAATAAACATCTTGAAACAAAAAATAGAACAGTTTCTTGTGGAAGATATTCCTTGTTCTATTTGACAGAATTACTTAAACACTGTATTAACACAAAAATCAAGGCTGCAACACATATATCTGGTAAGTAAATTCAGCATTAGTGTAAGAAATTCTTATCAGATTTAGATGTCCCAAGTTTTTCCTTCAGGTTTTTCATTAAATGGAAATAAAAAGCAGCTGTGAATCTGTGCTTGTGAAAATGCTTTCTTCAGAGTCAGAACCAGTTTGTTCATAATCTACAGATACAGAATTCAGATGGAACTCAGTCTAGTTTACAGTGCAAGTAAACAACTTATTCTTATCTTATCTTATATCCTTCCCGTGCCGTTGAATGTCACGGGTGTCTGAGTGGCGAAGTGGTTAGTGCATTGGTCTCTCATGGCGAAGGTCAAGGGTTTGAATCCGGCCGGAGGCACCCCAGTCACCCAGCTGTAGAATTGGGTACCGACTTCTTCTGGAGTTGGGGAAGGAAAGGCGGCCAGGCGTGATAGTGACCATATCATTCTCCAGTGTGCTGACAGGTCAAGGAAAATATGGCCGCTAACACCATATCCCTATGTGCCTCTAAGGCATGACAGGATTACCTTTACCTTTACCTTCAGAGTTTCACGCGGTCTGCCTCTTTTTCTTCTGCATGTTGTGTTCCACTTGATAGCTTGTATTGGGATTCTCTGATCATTTCTTCTCATCAAGTTACCAACATATGTCCATCTCCTTTTCTTGATCACCCATGAGACTGGTTGTTCAGTCATTTGTCTTATCTCTGCATTGTTCTTGAATTCGTTCCACTTGATGCTGAGTATTTTCCTTAGGCATTTGTTTTCAAAAGAGTCTAATTTCTTTTCTATTTCTTTAGTTGTTTTCCAGCTTTCACATGCATAAATGAGAGTGGATATTACATTTGAATATTGAATAGTCTTAACTTGGTTTTCGTGCTTATAACTTTTGAATT
Source organism: Achatina immaculata (assembly GCA_009760885.1). NCBI lineage: Eukaryota > Metazoa > Mollusca > Gastropoda > Stylommatophora > Achatinidae > Lissachatina > Lissachatina immaculata. The sequence continues at coordinate 2,757,738 of CM019721.1, read as the reverse complement.
CCATGTGTTCTCAAGATTCTTGAAGATTGATGCTGCTTTTGCAATTATAATAATAACTTCCATTCTGGTGTCACCATCCTGGTCTATGTAGCTGCCAAGGTATGCAAATTGGTTGACTTCTTCAATATTTGTATCTTCTATGTGTATTTTTCCATTTTGATTGAGAGGACTTTTCATTATTTTTGTTTTGTCCTTGTTAATTTCAAGTCCTATTTTGCTAGCCAGTGAGGACAGGCTATCTGTTTTTTCTTGCATGGAATTCACATTATTACTGATAAGAGTTATGTCATCAGCAAAATCAAGATCTTCTACTTGGGTCCCATGTACCCAGTCAATACCTGTGTTACCTGTGCAGCATTTTTTCATTATGAAGTCTATTGTAATCCCAAAAAGTAAAGAAGACAGTATGCATCCTTGTTTCATGCCTGTTTCAATCTGGAACCATTCACTCATTCCTTCTTCTGTCTTGACTGCACAAACATATCCATTATATAAGTCCTTAATGATGTTGACAATTTTAGATGGTATTCCATATAGACATAAAATTCTCCATAATGAATCTCTGTGTATGCTATCAAATGCCTTTTTAAAACAACTTATTGTATAACAATAATTATGCAAATAATTGTCTCAGTATCAAAACATTTGTCATAACAAATTCCTGACATCAAAACGCTGGTAACAAAACACTGGTGGCAAAAAAGTTCTGCTTCATATAAATTTGCTAATAATTAGATAATATGAGCATTAAACTGGCAGAACAGCTTACTTTGCTAATAATGTGAAATAATTGAAGAGAATTTTCAGTTATGAACAAAACTTGCCTGCTACATTATTGGCTTATAACAGCAAAAGGACTGCACTGTCCAGTTATCCCAGGTGTAAAACTGATGTCAGCATTAAGTAAAATGAAGAATATCTGCCTGTGCTGAGACATTCAGTTCAAAGCGTCAGTGGGTGCAGACAGGCATAACAAGCACTGATGTTTCTGTGGATTATAGCTTTACTGTTTGTTTTTAAGAATGACAGACATATTGCCAGAGTATTTTTAACTCAGAGATTCATTCATATCATATTCCTGTTAATGATGTTTCATGTGTTTATGTGTATGAGTGTATTACTAAGTGATAAAATTATTGTCTGTCTGTCACTGTCAGAAATTTTTAAAAGTGTATGTGCATGCGCATACAATGGGAGTTATTGTATGCACATGCACATATATATATATATATGTATACACATACACACACAGTATTGCCCTCATAGTCCGAACACCCAGAACTTGAACAACTCGGAATCCAAACGAAAATTTAGAGCAAATTTTTCCCCGGAATCTGAACGCTGCTTTGGAATCTGAATGGCCAGCACGTTGTTCGTGTGTGTTTGTGCATACGTATCTCTGGGCAAGTCCATGGGGTTGGAAGTCAGCAAAGAGGATGTCATCAAGTTAGTGGACGATCACAGGACTGAGCTGACAATGGAAGAGCTTCAGCACCTCAACAGAAGAAATTTCTTCAGGGGAGGAAGAGGGAGATGCTGGAAGCATTCCCACTGCTGAAATCAAGGATCTTCTCAGCATGTGGTAAAAAACCCAGGCTGCAGTCGTTGAGAAGTGGCACCCTAATAAGGCCCTTGTTAACATGTGTGTTAACTTGTTCAGTGATAACATCAGGCATGTTAACTTGTTCAGTGATAAAAAAAATGGTTTTAAAAAAGTTCAAAAAGGTCACCAACATCAGACCACTTTGGAACATTGGTTCTTAAAAGACACCACAACCAATAATCCCAAGCCCTCTACAAGTGGTACCTTAGCAAGGGCATGAAAAGGCAAAGAATGCAGACAGCAGAACCGCCAGAAATACAGTTACCCGATGTTATCATAGAAGGTGACTCGCCTTCCAAGCAATGATCTCTCTCCTTCTCCAGCTTCCACATGCGCCATCATCATTCCTTTTTAAGGTGAATACAGGTTTTTATATTTTTTAATTTTATTAATTTACATTTTTATTCAAATATTATTATTGTTAATATTTTACCTTAAAATCCAGTGTATTTACTGTTAAAAATCATTTTGAAAATTCGAACTCGTGGGACCCAGGAATGGATTAATCCATTTTCTATTATTTTAAACAAGAAAAATTGTCTTGGAACTCGAATGGGGTTCTGGGACGGATTAAGTTCAGATTCTAAGGTATCACTGTGTGTATGTGTGTATATATATATATATATATATATTATATATATATATATATATATATAATATATATATATATATATATATATATATATATACACATATATATACATACACACACACACACATATATACATATATATACATACACACACATATATACATATATACACACACACACACATATATATATATATACATGTACACACTATATATATATATAAGTGAATTGAACATAGATCAGGATTCTGTCACATGACATTGTGATCCTACAGTATTATGAACTTGTATGCCATGTGACATTGTGCTGTATGTGTCATGTCATTTTTCTGGTGTTTCTTTTTAAGTGTGTTCAAATGTTTGCCAGTTTTTGTTTTATTAAACTAAAATGGCTGAAACAAAAGCAAGTGTCCTTTTTAGGACAGCCTTGCAGCTGAAACTGACACAATACTCAAGGAAACTTTTTAAGGATAAAATCATGGACAAAACAAATGTTTATGAGCAGTTTAATTATTTCAAAATGGATGAAATGTCATTTGAAAATCAACCATGCTCTGGCTACCCTTCCACTATCAACATTTTCTTTTAAATGTTGAAAAATTTCTAAAGGAACTACTGATGAGGTTATTGAAATGACAGATATGTCAGTGAGTTCATTAACACAAATTTAAAAAAAAATTTAACAGCAGTTTTCAACAAAAAATAAATGGTAGTTTCCTCACTCTCTCTAATTATGTGATCTTGCTTCTTGTGACTTCTTTGATGTGGATGAAGTGGTAGTTTCCTCACTCTCTCTAATTATGTGATCTTGCTTCTTGTGACTTCTTTGATGTGGATGAAGAAGCAGCTGAAAGGGGGACATTTTGCTGATGTTAATATCAGCCATTTCAGTCTGGTAAAAAAAAAACATTGTCAAAGTTCACTTTTAAAACATTTTCAAATCAAATGTCAGAAAAATGACATGATGCACACCAGCACATTGCCACATGACAGACTAGTTCACAATACTGTAGACCCAAGATATCTAGTGGCATGTGCACTAGTGTAGGAGATTAAAATTCCAGAAACCTTCACATTTTTTCCTCATAAATTTGTTTCAGAGTAGCTGAATATCACTTCATATACATTCATTGGTTTCATGGAAATAACATTACTTGCTGAAAGCATTAATATGAATGTAGTTCTGTGTTGATTAGAAATTTGACACTATTTCTTATTCACAGTTCTGCACTGTTGCAGTAAAGACAGATTACAAATAATGAATTCAACATTTCAGTTCCAAGTTAGATCTAAATTGATTGAACCATTCATTTGCCACAAGAGTTGGACAATCCATAAAAATACTGTTTAAGAATTTGAAATTTGTTTATTTCAATCTTCTGTCCAAAAAAAAAAAAATCAGCTGAATTCAATCTTGAATCAGATATTTGGTACATATCATATATATCACTCTCTGTTTCTGTCTCTCTGTCCTTGTGTGTGTTCATGTGTGTGATTAAGTGGGTGTGATAATCAGATTGATTGGAAACATTAAGAGACCATGTGAAATGAAGAAACTAGGCACAGCACATAATGACTTAATATTTTCTTGTGTTTATTTTAGATAAATGAGGACAGGGTCATGTATTTGTCATCTGTCATTATCCTAAGAAGATCTGATAAGCAGCCAGATAGAGTTGAAATTTCACCAGAGCAGCAGTCAGATGCCTCCATTAAAGCTGAGGTGTGTTTATGTTTGGCAGTTTGGATATATGTTGACATCCATGTATATACAAGGTCTGACAGTTAAGTAATGAGACTGGTTTTATTATGGCCAAGACAAAAATGCCATCTATGAAGCAAAGTATGGAATCCAAAGAGGCAACTTTCATCTATGATCTGGCAACTTTTCATCACCGCCCGATAAGCAGATGACAAACAAGCCGCCATTTTGTTTGACCTAGTCAGAGGTGCATTGTTACATAATCAGCATGGAGCAAAAAGCCAACATTAAATTCTGTTTAAAACTCAGAAAAAGTGCCATTGAAACAGTTGAATTGATGTGACAAGTTTATGGGGATAATTGTTTATTTCGTGCACAGATATTCAGGTGGTATTGAAAAGTAACGTGGAAATGATTACAAATGCAACTAGACATGGATGCCCAATTTCTGTTCGTAATGAGGAACTCATTGCAAAAGTCAGAGAATGGATACAAGTTTGACTGTGAGGATGATGGTAGATGAATTTGGTGTTAACCAAGAGACCATTTGTAAAATTTTAGTGGAAGATTTGGGCAAGAAAAAAGTTGCTTGCTGGCTTGTACCACATGCGTTGTCTGATGACCAAAAACATCAGCGTGTTGAGTACGCAAAATAAATCATCAGAACGTGTCGCACAAATAAACATTTCTTAAAATTTGACTGTTACAGAGGATGAAACATGGATTTTCCTCTATGATCCCACAACTAAATGCCAAAGTGCTCAGTGGAAGTCATCATCATCACCAAAAGGCAAAAAATTTCATCTTCAAAAGTTGAAAGTGAAGACAGTGTTGGTATGCTTCTATTACAGCAAAGGAGTTATTCACAAAGAATTTATTCCAGAGGGACAGACTTTCACTGCCAAAGTTTATTTAAGTATTTTGAAACGCCTATTGAAAAGGATTCTCAGAGTCTGACTCAAGTATTCACCACCTGGCAGTTATTTTCCTTCTTCATGATAATGCACCAGCTCACCCGGGCGGTAGTCGTACAGGAATTTTTGGCCCAGAAACAAGTGTGTGTTCACAACCATCTAGCCTGTTCCCCAGATTTGTCTCCCTGTGATTATTTTCTATTCCCAGAATTAAAAAAAGGATGCTTCTTTGATGGTACTGATGACATCCAAAAGGCCATACCAACAGAAGAACTGCAGAGGTCGTTCCATTGTTTGTTAGATTGTGCCACTTGCTGTATCACTGCACAAGGGGCTTACTTTGAATAAAATACAGGTTATATCTTCATCTGTTGTTTATTTTATTTTTTATGTAATTAGTCTCATTGCTTAATTGTCAGGCCTTGTATGTACAGTGTACAGTCCAAAAGTATGTACACAAAATGAGCAGTTCATTTTGAGATTTGCATATATCTTTTTGTAGTCTTTCAGCACACTCCTATTGAGGCATAACTAGCATTTTCAGCAGCAAAAAAATTAAGCACCTTTCAAGTACAATTCTATAACACATTCTTAGCTTTTGATGGAAAGACTACGCATCAAAACCAGAAGTACTTTTGTATGCAACCCACTCAAGCAAATACAGTCTTTTTTTAGACAGTGCAAGCTGCTCTTGTTTGACCATATCCATCAAATGAAGAAAAGGGCAGCTCATAAAAAATGTTCTTAAGAGCAACTAGCATGTGGCAAAAAAATGTTACATGCCTTATTATGGTTCATGGATATGTACAAATATGATATGAAGGCATTTGGATAGACCAGTGATTCCCAAAGTAAGCACTGTCGCACCTCTGGAGATGTTGAGAAAATTCAGGGGAAGCAGTGAAGGAAAAGAAAGCAGCAAATGGTGTCAGAACCAGTTGAGCGAAAGACGTTTTGGAGGAACTAGGGATATGACCTTAGAGGCAAAAGGATGGCAGCCTGAAAAAGTTTGAAAACCACTGAGATAGACTGGCGAGACTCAGCATCCTGTCAGCATTATGCTGTCGACCACCACAAGTGGAAATGCATCCAGAACTATGAACTCAGAGAGAATGACAAGACACTCCAGCATGAGACAGAAGAAAAGAGGGACATGTTGAAGCACTAGGGAAAATGTAAGTGAAAGAATGGTTTGTGCTGTGAGGGCATAGCATATGGCTCAGGGATCCTGTAGTAACATGTATTATATACTGATTGTAAATGCAACATTTAGAGAACAATTATATCCATACTACAAGAACTTAATATTGAAGAAGGCTGGCTAGTAAAAAGGATTAAAGAGAGAAAACTTAAATATTTTGGACATAGGTCACATTAAACATCATGATAATCTAGAGAAGACCGTCTTGGAAGGGTACATAATGGGAAAAAGAAAGAGAAGAAGACCAAGGTAATGATGGCTACAAGACATCGTTGATGATCTGCAAATGGATGCATCAGCAGCAGGCCATCTTGCTCACAACTGAGAGGCCTACAGGAGTGCTGTTAGGGAGGCAAAGTTCCGCAAGGGACATGCAAATGAATGAATGAAATGCAACATCATATAATATTAATATATGATTAGTATACCACAATTCCTTAAATAGAAATTTTCTGTAAGAAATGTTTGTCCATATTGTCTTTAATAATCATTATCACTGCCCAGTGTAAGATAGGCTGTAAGTTTCCTGATATAACTAAACAGGATACAGAGTCAGAAGGCAGAGCACATAGATCATTGGATTCAAGGCCAGAGGTCAAAGTTAACCAGAAATAACCAGTTTGAATTGGTTAAACAGACAATATGTGATCAAACATATTGGGAACGAAGGTCTGGCACTGAATGAACTTCATTCTTTTCACAGCGTTACCACACAATTTCTCCATACACTCAAAAAAGTCTTAGAGCAATGGGATTTACTCTATTTCAGCACTGGTCTGTTTGACTGATTTCTGTGGTGTGGCATGAAATTTGATAGTCATGGCAATTTGAGTGTCATAATTTGCAGAAATGTGAGCACATCAAGTAACAGATCCAGCGTGTAAAGTTTGTAACCAATCTGGGGCACACTGTAGTTTGCCTGTATATCTCAGATCAGTTTTGTGAATTTTGGCCAGGCAATTATTTTCTACAACTAGAAAATGTAAAAAAAATATGTCAGTGGCCACTGTCAAAACTGGAAGGAATTTCAGTTTCTGCATCAGCTTTAATGCAAACTTAAGTTGAGAAGTATACACAATGACATGGCAGTGTTCTTAACTTTCTGAATGCACTGATTACTTTATATTCTAGTGGTCCTGAATTATGAAGATTATTGAAGTTGTTGTTATATTTCCATATAAATGGAATCTTGAATTTCTTGGTAGCTCTGTTTTGGTGGGAAAAAAGCCACCAGATCAGATGGAGAATGGGCTAATGTCAATTCCTTACTTTCCAGAGAGCATTTAAGAAGCGGGCTTCGTAACATTTTCGGCCCCAATTATAAAACACTTCATTTGGTATTTCCAGACAAAGCTGCATCACAGAGAGTATAAGGTGACAGTTACAGGGAGATGCAAGTTACCTGAAATTTTCTGTGCTGTAGATGTGATTCAATCTTTGTGGAACTAAGACTGCTGTGCTTCATGTTTTGTATTTATTTCCCTTTCCAAAGCAACTGGCCAAAGAATTAAACAGGCCTTTGAGAGTGGTTGGTTGGTACCATTCACATCCTCATATCACTGTGTGGCCCTCACATGTTGGTAAGGATTTAACTAATTTGAAAATATAAAGGTTTGATATGATTAATAATTATTTTTAATTAAAGTTGAAGGGTTATCATCACTGCACTTGGGCCTATTCCAAAAGTGATCCATTCCCCTCCCATGATGGAGGATCTCAGCATAGTGCACATATTTTATAATGTCAGTACGAATCAGATGAATGTGGACCAAGGCAGAACACATGACTTTCAGTCTGGGAAGTCTAGTTGATATTGGTTTGGATATTAACCCTTTTTTGCATCCAAAGTTGCCTTGTAGCAACATTTATATTAGTTAAACTTTTGCATATGAATCTACTTTTGAAAAAAAAACTGTTATAAGGATCTATTACTTCTGTACCTGATAATGTTAACCATGAATTTCTTTTGACCTTGAAGTTCAGACATGTTTGACTTTCAGATGGAGATTTTTTAAATGCATTTTTATCATAATAAGAAAATAAGTAAGATAAAAGGTAAAATTCTCATTTCCATGACATTAAGGCATATTGGGGACATGATGTTAGGCCCGTATTTTCCATGGCCTTCAGCACATGAAAGTATGATGTGGTTAGTATCACGCCTGGCCACTTAACCTTCCTACATTTCTCTGGTACCCATTTTTAGAGGTTGGGTGAACCCTGGGGCCTTTTTTGTGTGTACCAGAAAAAAATCCCACTGCTGGGACTGAACTCTGTACTACCGGATTAGTAAAGTGAGCAGCTAACCACTCAGCTAACCAGGTTGCAATAAGAAAATAGACTGAGCAAAATACAAAATAGCACATAATATTAAATATATTAATGCTCATGATGAACATAGTTTTCACATTGTCTGTTGTGCTAAAGTCTTATAGTTCTTTGTTTTTGGTATGTTGCCATAGAACATCTTTGGCATAAATAATATCAGCCTATAATGAGGTAGCATATGCTGATGCTAACTACAAATATCACAATTACTTAGTAATAATTTATGTCTGGTACAGAATGATGGATGCAGATACTGAAGTGGAAGTTCAGATTTGTTTCATTTAGCTGATGCCAATGTTTATGAGAATGAAAATGAGTCTTCAGAGGATTATGAATTATATTTATCTTTTCGTGGATCCGAAAATAAGTCTGACTGAAATAGTGATTTTGACGACATGTCATCACCTTGCCTCAAATATGATGCCATTCCTTCAGTCCTGATGCAAAACCAATGGACAAAAGCATGCAAAAGATCAGAAGACAAAGAAAGCATAGTTTTTGCTGATGTACAATAGAATCTGCTTTTGTCATTACTGCAGTGGAAGAGCATGGTTTCAGATCTTAAAAAAAATATATATATTTATTTCAGGAACTTCTTTACAGAAGACATAATGCAGATGATTGTATCAGAAATAAACAAATATGCTGCTCAATAAGGTATAGCCTTCACAACAGATCTTTCAGTGGTGGATTGTTACCTAGGTAGTCTTCTAAAAATTGTGGAGTGAAGGGCCAGCAACAATGAGAAGGATTCTGAAGTTTATTGTCCAGCTAGAATCACTAAGATTGTCAACATCATTAGTGACCTCTACAATGGATGTGTTTGTGCAGTCAATACAGACGAAGGGATGAGTGAATGGTTCCAGATCGAAACAGGTGTGAAACAAGAATATATTGTCTCCCTTGCATTTTGGAAAATAAATGAAGGTTCTCATTATGACGAAGGACAAATATACGTAGAAGGAACAGCTGTTAAAGAAGTAAACCATTTTGCATATCTCGGCAGTTATATAGACACCAGAAAAGAAGTTAGAATATGAATTGCAAAAGCAGCATTGACCTTCAAGAATCTTGAGAACATGTGGCATTCAAAAGTTATAAGCACAAAAATCAAGTTAAGATTATTCAGTTCAAATATACATTTCCACCCTCATTTATGCATGTGAAAGCTGGAAAACAACTAAAGAAATAGACAAGAAATTAGACTCTTTTGAGAAAAAAATGCCTAAGAAAAATACTCGGTATAAAGTAGAATGAATTCAAGAACAATGCAGAGATCAGACAGATGAGCAAACAACAACCTGTCTCATGATTGATCAGAAAAAGGAGATGGACATATGTCAGTCATGTGATGAGAAGAAACAATCAGAGAATCTCCAAACAGGCTATCAAGTGGAACACAACAGGCCAAAGAAAAAGAGGTTGACCACGTGAAACTCTAAAGAGGACATTGTTATGAGAACCCAGTTCAGTGGGCATAACATCCCTTGATGAGATTGAGAAACTTGCCTAAGACAGGACATCTTGGTGAACTACCATGTGGGCCCTATGTGATGTTTTAACGCCACAGGAAGGATGTAAGATGTAAGAGTCACTGTGTTTGGAGTTCATGTAGGAGGTATGGACCCCTTCCCTGTGCTCTTTGCATTATAACTTGCTGACCACAATGTCCCAGTTGGTGTCAGAAAGTCTTTTATTAGGAACTGAATGTAACCAGAACCAGTAGTCGGGTACTTAACAAGTTTTACAAACAGCATCCTATGTCAAATAAATATTGTCTTGATCTGTTTGGCTTCATACCCTAAGTATCTCAGAGCTGGATAGTAACAGAGCTGGTACAGAAGTGAAACTGTCCATCAAACATCATAACTACTGTCCGTTTAGATGAAGGCAAAGATTTGGAAACCACCAGGAAATGATGAGTATCTTGAGCCCTAATGCCTGAAATGTGCTTGAACAGTCATAGTCACCAGCCTCTTCAGAAATCAGCAGAGGGTGCTGCAAATTCTGTTTAAAAAAAGTATAATCCACACTGTGTGTATAAAGTATGCTAACTTGTCTGAACCTGACAGCTAAAAGAAACTGGTCCATAGTGTATCACATGAAGCAGTAATCTAAACTGATCCAAGAATTGTTTATTTAAACATTTTAAGTTTAATGAATGTTCATTTGCATTTTCCTCGCTTTACCTCTTTTCTCTGCCAGCAAAGATATGTAGCGTAAATGAAGAGTGGGAAAACTTTAAACTAAGGCGTAAATGAAGAGTGGGAAAACTTTAAACTAAGTGTAACAAAAGTGCTCAAAAACAGATGTGGTATGAGGAAAGTTGGGAAAGGTAGAAAGAAAGGCACCATCTGGTGGAATGACAGTAAAAGAAGCAGCTATAAAGCACAAGAAGGATTCATTCAAGAAGAGTTTGAATTCAAAATCATTAGAAGACTATATAATGCATTGCATAAGAAGAAGAGAAACTAAAAGAATAGTCAAAGCAGATGAAGATGAATCTTGGAAGAGCTATGGGGAACATATTACACAGTTATGCACAAGGTCACATTGACAGTTCTATAAAAGTGTAAAGAGCATGAGCCTCTAAGATGAACATTGCAACCCAACCAACACCATCAAAGATAAAAGTGGAAAGCCCGTCTTTAGTGAAAAAGCTATCAAACAAGGATGGGAAGAATACTTCAAGGAGCTTCACAACCCAGCTGGAGAAACAGAACAAGAAAATACCTATCAACCAAAATCTAGCAAGTAACTTCAGCTATCAGTGCTAAATTATGAAGTCAAAGAAGTGATTAGAAGAAGACATGAAACAAAGCACCAGAAGTTGATGGGCTAACAACAGAAGCCATACAAGCATGTGGAGAAATTGATATAAAAAGGTGGGGAAGAATTTTTAATAAAGCATGGCCTGAAAGGAAGGTCCCAGAAGATTGCAAAGGGCTTTAGTGGTACACATTTGGAAGAATAAAGGAGACAAAATAGACTGTAGATCATACAGAGGGATTTCCTTGCTCAGTCATATGGGGGGGGGGGGGTGTATGCAAAGATTTTAGAAAGCAGAATAAGACAAGTTATAGAAACTCAACTGAGCAAAGAACAATTTGGAATCAGTAAAGGAAGAAGTTGCACAGATGCAATATTTGCGCTCTGACAAACCTCTGAAGAAGTCACTGAATATGACCAAGGAATTAACATCATCTTTGTGGACCAAGAAAAAGCTTCTGACAGGGTTAACAGAAACAAGTTGAGGGCAGCATTAGAAGAATATGGTGTATCAGTAGAAAACATAATGTCATTATACAGAAATACTCAAAGTGCAGTAAGGACAGCAGCAGGCAATACGGATTGGTTCAGTGTAACAGTGAGAGTTGGACAGGACTGCTATTGTCACCATTACTATTTATAATCTATATGAACAGAATAATGAAAGAAGCAAACCCAAATCTACTAGAACTGAATGAACTAATGTTTGCAGACGACCAGTGTATAACACACAAGAACTCAAATTGCTTACAAGATCATGTGAATAGTCTTCATCAGAGTTGTAAACATTATGATATGAAAATCAACATTGCCATCACAGAGACCATGAAAGTTAGCAGAATGCCAAGCCCATTGAATGTATATACTGAAGACAGCAAAATACACCAAGTAGAAGATTTCAGGTATCTTGGATAGGAAGCTTGATAAAGAAACTGATGCTAGAACACAGAGTTAATGCTGCTGCACACCAGTTATCCCCGCTGCTTACACACTCAACATCCCACTTAAAATTAAAGGAAAAATAATTAATAGCATATTCATGCCAACGCCATGCTACCAATGGGTAGCACATGGGCGCTTACTAAAAAACAACATAATAAAATAACCACTTGTGAAATGAGATTTCTTAGGAAAGCAGCAAACGTCACCAGGTTTGACAAGCTAAGAAATGACACCATAAGACAGGTGGTAGGAAATACATCTTTTCTACAACACGCATAGAAGCAAAGAATCAAGTCGCTTGGCCACTTAATGAGATTTGACACACTCACAGCCAGCCGCAAGAGGAAGTTACAGGAACTACAGGACACAGATCAAGAGGAAGACCCAGAAAGAGATGGTTAGATGGTCTCAGAGAGATACTCACTAATTATGACATGACCATCATTGAGGCCATCTCTTTGGCCCAAGAATGCTAATCACATCACCCCTCAAACTCTTCACGGTACAAAAGGAAGGGTAAAGTAAGTAAAGTGTTAGAGAACCACAGACTTACGACAACATTCTTATCAGTGATATTTGAATTTGTTATCTTTTCTTCAATTAACAGATATCTTTATTTCTGATCTAACTCTTCCTTCTTGTAAGGGAGAGAGTGAGGGACATGTGTGAATGGTAGTTAAGTAATTAAAATTCTTCCAATGGTACAAATGTACTGTGACCCCCAACCATAATTTTGAAAAATATCTGACTTCAATCATCCCAATTCCCTGATCCTTGTTAGCCGACAGTTGAACCTATAGATATTATGTCTACTCTGTTTTCTCATCATCTCTCATACCAAATACAAAACAAATATCTCAGCATGTAAAACAACTAACAAAATAAGTTTATTACGACAATGTCAAGACACTCATCTTGAACAACACACAGTACAAGTAACAGTTCAGACCACATTCCACGGAGCATATATATAACATAGAAAGCAATGGCATAGCAATGCATCACTGAACTAAAATATTGCAAGTCAATAATCCTCACTCTTATCAGCTTTAATTGGCTTAAGAAGCTTAGCAATCAATATATATATATATATATCCCTATGTGCCTCTAATTTACTTGATTGACCACACCCAAAAGAATTGTTAAACCTTGAAACTGACTTACCAGGCCCACAACTAAATGTCAACTTAGATGAAATTACATTTGACTAAATGTCAACCTAGATGAAACTGAAACAGCAGTGAATTTAATGGCTAACAACAAAGCTGCAGGTGAAGATGAAATAATACCCGAAATGTTAAAAGCTATCAATAGTGACAACTACAGGGAATTTTTAATAAGATTTGGAAAGAGGAAAAGGTCCCTTCTAAATGGAAAAAAGGAATCATTGTTATAATACCAAAAAAAGGCAACCTTAGTGACTGTATCAATTGGAGAGGAGTAACCTTAAAATCAGTTGTGCCAAAAGTATTTTGCTAGGTCATTTTGAATAGACTTAAAGATTATAGTGGATACAGCAATGAGAGAAGAACAAGCAAGATTTTGAAAAGGGAGAAGCTGTCTTGACCAGATCTTTACTCTCAGAATAATATTTGAAGAACATATTGAAAAGCAGAAACCACTAATACTGAACTTCATAGACTTTAAAAAGGCATTTGATAGCATACACAGAGATTCATTGTGGAGAATTTTAAGTCTATATGGAATACCATCTAAAATTGTCAACATCATTAAGGACTTCTACAATGGATATGTTTGTGCAGTCAAAACAGAAGAAGGGATGAGTGAATGGTTCCAGATTGAAACAGGTGTGAAACAAGGATGTATACTGTCTCCTTTGCTTTTTGGAATTAAAATAGACTTCATAATGAAAAAATGTTGCGCAGGTAACACAGGTATTGACTGGGTAGATGGGACCCAAGTAGAAGATCTTGATTTTGCTGATGACATAACTCTTACCAGTAACAATGTGAATTCCATGCAAGAAAAAACGGATAGCCTGTCTTCACTGGCTAGCAAAATAGGACTTGAAAGTGACAAGAACAAAACAAAAATAATGAAACTTCCCATTAATCAAAATGAAAAAATTCACATAGAAGGGACAGATATTGAAGAAGTCAATCAATTTGCATGCCTTGGCAGCTACATAGACCAGGATGGTGACACCAGAAAGGAAGTTATTAGAATTGCAAAAGCAGCATCAATCTTCAAGAATCTTGAGAACACATGGCATTCAAAAGTTATAAGCACAAAAACCAAGTTAAGACTATTCAATTCAAATGTAATATCCACCCTCATTTATGCATGTGAAATATGGAAAACAGCTAAAGAAGCAGACAACAAATTAGACTCTCTTGAAAACAAATGCCTAAGGAAAATACTCAGCATCAAGTGGAACAAATTCAAGAACAATGCAGAGATAAGACAGATGACTAAACAAAAACCAGTCTCATGGGTGATCAAGAAAAGGAGATGGACATATGTTGGTCTCGTGATGAGAAGAAACAGTCAGAGAATCATAAAACAAGCTATCAAATGGAACACAACAGGCCAAAGAAAAAAAGGCAGATCGCGTGAAACTCTGAAGAGGACATTGTTAAGAGAGGCCAAATTAATAGGCATAAAATCCCTTGTTGAGGTTGAAAAGCTCGCCGAAAACAAGAAAAATTGGAGAACTAGCTTGCGAGCTCTATGTGACATTTAACGGCACAGAAAGGATATAAGATAAAATGTGCCTCTAAGGCATGACAGGATTACCTTTACCTTTACTTATATGAATATATATATATACATATTCATATATACACATATACATATATACACACACACATACATGTGTTCAGTAATCCATTGAATATTAACACCACACACAAGTAAAGCATTGTCAAAAGAGTGAGAGCCCTCGTAACAGCATTTATCACACTAGAACATATAAAGCTGAAACTCAGAACAGCTGTAATAAGCATCATATCAAAACTAAACATTACACGTATACTATATATGCATGGCAATGACATCAAAACTCATGGCAAGAAATATGCATAATTGAACCATCATTCAAAGTCTCTTACATAATAAATCATTTTTTGTTGTCAGCACAGACCAAAAGCATTATTGTATGACAACACATATCAGCTGTATATATTAACACCATCCCAACTCATACTACAGTCTTCCCATACATACCCAGCACATGCACTATCATCCTTACGAAATCATCTGTACTAACCAGACTCGTACATAACCAACCTAATTAAGTCCGGGGTGCTCGATGGGGTCATAGCCAACAACCACATATCACATATACATACAACATAATAATTTCAGGGCACAGTAGTACTGTCTGTACTTCAGTGTCAAGAGCCAACCACAACCACATAACCACATGATGGCTCACCCACCGAGACATATCTTAAACTAACTGGAAAATATCTTTGCAACAACTTGCATACTAAATAATGTTCACAGCCTAATGTCCCAGCCAATGACAGCAGGCTGTTTACACTCTCACAGCATGTGATTTGTATGAAGGTATAAGTAAAAATATCTTACACCATTTTTCTTCTCCAGATGTTAGAACACAGGCAAACTATCAGCAGATGGATGACGGATTTGTTGGGCTTATCTTTTCTGTATTCAATGAAGATGCAACAAAAGTATGTGGTAACTATCTTTTATGTGCATCAGTCATTTTACTTGTCTTAGCATAGCTCAAAATTTAGCAATGTGTAGATAGCAACTGATCTCAGAATGTCTTCTCATCCCTTTTCAAAATAAATCTCATCAGTTAGAAAATGTCAATTTTGAGAATGCTTTGTGTTCAAAAGTGAGACTTTTTAAATGTGATAAATAAATGAGATTATATAGTTTTCCCAAATTAGATTTCATTTCTGAACAGGACAGCTCACTGAAACAGCAGTTCCACTTGTCTCAATCTTGATTATGGCCTTCTTATGTGACTGCACGCAAATACGATTATAAACATTGATCCATATTTTGTGTTATATAAATGGTGATGATATGCTGAAGAATTCTTTTGGATGCAAATACTACAGAATTCATTCATTTGCATGTCCCTTGCGGAACTTTGCCTCCCTAACAGCTCTCCTCTAGGCCTCTGGGTTGTGAGCAAGATGGCCTGTTGCTGACGCATCCATTAGCAGATCATCAACAATGTCTTGCAGCCATCTTCGCTTTGGTCTTCCTCTCTTTCTTTTTCCCATTATGTACCCTTCCAAGACGGTCTTCTCTAGATTATCATGACATTTAATGTGTCTAAAATATTTAAGTTTTCTCTCTTTAATCCTCTTTACTAGCCAGCCTTCTTCAATATTAAGTTCTTGTAGTACGGATATATTTGTTCTTTTTTGTGTCCATGATATTTGAAGAATGATTTGAAGAATGCTACAGAAGAGTAATTGACCTCTTTAATATCCTGCCAGAAGAGTTCTTCAAATATCATGGCCGCAGAAAAGAACAAATACTACAAGAACTTAATATTGAAGAAGGCTGGTTAGTAAAGAGGATTAAACAGAGAAAACTTAAATATTTTGGACACATTAAATGTCATGATAATCTAGAGAAGACCATCTTGGAACGGTACATAATGGTAAAAAGAAAGAGAAGAAAACCAAGGCGAAGATGGCTGCAAGACATCGTTGATGATCTGCAAATGGATGCGTCAGCAGCAGGCCATCTTGCTCACAACCGAGAGGCCAACAGGAGTGCCATTAGTGAGGCAAAGTTCTGCAAAGGACATGCAAATGAATGAATGATATGCTGAAATGCTTAGTCTGAGAATAGTGTTAATGCCTTCTCCTCTAATTCTTCTCTGAAACAGCACAACAAAATTCAAGTCATTTGCTTTCAGTCAAGAGAGGTCAATTCTGAGTAAGTTAATTGTCTGTTAAACATTGAAAAGGTGAATGAAAGTTGTAGTGCAAGTTTACAAAAATTCAGAAGATAAGAAAGGAGATGATAAGAGAAAGGAATGCAGAAAAATGAAAGTAAAAAGCTGTCTTCTTTTACAATAAAGAAGTCCAGGCAGTAAAAAATTACAAAGAAGGAAAAAAAAAATTATCTTTCAAAAGGTCAAGTTATTGTGGAGGTTTGAAGTGATAACCTCAACAGATATCAAATTTTTTACCAGTGTTATTTTATTGCCCCTGAGGAAATCTTGTGAAAATTGTTGTTTCTAATGCATTTTTACTGCTTTTATTCCAATTCCCCCCCCCCCCCCCCCCAATTCTTGTCTGATTTTTCTAATTGTGTAAAACAACACATGTGCGTTCATCCATCTTTTCTCAGTGTTACAGGTTTTACTGCTGTCACCATTTCAGCCACTTGTTACATGTACTTACTTTATCCATTTTTTTTTAATGAAAATGTTTAAATGAAAAGTTTGGATTAAAAAAATAGTCTTTCCAGCTATTTACTATATGCAGTTCTGACATCTGTGAACATCTTTTCCCAGTTTTGTCTTCCATCTTCTTTGCAGTTTTGATTATTGACCAAGTCTGGTGTTGCAATTTTTGGCACATTGTGAAGATACATAAACCTGAAAACCATAAGAAAATTCAGCAGAAAAAAGAGGGGGAAACTGAAAGAAATAAATATCCAGAACAGACAGACTTGTGACATAAGATTGGCAAAATATCTGATCAGTGATATCAAGGACCTCACAGAATAGAAAACCATAATCACAGACATAACTCTCTCCATGTCTCAGTGTTCAGTATTGTTACATGAGTGTATGTTATTCTTGGAGTAAATCTAGTAATAGATTAATGTATTTTGTTTCTTATTCCCTGTGAATTTTGACTTTCCATTTTAATCTTCTTCATCATACACACATTGGCGATGATGCGTGGTACTCTGATTTTTGTGATGCACTTTTTGACTGGCTACCTCCGACTTCAGCACCTTTCCATGCTAGGGCAGACTGTGGTCTTGCTCGGACTGCCATGAAGACAGTGGTGTAGCCTGGCCAAATCTTTGTTTCCCAGCCTCCGGTGGCTGTACTTAAGCACCTTCTCCATGTCAGATCCAGCATGCAATGCTGACTGGCCAGACGGCTTTGAGACAGTTCCACAGAGACACCCTGACTTTGGGATGAGGAATCTGATGAGTGCCTTAACGATATCCATAGGCTTGTCACATCCTGGATTCATTGATTTCATACCAGATTTTCCTCATCCCCGCCAGCAATCTCCATGTCCCCATCCATCCACCAACCTGACATTACATTTTACAAAAATAACACTTACAATTAATGTTAATTGCTACAGGTTTCTGGGCTACAGAAGTAGGTCAGAGTTTTTAAGCAAACATATCTATGTTCCCTGTCTCACAAAAACTATATTAAGAGTTATACATTTTGGTATCACAGCTTTACTGCGGTGCTTCGTGTATAGGTGTATACTTATACATTAATTATTGTGTGTTACTATGTTAAGATAAGTGTGTTCTTAACACAGTTGTTCCCAGGGGACATTTTAATTAATATTCTTCATAGTATTTAAATTTTATAGTGGTGCTTCATTTAATAACCTGCGAGACAGGACAGATATGGGATTTGTAGTGGGTATAGCAGCAGATTGTTGTAGATGTATTGTCATTTTTATCACTAACTTCTTATTGGTGGTCATGCTTCTCTATTTTAGTGTGATCTTTTGATCTCATTCACTCTTCAAAAAAGTAAAACAACTAAAGAAGCTGTGGATAGGAACAGACAGAACTACAAAAATAAGATTTTTAAGGGTATGCATCTTTCCGATCGCAACATATGCCTGTGAGACCTGGACACTTAACAAAACAGCTGAGAAACACATAAATGCCTTTGAATATAGATACTACAGAAAAGTTCTTCAAATATCATGGACACAAAAGAGAACAAATATATCCATACTACAAGAACTTAATATTGAAGAAGGCTGGATATTAAAGAGGATTAAAGAGAGAAAACTTAAATATTTTGGATACATTAAATTTCATGATAACTTACAGAAGACTGTCTTGGAGCAAGTCATAATGGGAAAAATAAAGAGAGGAAGACCAAGGCGAAGATGGCTGCAAGACATCGTTGATAATATGCAAATGGATGCTTACAACCAAGAGGCCTACAGGATAGCTGTTATGGAGGCAAAAGTTCCGCAAAGGACATGCAAATGACTGACTGATCTTGGATCTCTAACTGGATCCTTTTTTTCTTGTTTCAGTTCGATCAGCCATTCATTTTTTTGGTTTTTTTTTCTGTTTCCCCTCTTCTTCTTTGTGTTTTTGAGTTTTTCAGTGATTTCCAGGTTCTGTAATTTATTCTGGCATTTCCAGAGAATTTTTATTCTCTTTTCAATATAAAATAGTTACGCAGCTTCTCTGAGGTCATCATTTTTCTGTTCATTAGATTATGTTGCATTTTTTACCCAGTACATCTCTGTTGATTTCAGATTTAATTTTTATAATGAGATTATGTTATAAGGTAACCAGTGAGCAAGAGTTACAAGGTTCTTCTGTTTATTTTACCTCAGATTTGAGCAGGTTCAGGTACCTTTGTACATTACCCCTAGCTATTCCATAGGCCGTGCTTGTCTCAGCTCCCTTGTAGACATACCTAAAATATTACTGCAGGAAGAGGATGAGGCATATGAAAGAGTGACAAACGATTCACAGGATCTTCTAACTCGTATACATAATGCTTCAGGTCAGTATTTTCAAGATGCATATCCTTTGATATTACTGAGCTGTATCAGAAATATCTGCAAATTATTGATATTTGTTTCATAGCATGCATCATCACAGTTTGTTTTTTATATGTATTATATTTTTCTATCCATTGGGCGATACATTTTTTGGTATTTTAGCATGGAAGAATGGTTTATATGTCCCTTCTGTCTTCCATGAGCTGTACTTACTGCATGTAAGGTGGTTGTAGCAGTAGCAGCCTTCAGTGGATTCTGACCAAGGAGCATGAAGTCAGGGTATGGAGTGAGTCGGAAGCAATTTTAGGTGGTGTTGGAGCCAGAGTTTTAAGTCAGCAGAATGAGTCAGAGTTGGACAGAGGAAAAACGGAAGTGCCAGAGCTGGACAGCAGGAAAATAGTGGTGCTAGAGCTGGACAGCAGAAAAATAGTGATGCCAGAGTTGAACAGCAGAAAAATAGTGATGCCAGAGTTGAACAGCAGAAAAATAAAGCAGTTGGAGTTGGGCTGTAGAAAAAATAGAGCAGTTGGAGTTGGACAGTAGAAAAATAGAAGATTTGGAGTTGAGAAGAACTGGAGTTGGACAGTGGAAAAATAGAAGAGTTGTAGTTGGACAGTGGAAAAACAGAAGAGTTGGAGTTGGAGAATGGAAAAATAGAAGAGCTGTAGTTGGACGGTGGAAAAACATAAAAGTTGGAGTTGGACAGTGGAAAAATGGAAAATAGAGGAGCCAGAATTGGTTAATAAACATCACACACATACAGAAGCAGGCATTCTGACTAGATGAGATGTTTTCAGACAGGCATTATTTTCAAAAGATGAGCTACATGAAAAATTGTCATGCATAGGTTCCAGTTGTGAAAGGCAACATTTCCATCATGAATAATCATTATTTATAGCAAATTTTGTACCACTATATCACGTTTGAGTAATCACACGTCACATTACATTATTTTCATTAAAAGTCAAACATGAATTGATATATTGTTTCTTTTTTTTCCCAGTATACACGAAGTCTGTGTGCCATGTTATGGAGCTGGTCAGTGGACCATTAATACATAATCTGGAATGTCGGCTGCAAGCAAACAAGCTCCGCATACAACAGTTAAAAGAAGAGAAGAAGATGCTCATGCAGAAACTGAAGGCTTATGAAAAGAAGAAGGTTCTGCCACTTTGATGCCTGTTAGAATAAACAAGAGTTCTAAAACTGTGTTCATGTACAACTTGCTTTCTCTGTACTTTCTAGGAAAAGACTGAAGTGGGTGGGTGTTCATTAGATGTTTTGAAATTCATGTTTTTTTAATATTTTTTTTTGACATTTCAGAAAAATATGTAAGCAAGGCTTGAAATGTGTTCACTGAAACCCAAATAACTATGAAAAGTGTAGTCTGCAACATGACAATTTTTAAACACCAAACAATGAGATGGATGGTTAGTGGGCTGCGGTTACACAAGGCAGGAAATTCAGTTGCTGAGAGTGAGAATGAGAAAATAACTCTTCAGATTGTCAGAGAAGTACCCTCTCTAAGGGAGGCATTTCACCCTTTAACTCATTCCAGGCTAGTGATCGCTACAGCGACGTTTCTGGTATCCCGAAGCTACCGCAAGATCGTTATAGTTTGTTACAATAAAACAACCGGTGTAACATTTAGATTGTACATATTTCGTCCGTGATTCCGGTGACACTTTTCAAAATGGCGAAAGAGTGCCTAGTTACGAGCGATGTCGAGCGAAAAAAAGGAAGAGAAATACTGAAATTTTTCAAGTTTTGATGATGTAGATAGGGGTATGGACATGGCCTGTGACCACCCCACTGCTCTTGAATGTATCCCAAGTAGATCTAGACATATTAGACGACGGGAGAAGTAGTTAGAAGGTTATTTCAGACATTAATTTAGCGAGAATGCAACATAGAATCAAAATACGAGATCGACAAGTAGATCTGTACATCTCAAATGGTAAGTAGTGTAGATCTAGACCTAGCCGAATGTGAGCTGGCCATAATCAGTGTCTAAAAACATCACATTACTTCTTTTTTGCTAAAAAACTCTGCATTTATGAAATTTTCATTCATTTAGCTATACTTTGAAACATATTAAGTATACAAAAGTACATGGAAATACTGTTTTCCATTCCATTTTACAACTAGACCCCCTTACAGACTAAGACTTGTGTTTTTAGTCCATACGTCTGCGTTTCTTCCACTAGCACGGGAAGAGTTAAGGAATTTACTTATAAAACAAGATCAACATTCACTGAACATGTAGTGAGAAGTTGAGGACTTAAAAAATATCATAACAGTAGGAAAGATGAATGGTAAGAGAAGCAAAGGAGGAGGAAGATAACTGAATTGGGCACAATAAAAAGTCACCAGCAGAGCTAACAACAAACTATCAGTAGTCAAGCACAATCACCCAAGATACATGATGATGATGATGTTCAATTTTAACATTAATGACTTATTAGATAATGTGACTAACGGCATTGATGTTCACATTTCTCTGTGTTGTGTTGTTCTTAGCGTATCTAATCATGCCAACTGCCTTCTTTTTCATGTGCCACTTTGTCAGTCCATAACATCTCTCTTTTTTTTTTTTTCTGAGAGTTTTCCAATCATTGTCATGCTGTCAAACTTCTGTCTGTCATGACATGACAAAGATTGTCTGAGTGGTAGGCTACAGTTATTGTAATAAACTGTTGCCTTCCATTCAGACAATCCTATTGATTGATTTCTGATAAATTTTATTTTGAGTGATCAACAGATGAAGCACATTCAGCCAAGAGTTAAAGAATATGCTGAACTTTTACAGAAATTTTATATATGAAAAATTTGTTGTGAATGCATGAAATAAAAAATAATGTGACAAAACATTGACTCTTTTGTTTCTAGATTGTTGGTGTTCATCAATTTCAGAAGCTCATCTTTTGGCTCTTATACAGTATTTTGATATTGATCAGATCTTTAGATTTTTGTCTAACAATCACTTAAATAATAACATATCTGAATTGTATCATTTCAGTTTTATCATTTCTACAGAAACATACTTAACTGTAGTTTCTCATAACATCAGCCTGATAATAACATAGTTTAACTGCTGTATTTTCATAAAATCAGAATGCAAACAACATAGGACTAAAGATCAACATAGGAAAGACAAAGTTAATGAAGCAAAATGTGAACAACAGAAATGTACTCAGAGTAGATAACAAGTTAGTGGAGGAGGTCAATGAATTTGTATACCTTGGCAGCAGAGTAGTAGAAAATGGAGACAGCACAGAGGACATCAACAGCAGACTTACTAGAGCAAACCAGGCTTTTGCAATGCTGCAGACTATATGGAAATAAAAAAAACTAAGCATAAATATGAAAATCAGAATATTTAAGAGTAATGTTCTAAGTGTACTACTCTATGGAAGTGAATGCTGGAAAATCACCAAAACCATAGAAAACAAGTTGAATTCTTTCCAGACTAAATGTTTACGAAGAATTAGAAAAATATTTTGGCCAAACACCGTAAGAAATAACATCTTATTAGCAGAAATGCAGATGAAACCACTGACAATTATTGAGGAAAGACGCTGGCAATGGTTGGGACATGTGCTCCGAATGACTGACAACTCACTACCAAAAATAGCACTAAGATGGACACCACAGGGGAGCAGAAGTAAGGGTAGACCAAAAGAGACATGGAGAAGAACAACAGAAAGGATGTTGAGCAATAGAGGGCTCACCTGGGCAAGAGCAGAAAAAAAGGCGAAGGACAGGCATTTGTGGAAAACCCTTGCGGAAGCCCCATGTGCCCTGGGCACTTAAGGTTCAGAGAGAGAGAGATTTTCATAAAAATTAGTTCGTCACCAGCTGTTTAATGGGTTCATTTTATAGAAAACAAACAGTATGGTAAAATATTTTTTAAAATGACATCTAGATCTGGCATAATGAAGAACTACAAACTCTTACCTCCTTGCTGTCAATGAAGTGATGATATTAAAGCACAGAAATTATATCACATTAAGAATGGATTACATTGACTTGCTTGAAAAACCTAGAGCAAATCCAAGAGATGAGCATTTATATAAGACACCAGCAGCAAAATAACAATGACAAACCCTGCCTTGCTAACACATTAGCCTTTTACTAGGAGCACAGCAGAGTTGGGACTGGGTTTTGTAAGATCTGGTTGCTAACCCAGATAAAACCACGCCATCACTTTAGCCAATCCTTAGCAAAACTAGAACCCTATTAACATCAAGTAAAGACCAAAAACAAAGATGGGCTGAACACTTCCAAGAAATACTTAATCGACCACACCCAAAAGAACTGATAGACCTTGAAACTGACTTATCAGCCCCACAACTAAATGTCAGCCTAGATGAAATTACATTGCATGAAACTGAAAAAGCAGCGAATTTAATGATTAACAACAAAGCTGCAGGTGAAGATGAAATACCCGAAATGTTAAAAGCTATCAATAGTGACAACATGAGACAACTAGGAGTACTCACACTTGTTAAGAATAACATCAGCACATGTCAGGTGGGAGTGTTCATGGAAGGAGCCGAATATCAGATGATCCATCTAAAAAGTAGTAATACAGATTTCCACCTCCTTAACTATCACTGTCCTAATGACCGCCCACTTGCTTTAGAAACAATCCCACACAAAGAGAGACTGATGGTCTGTGGTGATTTTAACAGCCATTCCCAGAGCTGGGGCTATGACCACAGACAAGAGAGGAGAGGAAGTTGAGAGCTGGCAGGATGATAATGGACTTCTCCTGATCAACCAGCCAATGGATCCCCCAACATTTTACTCAAGGGCTTGGCGTACAACCTCAACACCAGATCTGAAGTGGAACATTACACGTGAAGTTGGAAAACAACTTGGAGGTAGCGACCATCGACCAGTCTTCCTGACAATAGAAAATGAACTCCTTAACACCAGTAGCCCTCTCCCCAGATGGAACTATAAAAAAGCAAACTGGACAATGTACAGACATCGTACAGGTATCCTGGTGGGACAGCTGTCCATAGAAGGTAAGGATATTAACAGCATAGTGAAGGAATTCAATGCTTGTATCCTTCAAGTCGCTCGTGAAACCATTCCCAGAGGAGCTCGCAGGGACTATAAACCATACTGGTCTAGTGAGCTGGGAAAACTCCATGATGATGTGGAAGCAGGTCGAAAGCAAGCAGAAAATAGATCATGCCAAGAACACCACAATAACTACCAACATTCTAAGGCCAAATTTCAGAGAGCAAAGCTGCAAGCCAGACAGGAAAGTTGGAGAGAGAAAACAGAGTCCCTAAACTTTGAAAAGGATGGAAGGAAACTGTGGAAACTAATCAAACAGTTAAATGATGAGAGTACTGGAAGAAGTACAAAGATTACACTAACAGAGGATGGGAAAACTCTTACAGGTAAGCAGGTAGCAGATCACTTTGCTCGCATGTTTGCACAGGACTGCAACATTGATATCCATCCAGAGAAAGAGCATGCAGTGCGCATTGACCCTCAGAAAGAAGAGGAACAAGTCAGAAAAGTGGAGGTCATGGATGCACCAATCACACGCAGCAAGTTAGACCTAGCAGTCAGTAAACTGAAACCAAGGAAATCACCAGGACCAGATGGAGTGTCCAATGAAATGATCAAGAACCTGGGAATGGCAGCAATGGGAAAGCTGTTGGATATTTTCAATATGTGCTGGAGCACAGGTAAGTTACCTCAAATCTGGAAGGAAGCAAGCATGGTACCACTGCTAAAGCCAGGGAAAAACAGTGATACTGCCTCCAGCTACAGGCCAATCAGTCTCACTAGCTGCCTATGCAAAATGATGGAACGCATCATTGACCTGAGGCTAAAATGGTACCTAGAAAGTGAAAACCTTCTCGTTCCACAACAAGCAGGATTTAGGCAGTACTACAGTACGGAAGATCAAGTGACCTATCTTTCTCAA
Source organism: Achatina immaculata (assembly GCA_009760885.1). Classification (NCBI taxonomy): domain Eukaryota; kingdom Metazoa; phylum Mollusca; class Gastropoda; order Stylommatophora; family Achatinidae; genus Lissachatina; species Lissachatina immaculata. Next base: position 2,732,038 of record CM019721.1, on the reverse strand, counting down.
GAGTTTGAGGATGCATTCCAAGAGAAAAACCTTGTACTAGCAGCGTGGATAGACCTAAAGAAAGCCTTTGATAAAGTATGGAAAAAAGGTCTGCTGTGGAAACTAAGAAACTGCAATGTGAATGGAAGACTGTACAACTGGATAAAGTCCTATTTACACAATAGAAGAGCTAGAGTAGTAATGGATGGTCACAAAAGCCAGAAAGTACTTCTGCGACACGGTGTACCACAAGGAGGAGTCCTTTCGCCTACACTATTCCTTGTATTCATTAATGACCTGGTCAAGGAACTTCCCTATAGAATCAAAGCAGCACTGTATGCAGATGATCTGGTCATGTGGTGTACAGATGAATATGGGACAGTTGCTACACACAGACACCAAAGAGCAGCAGACATCTTGACATCATGGACAAACAAATGGTGTGTATCAACACAGAGAAATCAAGTACCACTCTGTTCACTCTCTCATCTAAACAGAAAGCAGGTAAGATCTTTGTAAATGAAATATCCTTAAGGATGGACAACCAACCCACTTACTTAGGAGTGACTTTTGACTCAAAACTGACTTGGAAGCAACACATCAACAGTGCAGAAGCAAAAGCCAGAAGAAAACTAGCCATATTAAGAAAATTAAGTGGAACCACATGGGGAGCTAGTGAAAGAATCCTCAAGAATGTATATCAACAAAAGATTCTACCACATTTAGAATATGGCTCAACATCTTGGTGCACAGCATCAAACACTACGCTGCATAATCTAGACAAGGTTCAAAATCAGTCACTATGGATTATCACAGGTGCCATGAGGTCCACACCAATAGTAGAAATGCAGAAGATAGTTGGTGTTCAAGCGCTAAAGGAACGTAGAGACACAAAGGTCATGACCATGGGAGAGAAATTCCTTAGCTCTGTAAGCCATCCCCTGAAGGAGAGATTCAATAACTTGGCATTAAGCCAGCTTAAAAGAAGCAGCTTCATTCACCAGGCCAAGTGTATGCGTAAGCTGATACCTGACCTTCCAACTGTAGTCACTCCATTATCATCTGTACCAGAGCATACACCATGGAAAGAAGCAGATTATACACAAATAACTATTCAGACTGAAGTGAAAGGTGTGCAGAATGGTGAGATGCAAAGCATCCTTGTAAGGTCAACAGCCACACTTAGTGTGCTAGATGACAAATATCCATGTGACACCTGGATATGTGTGTATACAGACGCATCTGCACACGATGCCATAAAGAATGGAGGGGCAGGAGCACATATTGAATATCCAAACAACACCTCTGACAAGATTTCCATACCCACTGGAAAATACTGCAACAACTTTGATGCAGAAGTTAGGGCAATTATTGCTGCAGTTGAAAAACTATCAGACTCCAGAATTGATACATGTCCTGTAGTAATTCTCACAGATGCAAGATCAGTACTGGAAGCTCTTCAGTGCAACAAACTACCAGACCTTATGGATGCCTTGTCAAAAATTTGCTTACAACATGGAGTCACTTTGCAATGGATTCCCTCTCACTGTGGGATACCAGGCAATGAGAAAGCTTACCATCTGGCCAAAGAGGGCACTGAAATGGAGCAACCAGACATACCAATCACTTATAATCAGAAGAAAAGCATGATAAAAACCTACAGGAAGCCACAAACACCACCACATTATGACTATCACATGCTAAACAGAAAGGAACAAGTCACCATCTTCTGTCTCCGAACAGGACACACCTTACTCTGAAGTCATATGTATACAAAGTTTAAGGTTGGTACTACTAATCTATGTACATGTCCCCAGGTGCCCCAAACTGTGGAACATATCCTCCAGAACTGCACCAACTATGAAACACTGAGAAATAATTACTGGCCCAGTGAAACCACTAAAGAAGATAAGCTCTACGGTTCCATACATGAAGTACAAAAAAACAGTGAAATTTATCCAAGAGACAGGACTGCAGGTATAGACAGACAATGCGAACGAAGAAAAGAAGAAGATGAGACAACTACAGAGAATGTTTAATAAGATTTGGAAAGAATAAAAGGTCCTTTCTAAATGGAAAAAAGGAATCGTTAAAATACCCCCCAAAAAAAGACAACCTTACCAACTGTAACAATTGGAGAGGAGTAACCTTAGTATCAGTTGTGTCAAAAGTATTTTGCAAGGTCATTTTGAATAGACTTAAAGATATAGTGGATGCTGCAATGAGAGAAGAACAAGCAGGATTTTGAAAGGGAGAAGCTGTCTCAACCAGATCTTTACTCCAAGAATAATACTTGAAGAGCATACTGAAAAACAGAAACTTTAAAAAGGCATTTGATACCATACTCAGAGATTCACTGTGGAGAATTTTAAGTCTATATGGAATACCATCTAAAACTGTCAACATCATTAAGGACCTCTACAATGGATATGTTTGTGCAGTCAAAACAGAAGAAGGGATGAGCGAATGGTTCCAGATTGAAACAGGTGTGAAACAAGGATATATACTGTCTCCTTTGCTTTTTGGAATTACGATAGACTTCATAATGAAAAAATGCTACACAGATAACACAGGTATTGACTGGGTAGATGGGATCCAACTAGAAGATCTTGATTTTGCTGATGACATAACTCTTATCAGTAACAATGTGAATTCCATGCAAGAAAAAACAGATAGCCTATCTTCACTGGCTAGCAAAATAGGACTTGAAATTAACAAGAACAAAACAAAAATAATGAAACTTCCCATTAATCAAAATGGAAAAATACACGTAGAAGGGACAGATGTTGATGAAGTCAATCAATTTGCATACCTTGGCAGCTACATAGACCAGGATGGTGACACCAGAAAGGAAGTTAGAATTGCAAAAGCAGCACTGACCTTCAAGAATCTTGAGAACATATGGCATTCAAAAGTTTTAAGCACAAAAACCAAGCTAAGATTATTCAATTCAAATGTAATATCCACCCTCATTTATGCATGCAAAAGCTGTAAAATGACTAAAGAAATAGACAACAAATTAGATTCTTTTGAAAACAAATGCCTAAGGAAAATACTTGGTATAAAGTGGAACAAATTCAAGAACAATGCAGAGATAAGACAGATGAGTGAACAACAACTTGTCTCATGGGTGATCAGGAAAAGGAGATAGACATGATGAGAAGAAACGATCAGAGAATCCCAAAACAACCTATCAAGTGGAACACAACAGGCCAAAGAAAAAAAGGCAGATCAGGGAAACTAAAGAGGACACTGTTAAGAGAGGCTAAATTAATAGATATAAAATCCCTTGATGAGGTTGAAAAGCTCGTAGAAAACAGGAAAAATTGGCAAACTACCCAGCAACCCCTATATGACGTTTAATGGCATGAGAAGGATATATAAGATCACTTTAGCACATTCATCTCTGACTTGAAGGTACAGATAACCATCCCATTACATTAACACAATCATCTTTGTTCCCAACAGAACATCACTGAAAATTCTTCATTGCCCACCAACAATGGAACACTAATTGCTCTATGTGTAAATCCTTTGTAAAAAAATTCTGCTAGAATGAAACTCTAGTGAACAATACAGAGAGAACTTATATTAACATTAAAACTGTGTTGAAACTCATAATAATGAAAAGTAATATTCATAGATGTGACATAACTTTTTTAAAAGTAAGTGTTTTTTTATGTAAAGACCTTCTTCAGATGTAACATAAATGTTAAATAAATGAAATGTAATGTAAAATAATGAAAATAAAAATGATTTAAAGACAAACAAAAGTGAAACTGCCTTTTTGTTATCAGTGTCAGGAAAGATTTTCATATTTTAGTGAACTACTTTAACATTAGTTTTACCCTTCATGATATTAAAACTGGCATAAGGAAACAAAAAAAAAAAAAACACTGATTGGTATACAAATTTTAAGCTCAACCACCAGCATTTATTATTATCTAAACAAAAATTATAAATGCAAAACACATATTTAAGAACACTGCAATTTCCAAAGATGGAGATCTAAACTTCTGTAAGGTTTTTAAATTGACAAACTGCCTTTTTTTTTTCTCAGTTTCCGGCAAACCAGGGCTAGACCAACTTCTTCTTCATTGTTTTTTCAAGTAATAGGCCTCTTTTACAATAGCCTATTGTATGAAAATATGGTAGACGAGGCCCCATTGTGAAGGGGTTGAATAAGATTAATGACAATGCTGCTCGTTGGACGGATATCATCCCATCTTTTTGTATACCCCATAAACATTATCCTCTAGGACAGTGAGTTCCCAATTAACTAAAGTCCACGGACCCCCTGCTGTTTCAAAATCCAGTACAAGGACCCCCATAATTTTTTAAAGTTTCATATCTGTGTGTTAGCTATGTGCTTTAAATGCAAAATAATTTTTTTTTCAGAAAATATGGGTAACCTTTAATGAGCAAACACTATACTAAAAAAATGGTGAAAAAAACAAATTTTTTCCCTCTACACAGGATTTGCTGAAACACTGGTTTTTAAACATTTCACGGTGGAAATTTTAAAAAAATTATCTTCAGTTTTTGCCATAGACCACCATGGCAGATTCCGTGGAACTCCCAAGGGTCCACAGACCAGTTGGGAACCATTGCTCTAGGATATAGGTGAGGTTAATGTAAAATTCCCGTTTCCATGTCCTTCAGGCATATTGGGGATACAGTGTTAGGCTCGTGTTTTCCATGACCTTCAGCACATGAAAGTATGATGTGGTGTGGTCAGTATCACAACTGGCCACTTCTACCTTCCCAGATTTCTCTGGTACCCATTTTTAGAGGCTGGGTGAACTCCGGGGCCTTTTTGGTGTGTACCAGAAAAAAATCCCACTGCTGGGGCTGAACTTGGTACTATCGGATAAGTAAACCGAGTGGCTCTAGGATATAAGGATAGATAAAATATCAATTGTTGTTGTTACTTTACATCAGCATCATTACTAAACAGAAAAGGAAAGTGTCTAATAGCTTTCTAACTTCACAAACATCACTTTTATTTGTCAAATTATGATATGCTGAATATTATAAACTGTGTCCCTAATAAGTTTCAGCACTGTGAAATCAGAATGAATAAATGAGTACTGAAATACTTGATGAAGTGGTGAATAAAGTATATTTTGTGTATCACTTTTATATATTTTACTTAACTTTCTACACTTTCACAACTCAGTTTTTTTTTTTTTAGTTTTTTTTTAAAATAGTGATCCTTTAGCAGAAACCAAGCCTCTATGTAACATTTGGACTTACTGTCTTGAGACTTGACCCAAGTCGTAGCTTGAAGTTTCCTACAAGGATTTAAGTATTCAGACTTCCTTTTGAAGGACTTGAATATAACATGGGCTGTGCTTAAAGGGAATAAAGGCACACTATGGCTGAGCTCACAGTATGTGAAATAATGGCTCTTTTCATCTTAGAAGACAACAGGCCAACAGATATCAGATGTTTTTGGAAGCTAACAGGCATCATTTTGGCGAGGAACTTCTCTAATGGCTGATGTTAAAGTATTTGATTGATATAACTGCTTACTGTAGCAACAAATCATGTTTGTGCTGCAAGGTTCAATATTTTTTATAGCAGGCGTGAGTCTACTAAACTGGAGTAATCATGTCTCACTTTTGAGAAGGAATCTTGATGCAGTTGTGTTCATATGCCGTAAATACAGTAACTATGTACTACAGTAACCATCTTGTTGATTGGACCAGAAATTTTCTGGGTTCATCAGAAGGTTCTCCGCCACCCCCAGTCAAATGTTTTCACCCTTTAACTCCAAACACTCTAGATGGGGAAATGGAGTGTTATTCTTGCTCATTTATATCCAGTTACGAGGGTTGCTTGACAAGCTCTCTGCATAAGGTACAAACACTTGAAACACACAGTTGATATTAGGTGCATTTGTAGATCAGGTTAATGTAAGATTAAACACCAAGAAATTAACTGCAACCAATTTTTTTTTTCTTTTACAGGCTACTGAAGTGGTAAGGGGTGGCAGAAATTGAGAAAATGGATAAAATTTCTTATTGAGCAGTCATTCGCTACCTCTGCATCAAGGGCTTATCATCGAAGGGGATCCATGAGGATATGGTGGAGACTCTAGGGATGAGTGCCCCTTCTTATAGCACTGTGAAGAAAAGGGCAGCTCAAATTCAAACATCATTGAAGGGAGAGTCTGGAAGATGATCCCCGTCCAGGAAGACCAAGAACAGTAACCACCGATGAAACCACAGGCAGAATCCATGACATGATAATGGAGGATCGACAACTAACTGAGCAGTACATTGCTACTGAGTTGGGCATCTCCCAGGAATGTGTTCATGCCATTATTCACAATGATCTTCAAATGACAAAGGTCTCTGCTTGATGAGTCCTGAAACTTTTTGGAGCTGATCACAAATGACACCACCTCAACATGTCAAGAGACAATCTTGGCCATTTTTCTGCAGATTCTGAAGTTTCTTCACCAATTTGTGACTATGGAAGAGACTTGAATTCATCATTTTCAACCAGAAACCAAAGAACAGTCAAAGCAATGGAAACATCATGGATCCCCACCTCCAAAGAAAGCAAGGGTGGTTCTGTCTGCAGGCAAAGTAATGCCTTCCATCTTTTGGAATTCAGAAGCTGTGCTATTGGTAGGCTATCTTCAAAAGGGCAGAACAGTCACCAGGGCCTATTACGCTAATCTTGTGAAGCAACTGCAGGTTAAATTGAAGGAAAAATGTAGAAGGAAACTGATGAGAGGAATCATCCTTCTGGACAATGCCCCAGTTCACAAGTCGTCAGTGGCAATGGCTACCATTCATGAGTGCGGCTTCCAGCTTCTTGAACAACCTCATTCCCCAGATTTGGCCCCTTCAGACTATTACCTGTTTACCAAACTCAAAAAAGAGCTCAGTGGTCGCAAATTTGCTTCAGATGATGACGTAATTCACGCTGTAGACCACTTTCTACTGGCACAAGATGCTGACTTTTACAAAGAAGGGATCTGTATGCTCCAAGGGGACTATGTTGAGAAATAACCCATTGTACCTTATGCCAAGAACTTATCAATCACCCCTCATATTTACATAAATTGTTTGCTGATGAATCTGGCTTCCCCCTCTGTAGCTATCACTTTAATTTTAAAACATGCTACCTTTTTTAACTGCTGGATCAGGTCACTGTATGCAACACTCCAATGATGAACCTTTATTTATTTTTTTTTGTGTGGCTAAGACGCCTGAACTCCTGGAAGGTTCCATGTATTTTTGAACCCATGAGGTTCAAAGCTTCTTTAAATCATTATTAAATTCCCTTCTTCTCTAGATTCATAGGAAACCTGACCATCTTTTCTAAGTTCAATCTTCTTCTTCTTCTGCATTTGAGGTTGTTGGTCACATCAGATCCTGATCCCTGTCAACATGGCAAAGCCCGCAGTCCTCTCCAGATCCTGATAGGAGCCCCAAAGATTTTGTTCAAAAACTGGACACTCAATCAAATAGGATGGGCGGGGTTAAATTTTAATCAGTAAGCTAAATCTATAACTTTACTTAACAAATACTGCAATCAGGCCTATTTGATGTATAAACATTTCTTCAAAGATAATTTTAAAATTTTGGGTATTCCTGAACATCATAAAATCAAAGATGAGAATGTGAGAAAGTGTTTTAAAACCGGGGACATCCAGATAAAAGTAAAGAAGCCTTGGAAAGGAACAGACAGAACTACAAAATTAAGATTTTTAAGGGCATGCATATGGTACCCAACTGGAAGATCCTGATTTTGCAGATGATATAATTCTTATCACTGATAACGTGAAATCAATGCAAGAAAAAACAGATACTCTGTCTTCAATGGCTAGTAAAATACGACTCACAATTAACAAGGATAAAACAAAAATAATGAAACTTCCCATTAACCACGAAGGAAAACTACACATAGAAGGAACAGCTGTTGAAGAAGTAAACCAGTTTGCATATCTCGGCAGCTGGTGGCACCAGAAAGGAAGTTAGAATTTGAATTGCAAAAGCAGCATTGACCGTCAAGAATCTTGAGAACATTGAAAAGTTATAAGCACAAAAATCAAGTTAAGATTATTCAATTCAAATGAAATATCCACCCTCATTTATGCATGTGAAAGCTGGAAAACAACTAAAGAAACAGACAACAAATTAGACTTTTGAAAACAAATGCCTAAGGAAAATACTTGGTATACAGTGGAACAAATTCAAGAACAATGCAGGGATAAGACAGATGAGCAAACAACAACCTGTCTCATGGTTTATCAGAAAAAGAAGGTGGACATATGTCAGTCATATGATGAGAAGAAACAACCAGAGAATCCCCAACAAGCTATCAAATGAAACACAACAGCCTGAATAAAAAGAAGTCAACTACGTGAAACTATAGAGGACACTGTTAAGAGAGGCCAGTCCCTGGGTATAACATCTCATGATGAGATTGAAAAACTCGCCGAAGACATGAAATCTTGGTGAACTACCATGAAGGCCCTATGTGCTGGTTAGTGGCATGGGAAGGATGTAAGATATGCCTGTGAGACCTGGATACCAAAAAAACTGAGAAACACATAAATGCCTTTGAATGTAAATTCTACTGAAGGGTCCTTCAAATATTATGGACGCAAAAAAGAACAAATATATCAATACTAAATATTGAAGAAGTTTGGCTAGTAAAGAAGAGAAAACTCATTCGCCATTTTGAAAGTGTCACCGGAATCGCGGACGAAATATTTACAATGTAAATGTTACACCGCTTGTTTTAATGAAACAAACAATTGTCGGGATCCTGACCACACGGTCGCAACGGGAAAACCGGAAGTGTCAGTATCCTGATCGCAAGCTCGGAAAGAGTTTTAACTGCTTTGGACATATTATAAACGTCATGATAATTTAGAGAAGAATGTCTTGGAAGGATACATAAGGAGAAAAAGAAAGAGAGGAAGACCAAGGCGAAGATGCCTGCAAGACATCATTGATGATCTGCGAATGGATGCATCAGCAGCATGCGATCTTGATTACAACCGAGAGGTCTACAGGAGAGCTGTTAGGGAGGTATAGTTCCGCAAGGGACAAGCACAAGACTGACTGACTCACCAAAATAATATGATTCCCAGGACAAATCCTTAAAATACGGGGCTCTTGGTCACTTTATCATATAAAAAAATAAGCATGATTATTAGTACGCCCTTCTCTACCGCTGAGAGCACTCCAATGGTGGTCGCATTCAGTATTTCGTAAGGCCGCTGGACATTCTCATTTTACCAGCGGGTCGACTATAGTTACATACAGCAGTGACCACAATGGGATGTCCTCTGCTTGATTTTTTTTTCCAGCGGTGATAAAAATATCTTGATGGGGACCTTAGCTTGTTTCCTGGTGTTGACTTGGTTGTTTGGGAGATTTACAAACTAATAGGACACTCAAGACTGAAGAGTACTTTAGGAAAGACTGCTAGAACTGCACGGTCAGGGAGAACAACTCTTGTTACTTGGTTTCCCATATGGAAGGTAGTCGCGTTACAGAACCGCCTCAACTACTGGAAAAATACTTTTGTAGCATGAGAATTTCTTATCTTTCAGCCACATTAGCAGGTTATATTAGAAGGTGAAGATAACGTCGTTTACTGTACGTGCAGTTGCACAGGTCAAAACTGAATCGGCCTATTACAGTTACTACACTAACCGCTATGAATCATTAGTTGAAACAAAAGCTTTATGTGCCGGTTATTCTTATTATTATTGCTACTATTGTTATTATTATTTTTATTCGCAGTCGTATTTCTATATAAAAACTCCTGTTTTCTAGTTAATTTAAATAGCTATTGTTATTATTGGACCGTATTATTTTACTGTTTCGATAGTTTCATTTACATGACACTTCCGTGATTAGATTTATAGATATGTGTTAAACCCACATTTTAGTATAAAGATGGCTCACAAAAGTTATGCTCGAAGTATAGATCTACCTACAGAACAGTTGTTCCACAACATACGAAATGCAAAGCGATTTGCTATTGATATAGGTGAGTTTTGTGTTGTTACCTTTTGACATCGTGGAAGTATCTTAAATAATAAAGACGGGGTTTACTCTTAGAAGGCAGTTATGAAAAGCATAAAGGTAGCTGTGGAGGTTGGCGAAGACATAAATGGTAGATGTGGAGGTTGTTGAACATATAAATGGTAGCAGTTGAGGTTGGTGAAGACATAGATGGTAGCTGTGGAGATTGCTGAGCTTCAGCTCCTTTCATGGCTGATTAGTGTAAGTGTTCAATTAGTGCATAACTGGACACAATGGCAGCAAGCTATGTGGTGTCGAGGTGGATCTAGTGTCACTGTGCTTAGATTAAAATGTATTCCTGCCTCACCTGGGCAACTAGTATTTATACCTCACTTAAGCAGTTAGTGTCTGCTTATATCTCACCTGATCAACTTGTATGTGTTTCTACCTCACCAGAGCAACTAATATGTGTTTCTACCTCACCTGAGTAACTAATATGTGTTTCTACCTCACATGGGCAACTTGTATGTTTCTACCTCACCTGAGTAACTAATATGTGTTTCTACCTCACCTGAGTAACTAGTGTGTGTTTCTACCTTACATGGGTGAATAGTATGGAGAGTGTGCCTTTGCCGTACCTATGTAAACTCATAAATTATGTTTGTTCTTCTTAGTCCAAATGTAAGTTCTTTGCTGTAGAAGTGTATTCTTGCTGCTACAAATATAAATTCTTCTGTGTAGCAGTATATTCTTGCTATTTCAAATGCAAGCTCTCCTCTACAACTTCAGTAGCTAAATACTTTTAGCCAACAGCAGTAGGGAGATTCACTAAGGCCAGTCCAAATGCTAGAGATTCAAGATGGCAGGTTTTTTCCAGTGATGATTTAAGATAATAGTGATGATTATGGACTTCCGCTAGCTGCTGTGCTATGCTTTTCAGTAGACTTCACTACTGTGAGGAGCATGTTGATCAGGCATTTGTGGCACAGTTTGTTTCTGGAGGCATTATAAAGAAATGAGATAGGGTCTTGGCCAACCATGATAAGACAACCATGGAGTTAAGAGCATTCAGTTCTACTCCTAAGAAATTGAATAATAAGTGATCATTTAATAATTTTCAAGGTGCCTGAGTGGTGTAGTCAGTAGTTTTCTCATCTCTCACTATAGTTTAAATCAGATCAGAGCCACCCAAGTCATCCAGCTGTAGAAATCAGATACTCTGAAAAGGAGCTGGAGAAAGAAAGATGGCCAGGCATGATGGTGATCACGTCACCCTCAGCTGTGCCTACAGGCCAAGGAAAATACTGACACAGGATCATATCCCTGAGTGTCTCTGTTCCCTGATGGGATTTTTGTGTCCTCTTTGAAAGAACTTCCCATCCATAAACCAATAAAATGTTGAAAGGTTATCATCATTATTGCCTATAATTTTTAGTATCAGAACCCTGATGAATGGAAGCGGAGATGGGCTGGGGCAGAACTCCCATCCTTCAGTTCAGAATGAAACCTCAATATTAATTTGGCTGTTCTCATTCTCCAGAAAGTTGAGATCGCAAGAGTAATTAAACTATTCTTTATAGTTTATTCTTATTTAGATTTTACCCTTTTCTTGTTTAGATCTATGTTAAGAAATGTTTTTTTCCCCCTTCATTTTAATTTTATTGCCTGTATGGAGGTTTAAAAAAACAAACTCATACTTTTGCATGAAATAAGGCAGGCATTTGTCATCGGTATAGCTCTAGTAAATAGTCTCCTCCAGCTGTTTCTCTTACTTCTGCCCTGGTAGGAGGATCTTTAGCCAAGGTTGCTTACAGCTCTCTTGTGAAGAAGAAATCCACGATGGTATTTGATGAGCCTGATTCAGTGAGTACCTTTTTTTTTTTTTTTTAAATTTAAATAATGTATATGTTAACACGTGCCAGTTTTGCAAAAACATTTTATTATTATACACAGGAACAAATATTAGGTTAAATAGTTTATGCATAAAATTATCATTTATAAGTTTCACAATTGTAATACAGGGAATATTAAAAAGTAACAGTGAAATAAAACATAACTATCAAATGAAGTTTCATATAAATTGTGTTGTACAGCTGATCTTAATTGTTTAAGATAGAAATGAATGAACATTTTCAAGGGGTGAAGAACTAGACACACAGGCCTATATGACATTCTGTCTTATATCATACAACTGTTCCAAACATTCTGTATTATCTGCCATTAAAAACATTCCACTTTATTTTTTGAGCCATAAGTTGTTGTACTAGATTTAAAATACATAAAACCTTTGATTTCACATTTCTCATCCATTTACTGACATAAACTTGCTGTATTCTTAAACATTACACAATTCAGAAGTGGCTCATAAACAGTTATCCACCTTTGGTGTAAAAAAAAACAAAATTCACACTTACTGTAATAAAACTGCAACCATCATTAATACCATGCATGACCCCCTGAGGTGTCCATGCAGGTTTGGCATCAAGGTCTCATGCTGTGCTTACTTACATCCTTCCTGTGCTGTTAAATGTCAAATAGGGCATGCATGGTTTTTCGCCAAGTTTTCCTGTTTTCAGCGAGCTTTTCAACCTCATCAAGGGATTTTATGCCTATTACTATGGCCTCTCTTACCAATGTCCTCTTTAGAGTTTCACGTGGTCAACCTCTTTTTCTTCAGCCTTTTGTGTTTCATGCTGTTGCAGAGTGTTTAAAAAAATGTTTGGGGTATGGTGCTCCATTCTGCAATGAGTGCTACCTCTAGATCATTCACAGTGTTCATGTCATACTGATGGCTCCTTCTGTTCCCGTGTGTGTTCAGTTGGGTTCATGTTAGGAAAGTTTGCAGGCCAGTCCAGCCAAAGAAAAGGTTGTTAGGCTAAGAAATTCTTGGTAACATTAGCTGTCTAGCATTATCATGCTGCAAGATTCTCAGATCTGGATGGTTTTGGAAGAAAGACACTACATTATGTTGCAGTACTTGATTAATGTAACTGTCATCGATAATGTTAATTCTGAAAATGTAGAATGGATTATGGATGGTGTTCATGGGAGAATCCACCCCACACACGTAGGCTTCCTCCTCAATACCTGTCATGCTAGATGACACATGTCACAACGATGCCACATGCGATTTATCCTATCAGCAACAGAGACACTAAAGCGGCTTTCATCTGAGAGCAACATCAATCTTCATTCTGCCTTTGGATGATGTAAATTTTGTCCGGCCTACGCTGTTCTGCTGGTCTGGTGATGTCTAGTAAGGATAGGACCAATGTTGGTATGCATGTTTTGCAAGCCAGTCTCCGTCACATAGTGCTTGCGTTAACAAGTTCTTGAGTGCCAGATGCATGTGTTGCTGTCTGAATTAGTATTTGGAAATGATTGCGCAGATGTATCAGTAGCATTTGGCGATCTTGAGCTGGTGCTGTTACACGAGGTTGACCAGACCTGGGGATGGTCATTCGTGGCAACTGTTGCTTGAAATTGCTGGTTCAGCCTCACTATAGTCGAATGGTCACGGTGAAAGTGTCTGGCAACATCCCTGGTCATCATTCCACTGCCAAGCACACCAACGCTTGCCAGCACTCCTGTGGTAACAATCTAGGCATGACAAAAACATTAACAGACTTCCTTTCAATGAAAACAGATGATATCCTTTTGCTTGCTTAAACTTGCCTAATGTGTGTATCAGATTTCAAAGTCATGCTACTTTTAATAAGGCCATACATTAAGAAAAAGTTGATTTGCACATGCTGCATGCCAGATTTAATGTAAATGTCACATCACCAAGAAAATATCATTACATTAACTGCCATATTTGCACATTTTTCAGAGCCTGGAAATTGCCCATATACATAAACATTTCACTCTTCACAGTAGCTCAATAAAATGTTGTGTTTTACTGTGGGCTAGTATACATCACTTAATGCAAGTATGTTGTGCACACAACAGATATAATTAAATTGAAATAACAATATTTATGCTTCACTCTTATCCTTGTGCTTAGTGTAGGAAGTAGCTACATACATGTATCTAAGTTATTCTCACAGACTCACACATTAATTATCTATCAAACTACTATTCAGAAAGAGAATTCTGTTAAAATCATTTCTATTCAATGCCTTGATTTAGACTATGAAGTAATATGGTAAATTTATGAGTCAAGTGGGTATGTAATTGGCATCAAGTGGATACTGAAAAAGTTTGAAGTTGTAGGAAGGAATATAGCTTATACTTTTTTTTTATGTAAGATGGGAGGGTATTCCAAAGATGGGCAGCGAAGTATGCAAGACTGATATGCTATATCAACCTCCTGTTGTACTAAGGAAGTGAGTCATGGAAGTAAACAGACCAATACAAAGATAACAGGAGGCAATAAAGAAAGTTTTACAGAAATATATATATATATATATATATATATATATATATATATGCACCCTAGTCAGCTTATATGACCAAAGAAGGTATCCAAGTCAGTAATAAAAGAATGTAACTATAAAAAGATATATATACTGGAATAAATATACATTTTACATCTGTAGAGGGGTAGGCTTGGTGGGGGAATTTGGGGGGGGGGGAACATGAAAACATCAGAACAAAAAAAAATTAATAGGAAGTAAAACAGGGGAGGATATTATACAAGTGACCTGGTGGTTTGATAGGAAATCACTGAGGCTGACATCATAGGTTGAGATATGAGGAAAAAATCATCATTATCCATGCCTGTAGTTGCAACACTCAGTGATGATGATAATGTTGATGTTGATAATAGCCTGTTTGGCTGAAAAACTGTTTGCTCACTCATCTATTTCCAGTTTGGTTCTAGTAAAGGGTCGATTTATAATGTGTCTGAAACTGACCAAGAAGTGGTCCGACTACATTTTGTCAAATTTGAGACCAAATACATTGAGACTTGCCTTGATTTCATCCAAGCAAATATCATCCAGTCAAAGGAATTCATGACAGACAAGGTCATCAAAGTGACAGGGGGTGGAGCTTACAAATATACAGATCTGATTACCAGCAAGCTAGGAGTTCTGTGAGTGGCACACTAATATTAATTCAGCAGGAATGATGGTTTGTTCTGTTGCAACAAATAGCTATTCATCCTTTGTGCTTTTTTCTATTTGTATAATTTTGAGAGTGTAAGAACAGCATAGTAGATTTTGTTGCTGAAAGGCAGGCTTCATAAATTGTATTGAAACCGAAACTCCAGAAGATGCAGAATGTTTATAACAAAATGTAATATTTAATCCAGCCAATATAGACTTGGCCATAGAGGCTGGACATGGGGTAGAAACTGAAGCTGTTGATGTGGTTTCTTAGAGGAATGTTACATGGGCAGTTAAGATGACAAACAGGGAATGTCTAACAAAAGCAAATATAGAAAGGAACATAATTAAATCCATAAGAAAATGACAGTCATCATTCACTGGAAATATAATGAGAAGGGGAGGGCTTGAAAATATCGTAACATGATGACACAAGAGGTCATTAACTGAACTGATGGAAAACATCAAGGACTGAGATCTATGGTGCAGCATTACTGCTAGTGCCAACTGGCATGACTCCTAATGATAATGATGAGTTCTTTATGGTGATCATCATCGTCATCAGGTGCCATGCAGACTGTTGTTGGCTATTATGCTTCTCCAGAGTACACGATCCTTCATGAGGCCATCAGCTCAGTTGATGATCTCTCACACCATCCCATCAGACTGTCCAGTATCATTTCTCTTGGTCTTCCTCTTGATTTTCTTCCTTCTATTTTTCCTGTTGTTATAATATTTTCAATGCCCCCTCTTCTCATTGAGTGTCCTATGAAAGTACATTGTCTCTCTCTTATTTTTTTGACAAGATTTTTTTTTGTCTCTCCAGCTCTTCTCATACATTCTTCATTAGTTATTTTTGCTGTCCAGGGGATTCACAACATTCTTCTAATAAACCACATTTCTGCTGCTTCCAATGATTTTTGTGCAGACCTGCTTATTGTCCATGATTCACTTCCATATAACAAGATAGGTTCAATATAGCATTTTAAGACTCGTTTTCTAACATTCATTTATGAGGATGTGTTGGATAATATGTTTCTCATTGTCCGAAATGCAGTCTTTGCTTGGCCTATTCTGTTCCTAATTTCTGTACTGCATTTCCCATCTGAAGTTATTACTGCTCCAAGGTATTTGAATTTCTGCACCTGCTTTAGATTAGTTCCATTTAATTTTATACTGCATGTTGGTGGATTCATAGTCTCTGTCTTTTTGATGTTTAAAGTAAGGCCTTTTTGTTCATTTTCTTTGGCCACTTTATCCAAGAGATTTTGCAGGTCTTGTTGGTTCTCAGCTATCAGTACTGTGTCGTCAGCATACCAGAGGTTGTCAGTATTGTATCCTCTAATTCTTATGCCTGGTTCTGTGATGATTGTTCTTAGAATATTCTCACTGTACAGAGAAAAAAGGTCTGGAGATAGTACACATCCTTGTCGCACCCCATGTTTTATAGGTTGATACTTTCCAGTTATATTTTCAACTCGAATTGCTGCTTCTTGCTGCCAGTATAGATGTTTTACAATCCTCAGGTCTTTGCCGTCTATATTGATGTCTTCAAGCATTTTAATAACTTCATTATGTTTCACCTTGTCGAATGCCTTGGTATAATCAGCGAAGCATAAGTAGAGATCTTTCTGGTTCTAAAGCTCTTTCTGTTAGTGTTCGTAAAGCATAAATGGCATTGTGTGTTCCCTTTCCTTCAACAAATCCAAACTGTTCATCTGCTATTTCCATTTTTATCTTTTTCCTTATTCTTCTCATAATGATTCTCAGAAGTAGCTTCATTATGTGACATGAGAGGCTGATAGTCTGGTGGTCATCACATTCCTTTGCACCTGGTTTCTTTGGTAGTGCTATAAACGTGGATTTAAGCAAATCACTGGGCATATAACCACTGTTGTAAATGTCATTCAGTAACTTGGTTATTATTTTTATTCCTATCTCCTCTAGCTCCTCTATTTCTTCTATTGTTATATTACCAGGCCCAGTCACTTTTTCTTTCTTCATGTGTTTGATGGCATCTATGATTTCATCTTCAAGTACTGGTGGTCCATCACAGTTTTCAGTATCTGGTGATTTCAGGCATCCTGTGGTATATTTTGTTTTCCTGCCTGTGAGTTCACTAATTCGTTTGTGCATGTTTTTGCTGTCTTTATTATGAGAGTCCTCTATTTGTCTGCATTGTTCATTTAACCACACTTCCGTTGCTTCTCTGCATTTGCGTCTTATTTCTTTATTTATCTTGCTATATTTTTCTTGGTTATTTTTACTCCTCTTTTTGTCCATCAGTCTTAAGATGTCGTCTGTCATCCATTTATTTTTAGGGGCTTCTTTTTTCGGTGGTATTATCTCCTTGACAGTTTGGTGGATAGAATCTCTTAACATTGCCCATTTATGGTGATAATATTCTTAATTAAAGTACTTATTTTGGAATATATGACGTATTGTACAAAGTGAGATGAAGGTGCGTTATGCAGTTAAAAAAAAAAAGATAAAAAAGAAGAAAGAAGGGAGGATAAATTAGTAATAGTAGATAAGAACAGTGAAATTTTTATGAAAAACAACAAAATGCAATATTTCAGCAAAATGTCATTATCAAGGAAAACAGAGAAGACATAACTACTATATAAATGCACTCAAATAAACTTATCTGAGTTCTCATCTGACTGAAAATTGAGCATAGACTGCACCATCTTCTAACTCTGATTCTAGTTTTACTGCAGTGATTGTCACAAGTATTCTGCATATAAAGAGAACTTTTTATGAATTTGCTTGGAAAATGTAACTGATTCTAGTCTGTAGTATTCCTTGATAGTTTGATATCAGGAGCACCAGAAAGATGAAATCTTGACTTTCTTTTGTAGGCCCCGAAGAATAGGATTTAAAGAGATGACAATTTAAATTTAAATGTTTATGTTTAAAAAAAAATTTGAGCATCCTGTTTTTGTTTTCTGCTTAACTGTGCATTTTAAGGGTGGACAAGGAAGATGAGATGGATTGTCTTATCAAGGGTTGCAACTTTTTGCTCAAGAATATATCAGATGAGGCCTTCTGTTACATGCGCCATGGCAACCCAGAGTACAAATTTCAAGGTGTAGATTCTGATGTGTTTCCTTACATTATTGTGAACATTGGGTCAGGTGTCAGTCTTTGTAAGGTTAGTAGCCCCTTTTCTTCTTCTTCGTCTTCTTCTTCTTTCCTTCTTCTTCTTTTTCCTTTCTTCTTTTTCTCTTTCTTCCTTCTTCTTCCTTCTTTTGTTTCAAATTCTTTAAAAGAAATGACAGCTGCAGTAAAATTGGTTCTAGTAATGCAAATAGACAGGTGTATAGTACGGTTTTAGAAAAAAGATAGAA
Organism: Achatina immaculata; assembly: GCA_009760885.1. Classification (NCBI taxonomy): domain Eukaryota; kingdom Metazoa; phylum Mollusca; class Gastropoda; order Stylommatophora; family Achatinidae; genus Lissachatina; species Lissachatina immaculata. Next base: position 2,713,657 of record CM019721.1, on the reverse strand, counting down.
AGAGTGAGGAAAGTGGGGAGAAACAAGTGTGGCAGAAAGTAAGATGAGCACATATAAATGAAGGACATACAACAGTCCAATATTTTGGCAAAAGCCTTTTCAAAGATCACATACAAAAACAACACAACAGATAAAAACATGAAAAATGTATGAAAAATATATAGACTTAGCTTTTGACCTCATTGTAAGAAACTCCAGCTTTTCCCACTTAGCACCTCCTTGAGGGGTCTGAATACATGATAGTCACATGGTGTGATACTGACTGAACTTGCAGGATGTGAAAGACACACAAGCATGCAGATCCATAATTTGTTTAGCTGTTGCATAAGCTGTGGTAGGCTGCATATTATCATGTTGTAACAACACATCAGAACTGTGCACATGTATCTAAGGAGGGAGGGCATAATATGTCCGTGCTACAACTGTCTGCTGCTTGGTTAAGAATTCTTTTTTCAGCAAAAATGCAGTTACTTTTTGACTCAACCACATGTATTCTTAGTCTGTTTCAACTACTGGCAAGGAAATGTATCAGGGTTAGCCCCAAATGGCAGCACTGTCTTGGAGCTGTCAGTTTTCAAGAGTTTAATTTATAGAGTAAATGTCCATTCTAAGACTCCTGTCTTTCCTCCCAAACACGAGTATGACATATATATTACAGATATAATGTGGTTGAGCTGTGTTGTTTTCAAGCGCCCATTCTTTAAGCCATTATCAAAATTTTTGAAGATGGGTGTGGATGGAGCCTATTACAGTCACTAAAACCTGGAGGACATAGACTCCAGGCTTATAGTGATGCAGTAATGACACTAAAATTCTGGAGAAGAACTTAGATATACACGCGTGAGTTAAAAAAGTAACCATAATCTTGCTGAAAAAAAAAACTGAACCGTGTAATAGACATGTGTGGTACAGATATATTATGTCATCCATTTCTAGATTTATGTGTGCAGAAGCATGTTGTCCCTTGGATGCATGCACAAAAGAAGAAAAAACATGAAGTTACTTGTTTTTTTGGCAGCAAAAAGTGAGAAACCTGTAGATATTCATCGCAGAATGAAGAGGCAGTATTTATGCACAGCCAGGTATGTGTTGCCTCAGCACATTTATGAGTGACACAGAAAGTTTAAATGTGTAGTGTCAAATTTGACAGATGCAGCTCACTCTGGCTGGCCCCACACTGTGAATAGGCCTGACACTAAAGCTGAAATGGAATGAGTGATGTGAGAAAACTGGTGGGTAATGATCAATGAGGTGGCTGGAGAATTGAAGATAGTGCACCACACTGTTTATGAAGTGCTGCAGTACCAAAAAGTCTGTGCCAGCTGGGTACCAAAACAACTTGTCCTTGATCTGAATGAACATCGTGAGAATGTCTGTGAAACTCTTTTATGATGCTGTGGAACTGAGGGAAATGGTTGTCTGTGATGGGTACAATGCTTCAAACCAAAGACAAAGCAAACCAGCAAGGAATGGTGACATTCTTCCTCACCAAAATTGAAAAAGTTTTGTACAATTCATTCCAGAAAATTGATGCTTACACTTTTCTAGGATTGTAAAGGCATAGTCATGTTCAGAGAAACTGCTATCAACAGCAAAGCATACAGTGATATGCTGAGAACCACTTGAAACCTACAATGAGGTCAAAATGTCACACTTTGTTCAGTTATGCTATATTGTTGCAGCATGATAATGCACAGCCATTATGCACATGCAGCAGCTCAACAAATTATGAATCTGCATTTTGAGTAACTATCACATCCTGCATATTCATCTGGTGCTGCACCTTGTGATTATCATGTATTTGGACCCCTCAAGGAGCCACAAGGTGGGAAAAAGTTCACCATGGATGACGAGATTAGAGAGGCTGTGCATAACTGACTACATAGTCAGAAGAATTTTTGTTCTTGAGGACCCATGCACGGGTGAAACTGTGGCAGACGTGCACTGAATGTGATGAGGACTATGTTAAAAAATAATAAAAGAGTTTTCAGTCATATTTTTAAAAAAAAAATTAAGGTTACTGTTTTCTTCCTTAAGACAAAATCACCACAAAAGAAAACATTTTGCATTTTGAAACTTCAAATAAGTGCAGTATTTATGTTTGCCTAATTTTGAACAGTAGTAAACAGAAACTTGAAATTTGGTTTTATTTATTATTAAATTATTGAAAGTAGGATTTTGTTGCAGCATATTATTCTCAACTGCTTCTCTTATTGTTACAAATTTTGAAAGAAAATTGTTCTTATTCTCTATGAACATTTTCTCCTGAGAACAGGTGGAATCTGAAAGCAAATTTGAGAGAATTGGAGGCACCTCAACAGGAGGTGGAACTTTCTGGGGGTTAGGTTCACTGCTGACATCAGCCAGGGTAAGGTATTCATAGCTTTCATATAAATCATCATTCTTAATCTAATCGCTACAGAGCTTATTGTGGTTATTCCATTTTTTAGTTGATGGTTAAGTGATTAGTCATGGATATATTGACCTTGTAAGGTATACACACAAAAGATGAGACTGACAATAGCTAGGCTTGAGGTTTACCAACTTGTTACAACTGAGCTTGAGACCTTCCCAGCTGGCAAAAGATGCCATTTCTTATTAACTTTTCCTGTGCCACAGAAAAAAACGCGGATGTTCACGTATTTGCCACTGCACTAAGCGCGGATCTTAATATGTATGGGGGTATATTTGTAAAAGTGAATATACAAAGTATTTCCACTTTAAAAGTATACATATTATGCATAAAAATAGTTGTAATGTAAGTAGATTTCATAAATGAAGAGTTTTTTTAGGAAAAAATAAGTAATGTGATGATTTTAGCTGATAATTATGTAGTGCTTACCATCGGCAATGCCTAGATGTACAATGTTTACCATCGGCGATTTCCAGATCTACTTAAATTTTCGTCCGATCTCGTCGTGTGGTGGCATTCTCACTAAAATGTCTAAAATAACCTTCTAACTACTTCTCCAGTCCATTTAATAGGTCTAGATGTACTTGGGGTACATTCAGGAACAGTGGTCGGGTCATAGGACATGTCCTTATGCCTCCGAAATCACAATAAATACTGAAATTTCTCAGTTAATTCATCACTTTCGTTTGGTTGTTAGCAACGCTTTTTGATTGAACTATGAAAGGTCACCAGACATGCGCAAATAAATCGTGTACAATAAAAAGTTTTACAATAGTTCTACGTTGCAATGAAACTATCACTATAACAACAATGGCAGACACGAAACTAACAGGAAGTTCTCACTATCACAACAATGGCATGAGAAGAGTTAAAATTCAGACTTGGAGAGATTAGGGATGCTGAGTGGTTGAGGTATCAACATATTCAGCATAGAGCCTGATTACAGATTCATTCTGAGTCTGGATTTTTTTTCATAATCCTGTGATTTCTTTCAGTGGTTTCAACTCTCTCATGATTTCTGGATTGTAAGAATGAATGTGTAGCTACGAGGTAGAAAATATCTTTCTAGAAGCAAGCAAAATATAGGAACCTCCATATATGTGTGCTGCAGGCATTTTTTCAAATTATAAAATGTGTACATTTTGATAATGCCTTGTTGGCCTAGATGAAGCAGTGCAGATCATTTTTATGAGCAGCTTTGAGAGAGTGAAGTATGATCATGACATTCTGGCCCTGACTTAGTCTCTTGGAGGTTTATCATCGATCTGTGAACAGTCAGTGCAGTTAGTGCTTCAATCTCCCATGAAGAAGGATCTTAGTTATGTGTTCTGTGGCACTGGTGAAAATCTTATTGAATGAGAGCAGTGGTGTGTCTTGGCAAAATCAATCCAAGAAGCTGGATAATTATCATTTCAGCCATTACTGCTTCAAATGTCCTTCACTCTTAAAAAATTGTTTAAGAAGCAAATTCATGCCCGAGACAAGCATGCATTAAACTCACACAGACCTCCTGTAGTTACTTAAAACTAGCAAGTATTCTTCAGCTTTCCAAGCCATTAAAGCTCATTGCTGCAGATAAAGTTTCCCACCATTCTTCTCTATTCCTAATCTTCTCTCTCCAGTTAGTGACACCAGTTTCCTTTATATCCTCTTTTATGTTGTCTTTCCATCTCTGTCTTGGTCTACCCCTTGGTCTTGTTTCCTTCATCTCTTATACATACATCATTTTCATTTGTCTGTTCTCTTCCATTCTTTCTACATGGCTCAATCAGCATGATCTGTTCAGTTTCAAGACAGTTATAGGGTAGGGATAGATGAAACTTGCATCGTGGTCCTCAAGATTGGTGATTAGAGCATAGGGCCAACAACCTCATCTCCGTTAAAAAAAAAAAAGCGTTACGGAACATATAGAAAAGCTAACAAGTATAGCAAGAATAAACATGAAGTGAAAACACTAGCTGTTTCTAGAAGAAGGAGAGTTTTTTTTTCTCTCATAACAGCAGACAAGTGGAATCGTGGGCTTGGCAGAATGTAATTTTAAAGCAAGAAACGAGAGCAAAAATGATGAAAGTGGCTGAGAGCTAGAACAAATAGACAAGTGAAAAAAGTCTAAGTGCAGTTCTTACTGCATAAGTAAGTTTTAAAAAAAAGCACTGTTTACAATGCATGATGTCAGCAGTGGTCACAAGATATTAAAAAAATGATTTTGCTCATACAAGATGATAACCACTGGCATTTCAGAATATGCTACAGACAGACTATGCAGACTCCAGTCCATGTGTAAGACTTTCATGTTAAGGCTTTCAGGACTTGGCCAAACTCCCTTAGTTATGTTGAGAAACTGTAGAAAGTTCATTTGATCCTACTGCAATAAATAGTGGCATATCTCCACTTAGACTATCTTGTTACATGAAGAATGTTAAAGAAGAATAAGGAGCAGAAGTTTCAACTGCTTTGTTTTTGAGTTTCAGGAATTTGATGAGCTTTTAGAGCTAGCAGAGAGAGGAGATCACAAGTCAGTGGACATGCTGGTCAAGGATATTTATGGAGGGAACTATGATGCTATAGGCCTGGGAGGTGATATCATTGCCAGCAGCTTTGGCAAAGCAGCTAGGTCTGCTCGAGATGTAGCAGGTTGGTGATGTTGAAATCGAGAAAAAGAAAGCAATTGATGTGGGAGGAAGAATGTTGGTAGAAGTAAGGTACAGAGTTTTATATTAATAGATCTTGCTCTTGTTTTGAATGTTTTGGGAGTGGATGAATTAATCTTCTGTTCAGTAATATTGATGGGAGTGTACACAGAAGGATAAATATATGCCCTCTTGGCAGCTACACTGGTAAGTTTCTCGGTAAAATCCACCACAGCATTAAAAAAAAAAAGTAAAGACAGCCTTTTTTCATGCCCTTGAGGCATACAAGGGTTATGATGTTGGCGTCCATGATATCCTTGACTTGTCAGCACACCAGAGAATATGATCAGCATAATGCCTGGCCACCTTTACTTTCCCAGTGGCAGAAGGAGTCAGGTACCAATTTCTATGTATGGATGACAGTGACATATCCTGCAGAATTCTAAACACAAACATTATTATGAGAGATGTGTGAACCACAATACGAACCATGTTAAGCTTTTTTCATTCATCAAGCTTTTGTAACTCAGCAGCACATCAAGGAAATGAGACAGTGTTGGCTATTATGTACCCAAAAATTTTCCAGTTCTGGTATCAGCTTTCCTTGTTTTTCCTTGTTAAATATTTTTGTTTTAAGATAACAGAAATTACAAATATGACATTACTGCTATCAAGTAAGGCCCATATCTTTTTCTTTTTTTAACTGTCCAAACTACTGTTATAGTATAAGCCATTGTATAGCTTACAATAATAATTTTGATAATATTTCTCATATTTGTTTTAGAAGGCTATTTAGAAACAGATGATATTAATTAACAGTTTATGGAAGTTATTGAACATCATTTTTCTCATAGCAAATTCTGCTATGTCTGACTGGCATAAATCAGCGACCACAGTAATAAACTGTATTTTTGTTTAGGGTCAAGTCTCTTCTATACATATGACTCCTGTTTTCAGTTTCACCCTTGCTTCTCCCCACACTTCATACAGCACCTTTTGTTTTATTTATGGCCTAATCCATTTTATTTGTCATTACTTCTGAGTGCATACACTTGTTATTACTATTCCTCACACTATTAGAGTGACTATTACTGGTACTTTTACAGGTAATTCATTTTGTCATTATTTTGGATTAACAGATATTTAATTAATTCACTTATCTTTTCAGTTCCATCATTCAAGAAGGAGGATATTGCCCGCAGCCTACTTCTATGCATCAGTAATGATATTGGCCAGATAGCATATCTTCAGGCAAAACTCCATGGTGTGAAGAAAATCTACTTTGGAGGGTTCTTCATTCGAGGGCATCCATTCACTATGCACACTATGTCATTTGCAATAAACTTCTGGTCAAAGGTGTGCACTTTTATTATGACTTTATTCAGTCAGACTTGGAGGGATTAGGGAAGCTGAGTGGTTGAAGTATCAACATATTCAGCATAGAGCCTATGATTTCTTTCAGTGGTTTCATCTCTCTCATGATTTCTGGATTGTAAGAATGAATATGTAGCTATGAGGTAGAAAATATCTTTCTAGAAACAAGCAGAATACAGGAACTTCCATTTATGTGTGCTATGGGCATTTTTCCAAATGATAAAACATATACATTTGTGCAATGGCAAATTTAGCTTAAGTTTACTATACTTGAAGGTCTTGTTAATGAATGCAAGCGTGAGAGTATTCTAATCAGAATTTAATCTTGTGCTGGGTCCTGAGGTTTTTAATCACAGTGTAATTTCAGTAGTTATCTCTGGAGGTTTTAATTATAAACCAATCTCTGAGATTTTAATTATGAAGTAATCTCAGTGGAACAAATTCAAGAACAATGCAGAGATAAGGCAGATGAGTGAACAACAACCTGTCTCATGAGTGATCAGAAAAGGAGATGGACATTTAATGGTCACATAATACAATCAGATAATTCAAAAACAAGCTGTCAAGTGGAACGCAACAGGCTGAAGAAAAGAAGTCGACCATGTGAAACTCTAAAGAGGATATTACTAAGAGAGGCCAAATTCTTACATCCTTCCTGTGCCGTTAAATGTCACATAGGGCTGCATAGTTGTTTGCCAAGTTTTCCTGTTTTTGGCGAGTTTTTCTACTTCATTAAGGGATGTTATACCCACTAAACTGGCTTCTCTTAACAATGTCCTCTTTAGAGTTTCACGTGATTGACCTCTTTTTCTTCAGCCCGTTGTGCTCCACTTGATAGCCTGTTTTGGTATTCTCCGATTGTTTCTTCTCATCACATGGCCTACATATGTCCCTTCTTTTTCTGATCACCCATGAGACAGGTTGTTGTTTGTTCATCTGTCTTATCTCTGCATTCTTAAATTCATTCCACTTTATACCAAGTATTTTCCTTAGGCATTTGTTTTCAAAAGAGTCTAAATTCTTGTCTGTTTCTTTAGTTGTTTTCCAGCTTTCGCAATCATAAATGAGGGTTGATATCACATTTGAATTGAATAATCTTAACTTGGTTTTTGTGCTTATAACTTTTGAATTCCATATGTTCTCAAGATTTTTGAAGGACAATGCTGCTTTTGCAATTCTAATTCTTAACTTCCTTCCTGGTGTCACCATCCTGGTCTATGTAGCTGCCAAGGTATGCAGATTGTTTACCTCATCAATAACTGTTCCTTCTACATATATTTTTTCTTCTTGATTAATGAGAAATTTCATAATTTTTGTTTTGTCTTTGTTAATTTCAAGACCCAACTAGAAGATCTTGATTTTGCTGATGACATAACTCTTATCAGTAATAATGTGAATTCCATGCAAGAAAAAACAGATAGCCTGTCTTCAATGGCTAGCAAAATAGGACTTGAAATTAACAAGGACAAAACAAAAATAATGAAAATTCCTCTGTCAAAATGGAAAAATACACATAGAAGGGACAGATATTGAAGAAGTCAATCAATTTGCATACCTTGGCAGCTACATAGACCAGGATGGTGACACTAGAAAAGAAGTTAGGATCAGAATTGCAAAAGCAGCATCAATCTTCAAGAATCTTGAGAACATATGGCATTCAAAAGTTATAAGCACAAAAACCAAGTTAAGACTATTGAATTCAAATGTAATATCCACCCTCATTTATGCATGTGAAAGCTGGAAAACAACAAAAGAAATAGAAAAGAAATTAGACTCTTTTGAAAAAAATGCATAAGGAAAATACTCAGCATCAGGTGGAACGAATTCAAGAACAATGCAGAGATAAGACAGATGACTGAACAACAACCAGTCTTATGGGTGATCAGGAAAAGGAGATGGACATATGTTGGTCACTTGATGAGAAGAAATGATCAGAGAATCCCAAAACAAGCTATCAAGTGGAACACAACAGGCCAAAGAAAAAAATGCAGACCGTGTGAAACTCTGAAGAGGACATTGTTAAGAGAGGCCAAATTAACAGGCATAAAATCCTTTGATGAGGTTGAAAGACTCGCTGAAGACAGGAAAAATTGGCGAACTACTTTGCGAGCCCTATGTGACGTTTAACAGCATGGGAAGGATATAAAATATAAGAATTTCAAGACCTATTTTGCTAGCCAAGGAAGACAAGGAATCTGTTTTTTTCCTGCATCGATTTCACATTGTCACTGATAAAAGAGTTATGTCATCTGCAAAATCAAGATCTTCTACTTGTGTCCCATGTACCTAATCAATGCTGGTTTTACATGTACAGCATCTTTTCATTATAAAGTCTATGTCAATTCCAAAAAGCAATGGAGATAATATACATCCTTGTTTCACGCCTGTTTCAGTCTGAAACCATTCGCTCATTCCTTCTTCTGTCTTGATTGCACAAACATATCCTTTGTAGAGATCTCTAATGATGTTGACAATCTTAGATTCATTCATTCAAATGCCATGCCATGTGGCGTAGGCGATCATTTCTCTCTACAGTTCCCTGTCTTTTGTGTTGATTATGAGATTCATCAGTGACTTTCTTCCTAGCTGCACTGACAGCCCATCTAGTAACTTCTTTCTCTGTCTTCCTCTGCCTCTTCTTCCCTGTTTTTCCAGGTGCCATAGTGTGTTCCAGTTCCTCTTCTCAGGAAATATCCTATAAATCTTGCTTGTCTGCTTCTGATCTTTGCTATAATTTGCTTTTTAACTCCAGCCTCTCTTAAGACTTCTTCATTGGTTTTCTTGGCTGTCTATTTACCTTCAAAATCCTTCTTATAAACCATATCTCCATGGCCTCCATTTCTCGCTGTACTCTCTTAATCTTAGATGGTATTCCGTATATTAGAGGCCAAATCACAGCAGGTACACTAGAACTGATAAAACAATGTAGAGAAATGAAGACGCAATGGAGAGTGACAAACAACAACAAAGATAAATATAAATCTTTAACAAAAGAAGTACGAAGAAACATAAGAAAAGACAAAAAACAATACATACAAGATTGTTGTGAAAGAATAGAAGAACATCAGAGGTGTGGAAGAGATAGTGAAATGTTTAAAGAAATGAAGACATTGACGAGAAATGTCACACCTAAGCTAAATGTAATTTGTGATGAGATGGGGAATACCCTGACAGAGACAGAGGAAATTCTGGAAAGATGGAAGGAATATTGCAAAAGAATGTATGAAACAACCGACTGTGGAAGCAGAAATCAACAGTGTGAATTATTATTGGAGGAGAAAGAACCCGAGCCGACAATGGAAGAAGTTTTATGGGCAATAAAGAGTCTGAAGAATGGTAAATCACCAGGATGTGATGAGATAACCGCTGAATTTATTAAAGCAGGAGGAAAGGAGTGTGCAACAATCTATCATGCACTATGTAAAAAGATATGGCATTCAGGTATTTGGCCACAAGAATGGAAAAGAACTGTATTCATACCACTGCCAAAAAAGGGTAACCTGAAATTATGCACCAACTACAGAACTGTTGCCCTGATTAGTCATGCCAGTAAAATTCTGTTAAAAATCATAATGGGTAGACTTCGAAAGAAAATAGAAGAAGAAGTCAATATGGTCCAAGCTGGCTTCAGGCAAGGAAGAGGATCAAGAGATCATATATTCAATCTAAGATTAATAATAGAGAAATGCAGGGAGTTTAATGTGAATCTATATTTATCCTTTATAGACTACTCAAAGGCATTTGATTGTGTACAACACCAGAAACTTTGGGAAATAATGGAAAAAATGGGATTTCCAACACATTTGATACAATTAACATCACTGCTGTATTCAGACCAACAAGCAGCAGTAAGAATAAATGGTGAAACAACAAGTTGGTTTGACATAAAACAAGGGGTCCGTCAGGGGTGCATATTGTCACCCTACTTATTTAACTTGTATACTGAAAATATAATGAGGAATGTTAGAGAAGATGTAGACAAAGAATATTACGATGCCATAACAGTTGGAGGTTATGAAATACCAGAGATTAGATATGCTGATGACACAGTATTGCTGTCCACAACACAAGAAGGAATGGAAAAACTAATTATGTCAGTCCGCAAGAACAGCGAAGAGCAGAACCTCTATCTTAATGCAAAGAAAACTAAAGTGATGACAACTGACAAAACAAACAAGGCAACTGAAATATGTATCAATGAGGAAAAACTGGAAGAAGTGGAGAGTTTTGAATATCTTGGATCACTACTAACTAATAATGGAGATACAATGAGGGAAATTAAAAGGAGGACATCTATTGCTCTTCAGAAAGTAAAACAAATAAAGAATCTGTGGAGAGGAGCAGACAGAACCACAAAAATAAGATTTTTAAGGGCATGCATCTTTCCCATCGCAACATATGCCTGTGAGACCTGGACACTTAACAAAACAGCTGAGAAGCACATAAATGCCTTTGAATGTAAATGCTATAGAAGAGTTCTCCAAATATCGTGGACACAAAAAAGAACAAATATATCTATACTACAAGAGCTTAATATTGAAGAAGGCTGGCTAGTAAAGAGGATTAAAGAGAGAAAACTTAAATATTTTGGACACATTAAACGTCATGATAATTTAGAGAAGACCGTATTGGAGGGATACATAATGGGAAAAAGAAGAAGAGGAAGACCGAAACGAAGATGGCTGCAAGACATCGTTGATGATCTGGAAATGGATGCAGCAGCAGCAGGCCATCTTGCTCACAACCGAGAGGCCTACAGGAGTGCTGTTTGGGAGGCAAAGTTCCGCAAGGGACATGCAAAGGAATGAATGAAGAGGCCAAATTAGTAGGCATTAAAATCCCTTGATGAGGTTGAAAAGCTTACTGAAAAATGGTAAACTTGGTGAACTATCATGCAAGACCTATGCGACGTTTAACAGGACGGACAGGAAGGATGTAAGATGTAAGAATCTCAACACTTGGCTCTGATGATTTCATTATAATGTAATCTCATTGCTTGGCTGTGAGATTTTAATCATGATGTAATCTTAGTATTTGGCTCTGGGGATTTTAATTGTAATGTAATCTCAGTGCATGGCTCTAAGGTTTTAATCCTGATGTTATCTCTCTGCTTGGTTCTGTGTGTTTAATCATAATGTAACTTTTCTTACATCTTACATCCTTCCCGTGCACTTAAACATCACATAGGGCTCACATGGTAGTTCGCCAAGTTTTCCTGTTTTCAATGAGCTTCTCAACCTCATCAAGGGATTTTATGCCTACTCTCTTAACAATGTCCTCTTTAGAGTTTTACATGGTCAACCTCTTTTTTCTTCGGCCTGTTGTGTTCCACTTGATATTATGTTTTGGGATACTCTGATTGTTTCTTCTCATCACGTAACCGTTATTTGTCCATTTCCTTTTTCTGATCACACATGAGACAGGTTGTTCTCATCTGCCTTATCTCTGCATTGTTCTTGAATTCATTCCACTTTATACTGAATGTTTTCCTTAGGCATTTGTTTTCAAGAAAGTCTAATTTGTTGTTTATTTCTTTAGTTGTTTTCCAGCTTTTGCATGCATAAATGAAGGTGGATATTACATTTGAACTGAATAGTCTTGCCTTGGTTTTTGTGCTTGAGTGCCATATGTTGTCAAGATTTTAAAACTTTTCTACTTCAGCCATGCAGATCAGCATATTTATTTATGATATAATCACTGTTACAGAAGTTATAATGATGTACACTGATATATTTTCTATAATCCTCTCCCTGCCACATTTAGGGTGAAATTCAAGCATTGTTCCTTCGACATGAAGGCTATTTGGGTGCTATAGGAGCATTTTTGAAAGGAATGGAGGAAGAAGGTGCACAGTATCATCTTTGTTTTATGTATCACTTTGGTAGTGTTCTAGAAGAACAAAAACAAAAAGAAAAAGCAATAGAACAATCTTCTGTTTTTCAGTGAGATGAATTATATTAATGTATAGTGAGAAAGGAGTGGAACTTGGTGGTTGTGGGAGAGGGGAATGTTAGGTGTAACTGAATTGTGAGTTCAAACCATGTGGTTCCATAAGCTGCTTTCTCACTTGCTACACATATTTCAAAACCTCCTCACAGCATCAGATTATAACCCCTCTACCCAAACTACAATCACCAATTCCACTTTTTCCCAGCTAGATTACCATTATACCACTCTCTCCCCTTTCTGTGGTTGTTCTCCTCCTCCTCCTCCTCCCCCCCCCCACCTTTTTTTTTTACAGCTCACCTACCACACATCACATGTCTCCATTTAAACATTCTCAACATTCCACCATGTGCGTTTCTGGACACAGCCTCTTACAAGCTACAGCTAAGTGCTCCATTTATTTTATTTATTCTGTTTTTTCCATTACTACTTTTTACATGGCATTCATGTGAATTCATATTTTATCTTCTTTCTTTATTTCTTCATCCTGTGTGTTTCTGTATGATTAAGGTTCACATGGAAACATCACAACTGCATGCTCGTTAATTAACAAAGCTGTTTCTACTTTCTCCCTAGTTTATACACCCTATTATCAGGTTCTTCAGTGATCTTCGAACAGCAGTAAATTCACAAACATCTGTGAGCACACAGACAGTCAAACACCAGTGCAAGGCCCATGTAATGTCTGCTGTTCATCAGCAGATTTCCAGTAAGAAAAGTTCAATTTGTTCTTATGATATTGGTCTCAGCTGAGATCTCTGACCAAGTCTCACAATCTATTCTTGTTAATCTCGACCAGTGTGCACAGATGGGAAGCCACAGGACCAGACTTGGCTTGCAGTCTGTCATATTTTGCATGTGACACTCATTCTAAGTGGCACTGGCACACTGTTTTGTAAAGATTTCATTTCTGATATTACTTTGTAGTCTTGCTCTTTTATTTTCGGTTAAAATGAGATAAATATTATCGCTTGTAATGGGGGGAAGACACTGTCCAGTTTGCAGTCAGCAGCCCGTAGCTGACATGCTAGGATCAGGGTTAGCAAACCATAGCTGACAAAGACTCTGTTCAAATTCTCCATTGGTGCTCCCAGTAACAGGCCTAGCCTGGCTAATGGGATATGAATTACTTTAGTCTGTAAGTGGTGGAGTCTACTAAAGAAGTATTGCACACCCCCTGCTTTTTTAGCTTCACTCAGAGATTGAAAAATAGTCACTATAAATTGCCCCCAGTTTGACCTCTTCACCACATCAGCTGCAAAGAACACCAGCTTGCAATTGCAGAGAGACAGATCAAATGCGCCTCCATGAGATTTATGTGCCGAATATTCTGTTTCAGATATTAAGTACACACACACACACAAAAAGAATTTGTTTGGTGCAAGTTTGACTTTTGGATAAAATAATTCATGAAAACAGAAAAAAAAATCCCTTATTTCATCATTTTCATTATCCTTGTATGCATTTAGCCTAGGTGATGGCAGACTGGGTTGTCGGGTTAGGTGCTGTGGGTTTCAGGTTGGCTGTGATGCACTACAGTGAACTTGTCTGTAAAATGGATACCTAATATCTGTGCTAGGGAATCATTGAAGAGAAGGGAAAATATTTGCTTCCAAGATGAGAGAAACTATATGAGATCATGTTCCCAACTAGGAGCTGGTATGTGAAGGAAACAGAATATTCGGTTGAAAATCAGTCCAATGTAAATGACATATATTAAAGCCAAAAGTGAAAAAAATGGGAAGAAAAATATGGGCCTAAAGTGAGACAAACTGTTTTTAATTTGTCATTATCTGTGAAATTATGCTGTTATTTCAGATGCTGAGCGTTATTCTTGGGGTGAGAATCTAGCTGGCAGTTCAGGTCTGGCAAGCCCCAAGCATACAAGTGCCTCATCCTTCATGAGACAAATGTCCAACAGTGTGAGACTATGTCTGGCTCATGATTAGTAGGGTGTAGCATAGGATTGACTTCTGTTTCTCATATGAGAAATTAACATTGACTGACTGCTACTGCACATATGAACACACATTTGAGATATATCTGACTGCTGTTTCTCCTATGAGAAAATAACATTGACTGATTGCTACTGCACATATGAACACACACTTGAGAGATATCTGACTTCTGTTTCTCCTATGAGAAAATAACATTGACTGATTGGTACTGCACATATGAACATGCAGTTTAGAGATATCTGACTTCTGTTTCTCCTATGAGAAAATAACATTGACTGATTGCTACTGCACACATGAACATGCACTTGAGAGATATCTAACTGCTGTTTCTCCTGTGAGAAAATAACATTGACTGATTGCTACTACACATATGAACACACATTTGAGAGATATCTAACTGCTGTTTCACATGAAAACTCATGCTGAAATTACTAACAACCTGGTTTCACATGTAACCAAGTACAGGGTGGTCCAAGCCAACTGACACATTTAAAAAAGTCACAAACATTTGAATTCAATGCAGGAGAAATCATTAAAACCATCTGTAAATAGAATAGAATTTGCCATTTATTATCAGATACTCGCAAACCTGTTTCTTGAAAATTACATCAGAAATGGTAAACATTTGAGCCAGGACATTTCTGGAAATTGCAGTCCATGCATCACTGTGGATCCACATCAGTAACAGTAACTTGCAGCAGTGATTAGCCTGAGTTCTTGAACTGTTGTCATGTGCCTCTGGTACGCGTGATCTTTCAAGAATCCCCACAGGAAAAGTCAGTGACACCAAGGTCCTGAGACACTGAAGCAAGAGATAAGACATCTGAACGATCACTGAACAACAGCCATACTGTTTCATGCCGTGTGGGATTTATAGGATTTCTAAAAATGGTATAATAATATATTTGTTTTCTAGTTTCTATTTAAAGAAGAAATGAGAACCAAAACTGAAGACAGAAGACACGAGCATGAAGATTGAACCTTGCAACACAAACATGGTTTGCAGTTAATGTGATTGATTGTGCCAATCAAATATTGGTAGCAGTACTCATAAGAATAGCTGTTCAGCAGAATGATGCTCAACAACTTCCACAAATGGCCAACATCTACCTATTTTAGTATTGTCTTGTAAGATAAGGAGGCATTAATATTGTTCATATTTGTGGATTATACATGAACAACTGCTGAAATCATTTCTGTTGTTCTTTCAGTTCGCCATGCTGGAGATCAACAGATTAGACCGAGCTCTCCTACCCTGCCCACTGTTACTTGACGTCAGCAGCTACTTTCCTGACACTGTGGACCTCACCCAAGACACAGATGCCAGAAACTACTGGTTGAAATGCTTTGCTGACAGCGCTGTTAAGGTGATAGTCTTATCTTTGATTGATATACTTCTCATTATCTCTGGTAGAGGCTGCCAGTAAGTAATATTCATGCAAAGGTATCTGTAAGTAATATTCAGATAGAAGCCATTAGTATAATATTTAGGCAGAAGCTGTCAGTAATATTCAGGCAAAGTTACCTGTAAGTAATATTCAGGTATAAGCTGTCAGTAAGTAATATTCAGGTAGAAGTTGATCAGTGTCATGTTAAAATAGAAGCTCTCAGTAAATAATATTTAGTTAGATTCCAGTAAGTAGTACTCAGGTAGAGGTTCTCAATAATTTTCAGTTAGAAGATTTCAATAATATTCAAGTAAAAGTGCTTAGTTAAATGTTAACAGCTATTAACACTAACAACATGAACCAACTACAGAGAATATTTAATAAAGTTTGGAAAGAAGAAAAGGTCCCTTTTAAATGTAAAAAAGGAGTCATTGTTACCCCCCCTCCCCCCCCTCTCCCCCCCCCCCAAAAAAAAAGGCAACCTTAGTGACTGCAATAATTGGAGAGGAGTAACCTTACCATCAGTTATGTCAAAAGTGTTTTGCAAGTCATTCTGAATATAATTCAAGATATAGTGGATGCTGCAATGAGTGAAGAGCAAGCAGAATATCAAAAAGGGAGAAGTTGTTTCGATTAAATCTTTAAGAATAATGCCTGAAGAACATATTGAAAAGCAGAAACCATTAATACTGAACATCATAGACTTTTTGCACTCGTCTAGCAACCAAATGGTCGAGGGTTCGAATCCCCAGCTGAGCGGGATTTTTTTCCGACCAATACGGCCCTGAGGTCGACCCAGCCTCGCAAAATGGGTACCAGAGAAAATCTGGAAAGTAAAGGCAGCGAGGAAAGGAACTGGTCACCCTACCTCATACGCTGATGACCCAGCATAATGAGGTCTCTAACGCTTCACCCCCTACGGCATTTGAAATGCTATGGGACTATCTTTATCATAGACTTTAAAAAGGCATTTGATAGCTTACACAGAGATTCATTGTGGAGAGTTTCAAGACTATATGGAATGCCATCTAAAACTCTCAACATCATTAAGGATCTCTACAATGGATATGTTTATGCAGTCAAGACAGAAGAAGGAATGAGCAAATGGTTTCAGATTGAAAGAGATGTGAAACAGGTGTGAAACGTAGATGTATACTATCTCCCCTGCTTTTTGGAATTGCCATAGACTTCGTAATTAAAAATTATTGCACAGGAAAATGGGCATTGAACATGGGACACAACTAGAAGATTTTGATTTTGCGTATGTCATAACTCTTATCAGTGACAATGTGAATTTGATGCAAGAAAAAAACAGATATCCTGTCTTTACTGGCTAGCAAAATAGGACTTGAAATTAACAAGGAAAAAAAAATAATGAGACTTACTATTTATCAAGAAGGAAAAATATACACAGAAGGAACAACTGTTGAAGAAGTAAGCCAGTTTGCATACCTTGGCAGCTACATAGACCAGGATGGTGACACCAGAAAAGAAGTTAGAATTGCAAAAGTAGAACTGACCTTCAAGGATCTTGAGAACATATGGCATTCAGAAGTTATAAGCACAAAAACCAAATTATTCAGTTCAAATGTAATAGCCACCCTCATTTATAAACAACTAAAGAAATAGACAAGAAATCAGACTGCTTTTAAAACAAATGCCTAAGGAAAATACTCAGTATAAAGTAGAAAGAATTCAAGAACAACACAGAGATAAAACAGATGAGCAAAACAACAACCTGTCTCATGGGTGATCAGAAAAAGAAGATGGACATATGTAGGCTATGTGATGAGAAGAAACAGTCAGAGAATCCCGAAACAAGCTGTCAAGTGGAACACGACAGGCTGAAGAAAAAGAGGTAGACCAAATGAAACTCTAAAGAGGACATTGTTAAGAGAGGCCAAATTAGTAGGCATAAAATCCCTTGATGAGGTTGAATAGCTCATTGAGAACAGGAAAACTTGACGAACTACAATGCGAGCCCTATGTGATGTTTAACAGCAAGGGAAGGGTGTAAGATGTAAGTAAGAAAAGTGCTTAGTAAGTAATTTTCAGATACAAACTCTCAGTGATTGATATTCAGATCAATGTTATCAGTAAGTAATATTCAAGTAGAAGCTTATCAGTAAATAATTTTCAGGTAGAAATTGACAGTAAGTAAATTTCCACAGAAAATTTTCACCTTTTTCCAGAAATATTATAATTAACTCTTTCTATGCGTATGGTCGATATAGTGACACCGGAAGTGTCCCTAAACTACCGTATGTTCGCTTTAGTGACATTATTTGTTTCATTAAAACAAGCGGTGTAACATTCAGATTGTACATATTTCGTCCGCGATTCCGGTGACACTTTCAAAATGGCGAATGCGTGCCTAGTTACGAGTGATGCAGAGCGAGAAAAAGGACGCGAAGCATGGAAATTTTTCAATTTTTGACGATGTAGATAGGGGTATGGACATAGCTTATGGCCACCCCGCTGCTCTTGAATGTTGTCTAAGTAGATCTAGACATATTTAGACGACTGGAGAAGTAGTTAGGAGTAGTTAGGAGGTTAGTTCAGACATTCATTCAGTGAGAATGCAATACGGAGTCACAATACGAGATCGACAAGAAGATCTACACATCTCAGATGGTAAGTAGGGGTAAGTAGCGCGAATCTAGACCTAGCCGATGGTGAGCTGGGCCACAATCAGTGTCTAAAAACATCACATTACTTCTTTTTTCCTAAAAAACTCTGCATTTCTGAAATTTTCATTCATTTAGCCATACTTTGAAACATATTAAGTATACGGAAATACATGGAACTACTGTTTTCCATTCCATTTTACAACTAGATCCCCTTACAGACAAGACCCGCGTTTTTACTCCCGCACGCCACGACACGTCCGTGTTTCTTCTAACGCACGGAAAGAGTTAAAAAAACAAAAATTGCAGCAGCCTGACCTCTTATCTCTTTCTTTATCATATCAAATCATGAACTAAATATTTATCCTAATGCATTTAAGTTCTTCATTACAGATTTTTTTAAAAAACTTTATTTCATGAGGAAAGAAGTTTTGCTATCAATCTTTTGCCTGATTTTGTTTTAACGTACTGTTTCATCAGACACGAGATCTTGCCATAAAGAGTCAGTCTCATGAGCCTGATGCCAAAGAACGTGCTGATGTGTTTCTAGAGAAGTATCTGGAGAGGCTGCAGTCACTAGAACAGAATCCATGGTTTGTGTGAAACTTCTCATTACAGTAATCTTTTATTTACCATATTTTTCTTCAGAAGACTATACTGTCTTTATTTAGTAACTTTTTAAAAAGTTATTTCTGTATTATGTGTGAATATCTGGCATTATATACTTATTGTGGTAGCTGTGTATACAGCATTCTTGCTCTAAATGGATGCTGAATGTGTGTATCAGCACATACACAATTCTTTAGCCTTTGAAAATGCAGTTGTTTATTTATTTTTTTTTTGTACAGTATTTAGTTACTTTTTGAAAATGTCTGTTTGTAGAAATTTATACTGATATTTTCTTACACTGTCACAGAATGCTTGAAATTCCTCATAAATATTTCATTGATTGGTGATAATTATAAATTGTTCAGTTTATCTTTTTTTTTTTTAACAGTAGTAACAAGTATTCTGTTTGTGTTGGTAATCAGGCCTGTTTGTTCATCCGCATAGTTTCATGCAGACTTTTTACATATATATTATGTGTTCTTTACTTTGTCATTTTCTAATACGTAACTGGGCTGTCAAACCTGTTCATGTTGAGTGGTTCATGAGAATCAAATTCTATGATAAAACCTTGACAGAAAATTCAGAGAGTGCAAACTTAAGACAGATAATGATTGTTTACCTAGACATCTTCCAGCATCCCCTGCTACTCTCCTTGATTTCCGTGTGTGTGGATCACATTTTTCTCTTAACTCTTTCTATACTTTGCGTCACACTGTGTGACAATCCGACGGACACATTTTTCCTTGTGTAAATGTCATGTGCTGGTAATGAGTTGGGCTCTAAAAGTGAATTTAATCATATAGTGCTTAAAATCTTGCCAAAACCGGTTGTAGAAATCACTTCCGGCATGATACAAGCGTCAACATGAGGTCCTACGTGTGAATTGAGAGCCATTTTGTGATACAGAAATTAATTTTTTAAATGTTCTTCTAAGCTTACAAGCCACCAGCCGTGGAGTTGCCATGTTATTAGTGTATATCAATAATTGTAGACTGTAAATTAACTGTAAATAAATAATTAATGTATATTTTATGTGAGGAAATGGTGTTTGTGTAAATTCTATTCAATTTGGATATCACTGGATCCACTATTGGCGAACTACTTTGCGAGCCCTATGTGACGTTTAACGGCACGGGAAGGATATAAGATATAAGAAGGATCCACTACAGAGAAAACTTGACCAGGGTAAGAGAGAACGTTTTTCATCATAATTTTCTTTTTTTCTTTTCAACTCTCCTCAGTTCTTAGCTTGTTTTTTTTTCTGTCATATACTAATATATTAATACAAATTTTATTAGAAAAAGAATATACAACTTTTCATATTTAAAAAAATGTATATATGTCATACTGCAGATCAGACTATGCCTTTGTGATCCTTCTAAATGTGACAACCATCCCATTCCACTTTAAGAAATTTACCCCATTGAGATGACCATTGGTCATTTGAGGGAAAAACCCCCAGTACACAAAGAGTTAAAGCTGCTAATGAAAGGGGTCAAAAAGCATTTGTGTAGTGAGAAGCAAGGCAATTTTTTCCCCACATAATTTGTCTAGCAGGTGCATGTGTATCTACATCAATACTTTCTACAAAGGCATATAAGGCTTTGAAATATTTTCTTGCCATTCTGAATAGCTTAATTTCTCCAGTTCTGTATTCTGTGGGCTGCCTGTTTTATTTTATTATGGTTTTTGTTGTTCACCCTTAAAAATGCATAAAAATAAAAGGAGGCAACTTATTTTTATGTTGTATGGATAATCATCAGTACATCCTCAAACTGAAGCTAGCATGAGATCATCAAGGATGGATAATTATCAGCAGATCCTCAGATTGTCTTAATCAAATAGAATTTTTCCTAGTTACTTATCCTAGGTTTCCCTGTCTAAAACAGTAGTTTTCCCTGAGTGCAAAGAACTTTTTCCACAGTGCTTTTGGATCACTGACAGTGAGGAGTCTCCTGGATACAAGTACCCACTTTCTGGAGGAATGTTTGTTTACAGATATATTCTCCCAGGTATGTCGATGTTCAGTTCAGAAATTGTACAAAAACAAAAAGAGCTGACAGCTCACTTTCTACAATCACCAATACTTAGTATGCTGGATAGAATGTAGGAGAAAGAAATGAGTATAAACAGTAGACTTGACCACCAAGATCTTAAACTGCTTCATCTAATGAACAACAGTACAGGCTGCCAAGTTACACTGGCTTAAAATGTTTCACAAAAATGAGTGGAATTTAAGCATGAGTGTCCACTCCCTGAAGATTGTTATCACCACACTGCTGTTATCACCACACTGCTGTTATCACCACACTGCAGAAACTTAAAGGACAGTCTAAATACCTGCAGATTCTCTTGAGCATTTCTCCATAGTTGTCGTCATTGTCATCAGCAGGGCTCCAGATTCAGCGTGATCTATAACTTGATTACTTCATGCCTGTCCAGTATTTTTCATTATAATGTAGACAGCCATCAGCATCCATTGTCTTTTTGGCAGTTATTGGTTGTTTCTGTGCTTATTTGTTAGTTTGTTACTTATCCAACTACCCAGTAGTCTTAGCCCTGTGGATTAATGCCATTCATATGTATCTGCAGGTATTTTCCCCACAGTTTTGTTTCTCTGTGCAGTGTGTTATATATGCCTGGTTGTGGGGGAAGAAGAGTACTTTTAGTGTCATTTTGAGATACGATACAAATGCTCAAACAAGTGACCAGTTTGCAGTCTGTGAGAGGCAAGTTGATAGTAACTTGGCCTGTCACCGAAAAAACTGTTGGGTTATGAATTGCTACTAACACCCTCTTCTTGACCTAGCTGTTAACCAAAGTCTTGAGAAAGGTAGTCACAGAAGATGGAGAGTATCTTCCAGCAGTTCAAGAAACACAGAAACTGGATTGTACTGCACACATGGCTGTCAATGTATGAAGGAAAAACAGGATAATCAGAAACAGTCAATCTCATGATAAAAGGACTGATCACAAAAAAGTGTGATTTTGGAATTGTGTGTTCCATCCACTCATTTAATATATATCAGTGTGATATAATTATTATGTGTCATTTAGTTCATCCATTAAGTACATATTTCAGTATGTTGTGTATCAATTTGTACTATTTAGCAAAAACAAATGGAGAATGAGCAAGCTTTAAAGCAGCTGGCCAGGAGATTGAAGATGCTTGATTGCTTGACAGTTGAAGAAAAGCACATGCAGTTAATCCTGGGTATCCTCGCTGGCAATGTGTTTGACTGGGGTGCCAAAGAGGTTCGGAATATTCTAGAAACCCAGCAGTTCACTCTTGAAGATGCTCAGAAAAAACTGCAGAGTAAGTAAATGTGGACTGGTTCAAATATTGCAGGCATTAAAATTTTACATTTGGATGATCTATACAACATTACAGTAACATGAATGTTCTATAAAACTACTTACATTCAAATATTATGTTGATATGGCAGTCACTTAGACATTCAATAAATTTTGAAATGTATTATATCATTTTTTGTGTTTGCAATATTTATATGTGCTGCCTCATATACAAGGAACTGATTTTGAAGTTTATAAATATAAACAGTTGTTTTCCCTTTTATTCACTGACAGAGCTGTGTAATCAGTATCCCGGTGTGCCTCGTTTTGCAGGTGGATATATTTTCAAAAGCTATGTAGGAGATATCATTAATTTGATTTAAAAAAAAGAAAAAGGGCATGACACAGTGAACAAATTTTCAGTGATGGTCAGGGATCTGAAATCAGGACTCTTTATTCTGTAGGTAGAGCCCCTCTGAACCTTTTATCTCCAAAAGTAGTATGATCAGATTTTTGTCATAACTTATCTGGGTCACTGAGAAAAGCTATTACCTGTGCTTTGCCAATGTTTTGTAATGGCCTCTGGGTGTTGTATTTCACATAAAATTGTGACTATTTAATTTTGTAAAAATATCCTTTATTCAAGGAATAATCTGTTTAGTGTAATCCACCGTCACATAGACAACCCTGAACAGTCAGGTAAAGCAGTTATAGAAGTTCTGAGAGAAGTTGCAGAATGTTAAGAAACAAATGAAACCATAAAAAAAAAAACAAACATTGGATGTGTCATGAGAAGAAATTGAGTTCAAGAACTTGACAATCACTGGAAAACTAAATGGGAAAAAAAAGAGGTTGACTGAAAGAGTGGAAAAAATAGAGGTAGACAGTGATAGACAAAAAGGAAAGCAGCCAGTCAGTCTGATCAGAGATATCAAGAACTGCACAGAATGGAGAACAGTCAACAGTTTTTGCTGGCATTTCACCAAGTGAATGAATGAATAATCTACATGGTTAGCTTACATTTTTTTAAATTATGAAACAACAGACCAAATGACTGCTTATTGAAAATGGGAGGTTGCATCTTGGATACTAGGAAAGTGAACAAATCTGGTGCTTTTCAGGTTACAATATCCAGTATAAAGATAAAGGGAATTACATGGCATTGCATACTGTGATTGTCACAGATTTCCAGATTATGAGTTGTAAAAATATACATGCACATGCTTCATGAAGAGTGAATGGAGCTCTTCAAATAATTGCACATTCTGAGTCTTATATGGATGCACTACCTAAGCCATATGGGAATCAGAGGTTATGAGATTGCAGATAGCAATATTGTGAAACATAACACAGTGACTGGTCATAGATGCTGTCATGATTACTCTGTGGTGCGCAACAAGATGATGAAACTGAAAAAGAGGATAGTCCTTATATGAAGTGAATGAAGAAGCTGGGAGTGACAAAGACATTGGGAAAGATGTGCCCCAGCAAAGATTCAACAGACTGCCTCATAATCAACTTATGGTTAGGACAGTTAACAGAGTTGCTCTTTAATTGTTGGAATGGGGACACTGTTGTTGCTCATTCCTGTAACTAGCAAACATCTTCTGATATGAAGAGTGCATTATTTATTAATATGTTTTCCTGAAACATATGAAAAGTGGACAGAGGTTTTGACCATCTTTTATTCCCTGACTCTGATGGCTGCACTTGTTCTAATGCAATCACCCCAGCTCCATCAGATTTTTACAGTTTACTTTCCTGGTTCATTCTAGGCCGACCGTGGCTCTTTGATGATTTTGATGCATGGTTGTCTCGGGTGTCACAACCCAAACCATACAAGTGTGCTGTGATTTTCTGTGACAACTCTGGGGTGGACATCATTTTAGGGATTTTCCCATTTGCTCAGCAGCTTTTATCAATGGGGACCAATGTAAGTGATCAGTTGTTGAATATGAAATAATTAATAGTAGACAAGGTTCTGTTTGTTCTCAAATATTTTTGATGAAACTGACTGTAATCATTTTGAGCATTTTTTGGTGTGAGTTCTTTAGGGCTAAAAAAAACTCTACTTTGAGATCATGTACAAGTTTATGTTAAATTTTTTTTTTGGTCTTGTCTACAAGGGATGTTCAAAAAGTATTCAGACTGGACTTATAAAAAAGAAATTACAAGAGTTAATTATCTGTAATTTAATCACTTTCGAAACAGTCTTATTCTGAAGCAATACACCTAGCCCAGTGCTGTTTCCACTGCTGGAAGCATTTTTTAAAGCCGTCTTCTGATACAGCTGCCATTCTGTTGTATCTCCTCAACACTGTGAAATCTTTCTCCGTCAAGTGGTTTTTAAAAATTTTTGGGAATAGGAAAAAGTCACAGGGAGCAATATCAGGCGAATATGCTGGTTTTGGACCTGTGGTTTGCGGTGCTTAACAAGAAACTGCTCCAGAAGTTGCAATGCGCGGGCAGGTGTGTTGTCATGGTGGAATTGCCACTCACCACTCTAATGCAATATCGGCCTTTTATGATGAACTGCATCTCTCAGACGCCACAAAACTTCACAGTAGTATTCATTATTGATTGTCTGAACTGATAGAGCATATTCATAATGCACAATTTCACTGTTATAAAAAAAAAAGTCAGCATTGTCTTGAAATTGCGTTGGCTCTGTTGTGCTCTTTTGGGTCTGGGAGACATCAAGGTCTTCCACTGCAAAGACTGGGCCTTAGTTTCGGGGTCATACCCATAAACCCATGATTCATCACCAGTTATGATTGTTTTTAAAAGTTTTGTCATTTTCAGCACATTCAAGCAGGTCACGAGCAGCCGAAGCATGGTCAGCTGAGAGCACGTTTGATTGATTTTGAAATAGCTTTCATATTTTACTCACAATTTATTATTTATTTATTTATTCATTCATTATTTTCTGACTTATGATTAGTTTTTATATTATCCTTACAACAAAGGTAATTACTGTATTTGCCAGTGAATAAGGCACTTTTTTCTCCTAAATATTTGTCCTAAAAACTGGGTGCATCTTACATACCAAAAACCAACATTTGGGATAGAATTTTGAGCGACCAAAGTCAGCTTGTTTGCATTTATGTAAGTACTCTATGCATTTCTCAGCAGTTTGTTGTACAGTGATTGTGAGGGGACCCATTTCCACAAGCTATCCTTTTTATGAGTTTTTTAAATAGTGAGTTTTTTAGTGGTTTCTGACGTACATCTTTATCACAGTGTGAGAAAGCACTCTGTTTTAGTAGTGCTGGATGCACACCATCTTTCTTGGCTACAAAGCAGAGACTATATCAGTTACATATATTTCAATGGCTTTCTTGTCTGTTGTAACTAGTCTTTTTATGGGGATGGGGTCGTTGGCCCAAGCCCAATCCCGGAGGACCAAGACATGAAGCACTAAAAAACAAGATAAAGCATACTTGCAGATCTTTGAAAACAGAATCTTGAGAATTTTTAGACCAGTTTAGAGATTCTGTATCACAAGAATAGAAAATTAGAAATAACAAAGAAATACGCACCCTATTTCATTCGTCACTTTTAACTATCATTATGAAAAACAGTAGACTGAGATGCCTTGGACACTTGGAGAGGATGGACAAGAATAGAAAGACAAAAAAGGCTTATACAGAAATAATTAATGGAGACAGACTAAGACAACAGTGGAGTGACAACCTGGAAGAAGACCTTCAAACCCTCAAAATGGACAATTGGCAGGAGAAGACTAAGAACAGAGGAATGGAGACAAGTCTTGTTTGCAGCAGTGAGCTGCAATGACACGAAAAGCTGAATGAATGAATGAATGGATGGATACAGCCATGTTAAGAGCCATGTTATTGATATTCCAGTATTTTTCATTATTTTTGTTACTAACCCATGGCTCGAAAGCAGCACATCGCAATTATGCTGCATTCAAGTTCAGTGTTCTTGAACAGCTTGAACACACACAGAGGAACTAATAGTGCTGAGTGGTACTTTTGACCACCAAATATAGCAATTTTTTTCTGTTCTCCATAGAATTTTTAAAATCACACTTTCATGTGATGATGGTCCTTAAATATTTTGGACATATTAAATGTCATGATAATCTAGAGAAAACTGTCTTGGAAGGGTGCATTATGAGAAAAAGAAAGATGGAAATGAAAATTTTATCTTTATTTTTACAAGCCAGGAAATTAATTTTATTGTTACCATTAAATGTAGATGGTTAATTTTATCATTGTGTTTTACAACCCAGGAAATTAATTTCATTGTTACCATTAGATGGTTAATTTTATCATTTTTTTCTTACAGCTCAGGTAATGAAATTTCATCATTATTCTTACAACTCAGGTGATTCTCTGTGCAAACTCTCACCCCAGTCTGAATGATGTTGTCTTCAGTGAGCTCTTGTTGATTACAAAGAAAGCCAGTGAGATCTGCCCTATTCTAGGATCAGCCTTAAAGCAAGGACGACTCATTATCATGGAATCTGGCCAAGCTTCACCATGTTTAGATCTGAGGTATTTCTGTTAATTTTGTAAAACTGCCTTTTTGTATCAAAATAGTGCCAAAAAAAATTCTTATATTATCTGGCTGTAATTGTGAACTTGATTTCATGGCAGTTCGTAAAATGTTAAACAGAAGTGTACGGTGCAGTTGAAAAAAAAAAAAAAAAGATAAAAAGAGGAGAAATTAGCCAGAGATAAGAAAATTGAAATAGTTATGAAAAATAAAACAAGAGCTATACAAAGAAAGCTGAAAAGAGAGTTAATACCAGGTGGCTTCAGGCATCCAGCCAGGAGAGTAGGAAAATAATAATATTTGCTGTCTGGTAGAGCAAGTGAAAAAAATGGAAAAAGGACATAGGAAATGAACAGGATCAAGGGTATAGAACCAGCTATAGAGTTACTCAGAAAAGCAGAACTGAGAATTCAGACAAACTGGATGAAGAGAGAAATGATTGAAATGTCCCATTTGCCCTTGTGTCTCTGTAATTATAATGCTGTAAAACTGGTTTGTGCATCTTACTTAAGATGTCAGTAAGGTGTTGGCAGAACAAGTCTCCTAATGTAAACCACAAATGTAAGTCTCTCCAGTATACATTATATAACAGTATTTGCATATTATTACACAAAAGATGTTGCACAACATGCAAGTGAAACCATTATGAATAAATAATTTGGATTTGGAAAACACTACATGGTTATTTTTGACAACAGAGGGTGAAGTGTTACACCTGTGGTGACCACAGCATCTTTTGCCAGAAAGGGACATATTGGCTTACTTGAGGCGGCTTCAGACTAACAAGTCCTTTAGGTTCTTGTCCTGTCTATATGCCATTAGGGGAGGTTCCACAAAAAAGTGCACATGTATCAGGTTCAGACCCCGTGTGGTACCCGGGATCTGCAAAGAATAGGACCACTGTACCCTACCACGCATGATCGTAAAAGGCGACTAAGGAGGGTTCGGCACAGGGCCAGCAACCCTATCTGGTAAAAAAACTATCAGACTGCTACAGAAACGGAAGCAAGGGAAAAAACAAATGTAGGTGGAAGGAGAAATGCTTATCAGGAAACTGAGCCCATGAAGGTTGTGGATGAAAGCCAGCCACTGGAAGTCCCCAGCCCAACTGCAGACCTCCTGGAACCTAAACACAAGATGCAAATAGGCAGCTGGAATGTAAGAACACTTAACCAGACTGGAAAACTAGCACAAACCATCAAGGAAATGCACAGATACAAACTAGACATACTAGGAATACAAGAAGCAAGATGGACAGGACAAGGCAGAAGGAAATTAACAACACAGCACACAGAAGATACAATAATATGGTCAGGTAAAGAAGATCTTCATGAAGGAGGAGTAGCATTGATTATAACAAAAGAACCATCAAGAGCATTGCTGAAATGGACCCCAATAAATGAGAGATTATTATATGCACAGTTCAACTCAAGATTCACGAAGCTGTCTATTATAGTTTGTTATGCACCAACAAAAGCAGCTGAAGAAGAATTAAAAGAAGATTTTTACAAAAGCCTGCAAGCCACAGTAGAAACAATACCCAAGCATGATATGCTACTCATCTTGGGCGACTTCAATGCAAAAGTAGGTGAAGGAAATGAAGATAGAAGAAGAATCATGGGAAGAGAAGGAATCGGAGAAATAAATGAAAATGGAGAAAGACTGTGCAGTTTCTGTGAAGAAAACATGATGACCATCGGAGGGACAATTTTCCAACATAAAAACATCCATAAGGTGACTTGGAGGTCACCAGATAAAACCACAGAAAACCAAATCGATCACATACTAATAAACAACAAGTGGAAACGGTCACTACAAGATGTGCGAGCAAGGAAAGGAGCAGATGTAGGAAGTGATCACAACCTTCTGGTAGCAAAAATAAAACTAAAATTAAGGAAAGCCAAAATCGGAGAACACAGAAAGATACGTTTTGATACAAGAAAACTGAAAGACCAGCAAACAAGAAATGAATTCTCAATAGTACTTAAGAACCGCTTCAGTGTCCTACAAGACGAAGCAGAAATGTCCATATTAGAGTTCAATAAAACACTACAGGAAACAGCAAAAGAGGTGCTGGGATATCGGAAACGGAGAAAAGAGGAATGGATAAGCAAGACCACATGGGAAAAGATAGAGCAAAGAAAAGAAATCAAGAAAAATTTACTGAACACCAAATCACAAAGGCTTAAAGAACAAGTTTTAAGTAATTATGCACAAAAAGACAAAGAAGTGAAGGAATCATGCCGTCAAGATAAACGTCAGTACTATGACAACTTAGCAGAAGCAGCAGAGAAAGCAGCATATACAAATGATATGAAAACCATATATAAAATCACAAAGCAGATGACAGATAACTTCAACACAAGATGTGAAAGTGCAGTAAGGACACAAAATAGACAACTGGTCAGTGGAGAAAGAGAAAAAATTGAAAGATGGAGGGAACACTTTAAACCCTACTAAACAGAACACAAGCAGCACAAACAATAGACATACCTGAAGCAAAAATGGAACTAAACATCAATACAGGACCAATAACAAAAACTGAAGCAAAAATGGAACTAAACATCAATACAGGACCAATAACAATAAGTGAAGTAAAGGAGGCGATAAAGAAGCTAAAATCAGACAGGGCACCAGGTGAAGATGAAGTGACTGCTGAGATGTTGAAAGTAGAAGAAACAGAAACACCAAAACAACTTTGCCGGATATTACAACAAATTTGGGATCTAGAAAAAGCCCCAGAGGAGTGGAAAACTTGGCTTATAGTAAAACTACCAAAGACGGGTGACCTCAGAGATTGCGGGAACTGGAGAGGCATTACCCTACTGCCACTCACCAGTAAAGTATTTTGCAGAATAATCATCAACAGAATTGTACCAACACTTGAGGAAAAACTTCGGAAATAGCAGGCAGGATTTAGGAAAGGAAGATCATGCATAGACCACATATTTGTACTTAGACAAATATTAGAACAGGCAAATGAGTGGCATAGCACAACATGCATTATTCATAGATTTTGAGAAAGCCTTTGACAGTGTCAACAGAGATGCACTGTGGAAAATCCTAAGATGGCATGGCCTCCTCCACAAGATAGTAAATGTAATCAAAGCCCTGTATGAGGGTTTTCAGTGCAAAGTGATCTGTGGAGAACATACCTCCAGCAGCTTTAGGGTACAAACAGGAGTGAAACAGGGATGTGTACTATCACCAACATTATTTATCTTGGCAGTAGACTGGTTAATGAAGGAGGCAACATCAGACAAACGCAGAGGATTACAATGGACCCTTGACACAGTGCTGGAGGACCTTGACTTTGCAGACAACATTTGTCTATTATCAAGCAGTCACAAAGATATGCAAGATAAAATAAACAAGCTAACTCAGAATGCAGACAACATAGGACTAAAGATCAACGTAGGACTAAAGATCAACGTAGGAAAGACAAAGTTAATGAAGCAAAATGTGAACAACAAAAATGTACTCAGAGTAGATAGCAAATTAGTAGAGGAGGTCAACGAATTTGTATACCTTGGCAGTAGAGTAGTAGAAAATGGAGACAGCACAGAGGACATCAACAGCAGACTTACTAGAGCAAACCAGGCTTTTGCAGTGCTACAGACTATATGGAAATAAAAAAAATACGCATAAATATGAAAATCAGGATATTTAAGAGTAATGTTCTAAGTGTACTACTCTATGGAAGTGAATGCTGGAAAATCACCAAAACCATAGAAAACAAGTTGAATTTTTTCCAGACTAAAGTTTACGAAGAATTAGAAAAATATTTTGGCCAAACACCATAAGAAATAACATCTTATTGGTAGAAATGCAGATGAAGCCACTGACAACAATTATTGAGGAAAGACGCTGGCGATGGTTGGGACATGTGCTCCGAATGACTGACAACTCACTACCAAAAATAGCACTAAGATGGACACCACAGGGGAACAGAAGTAAGGGTGGACCAAAAGAGACATGGAGAAGAACAACAGAAAGGATGTTGAGCAATAGAGGGCTCACCTGGGCAAGAGCAGAAAAAAAGGCGAAGGACAGGCATTTGTGGAAAACCCTTACGGAAGCCCCATGTGCCCTGGGCACTTAAGGTTCAGAGAGAGAGAGTATCAGGTTCAGACAGGAGGAGAGGTAAATCTTGCAACAAGATTTTTTTTACTACCAGGCTGTGAGGATGATATGCCAGGACCTGTTTCTTTCACCCTGACAGAGTGGTGGGCAGGTTTGGGAAAGAGAAGACTTCTTGGTTGGCAGGTTTGGGAAAGAGAGGACTTCTTGGTGGGCAGGTTTGGGAAAGAGAGGACTTCTTTGTGGGCAGGTTTGGGAAAGAGAGGACTTCTTGGTGGGCAGGTTTGTGAAAGAGAAGACTTCTTGGTGGGCAGGTTTGGGAAAGAGAGGACTTCTTAGTGGCCAGGTTTGGGAAAGAGAAGACTTCTTGGTAGGCAGATTTGGGAAAGAGAGGACTTCTTAGTGGGCAGGTTTGGGAAAGAGAGGACTTCTTGGTGGGCAGGTTTGTGAAAGAAGATTTCTTGGTGGGTATTATAGCCAATATTATTCAGTGCCAGCATAAGAACACTTACTAGATAACCCCACTATCAGGATTTGAGCATCTTGTGGACCTCATTGTCGAAATCATGCACTATACAACATAAGCAGCATAGTTGGAGAAGTGAGAAGGAAATGGAATCCTTGCAAGAGCAGGGGTGAGAGGAATAGTACTGGATGGAGCTGTGAGCATCAGAAAGTTTGCAGTATATGACATCGTGAAGCCTTAAGGATCGATAGCAATAGTAAGTTCACTGAAGTTACAGAGATGAGGGAGGTAAAATAAATGGCCAGATCAAACTTTTTTTACAGTCATTGAAACTAAGGTCCTACTCCACCATGTTTATGATACATAACAATGTTGTCATCAGTATAATGCTTATAAAAGGCAGTGAAAGGACCATTATGAGATTTCATAATCAAATATTCAAAATAATCCAAGAACAGACATGCTTAAATGGGGCTGTTTATACCTGTTTTTTGTTGTAAAACTGCACTATACACCTCTATCTAACTCTACTAACTCTACAGTTTACCACAGCCACTGTCACACTTTCCATTCATAAAATAAAGGTTGTTGCCACTGGCTTCAGACAAGTCTGTTAAGTGCACCAATCCTTTGTGAAAATATCAGTTCAGTGAACAGAGTTGCACTGCAAAAATCATGATTGCTTCATTGCAAGAAGCAGCTTCAGTATTAATTTAGTAATTACTGGTTCTTTTATTGCGGTAACAATCTTGCACATAAATGTAAGTTGGATAGAGTGGATTGTGGTGAATTTCCTAATTTTCAAGAGTGGGCCTGAAAATCTAGTAAGCTATTGTTTTAGTTTCTTGGCACTGTCTGCTTTAGAATTATTAGTACATTGAAAAATGTTCCTCAAGTGAGAAACTGGTTGTATTTTTTAAAGATGACACTGTCAGGGCCAGAGAATCTTATCTGGCTAACCTCCTGTCTTACCTGCTAATAATGGAGCAGGCAGAGAAACATCAAGTTCCCATCATGCATCTGTCCATGGTCATTCTTGCTGGTTTCACTTTTCTACTGCCAGACAAAAAACAAAAAAAAAATCTTGTGCAAAGTTTCAGAATGAGAAAATACTGATTTTCTTGCCCATTTTTAGCTCTTACTGTAGTTTAAAATTAACAAATTCTCAAAAACTGTACACATTATATGGATAATTCTAATTTTCTTTTTTTACTAAGTACAAATAGCTGGCTGGAGGCTGAGGGTTTTTTCTTGTAAATGCAGGTGACTTTCATTACAAAGACAAAAATGAAAGAAAATAAATGTTTCTAACGTATTGTGAGAAAATGTTTTAAGTTTGCTAAAGGACATATATTTTTTAATGTTAAAAAAAACACATACTTGCTAACATTAAATTTGTTTTGTTGTAATCATTTGTTTTTTTATCTTTCAGACTCATCGATGAAAATCTTGTTACAGCAATTCGAGAACAAGGTGCTGACCTTATTGTTATTGAGGGAATGGGCAGAGCACTCCATACAAACTTTGATGCAGCCTTCTCATGTGATGCCTTGAAGGTTGCTGTCATAAAAAACAAATGGTTGGCCAACCGCTTTGGTGGAGAGATGTTCAGTGTGATATTTAAATTTGAGCGCAGTAGAAAAGTCTCATCTAATTCATCTTCCTCCTCTGTTAGCAGGTAGTAATAGATGAAGCATAGTGCCAATGCTGCTAAACCACTGATTATGTTCATATCAACACAAGCATTATAAAAGTAGATAACCAGTTGTTGATTAATATATTCCAGTGATTTTTTTATATTGGTTTGAATGATTTCACCTTTTTTTTTTTTTTTACCTTGGAAATGTGCTACATGATAATGCATTATTTTGAAACAGAAGCACATTTTGCATATTGTATATCCATTCATAAACTTCTTGTTTAGTATAATAATAAAAAAAATGAGTTACTTGAGAAGAAAGTGTAGTTCTCTTTCTGTGATCAAGTGCTGGATCTTGCAAGATTTAGAGTCCTGTTTCAAGGACCAAGCTCTGTTTTCTCCACTTTCAGACAACATCCTCACAGCTTGTATCTCATATCTACATCCAGTAGCAAGTTCTAACAGTGTCTGTTTGCCTGTTTTGTTTTGGGTTTTTTTTATACTTCTGAAGATTATGTAATGGATTCTACTTTTTTTTTTTCCTTAGACTTAATTGATGTAGGATAACTTAAGTCTGTACAGACATCTCAGTTTATGTGGGATATCTTAAAGTCTGCACAGACACCTCAATTAATGTGAGATAGCTTAAAGTATGTACAGACATCTCAGTTTATGTGGGATATCTTAAGTCTATACAGACATCTCAGTTTATGTGGAATATCTTAAAGTCTGCACAGACACCTCAATTAATGTGAGATAGCTTAAAGTATGTACAGACATCTCAGTATTCTACTGTGATCAGTTTGTAACCAAAACAGAGAATCTTGTTATGAAACAAGTTTGTTGTTACAACAAAAACCTTTTCAGGTGGTATCAGTTAGAAATGCTGGATTGCCTTTTCCATGGGTAATCAGATTATTCAATTTTGTTATCTTTAGAAACAGCAGCTGTTGTTTCTTTTCCAGCAGTTCCACAATAGTAATGCAGCCACTCAAAATATGAACAAGCTGCAAAAGAAAGCCTCCTGGTTCTGTTTATCTCTTGTGTTATGCTCATAGTGACAACATGAGACAACTACAGAGAATGTTTAACAAGATTTGGAAAGAAGAAAAGGTCCCTTCTAAGTGGAAGAAGGGAATCATTGTTAAAATACCAAAAAAGGGCAACCTTAGTGACTGTAACAACTGGAGAGGAGTAACCTTAATATCAGTTGTGTCAAAAGTATTTTGCAAGGTCATTTTGAATAGACTCAAAGATATAGTGGATACTGCAATGAGAGAAGAACAAGCAGGATTTCGAAAAGGGAGAAGCTGTCTCGACCAGATCTTTACTCTCAGAATAATACTTGAAGAACATATTGAAAAGCAGAAACCATTAATACTGAATTTCATAGATTTTAAGAAGGCATTTGATAGCATACACAGAGATTCATTATGGAGAATTTTATGTCTATATGGAATACCATCTAAAATTGTCAACATCATTAAGGACTTATACAATGGATATGGTTGTGCAGTCAAGACAGAAGAAGGGATGAGTGAATGGTTCCAGATTGAAACAGGCGTGAAACAAGGATGTATACTGTCTCCTTTACTTTTTGGGATTACAATAGACTTCATAATGACAAAATGCTGCAAAGGTAACACAGGTATTGACTGGGTACATGGGACCCAACTAGAAGATCTTGATTTTGCTGATGACATAACTCTTATCAGTAATAATGTGAATTCCATGCAAGAAAAAACAGATAGCCTATCTTCAATGGCTAGCAAAATAGGACTTGAAATTAACAAGGACAAAACAAAAATAATGAAAATTCCCATCAATCAAAATGGAAAAATACACATAGAAGGGACAGATATTGAAGAAGTCAATCAATTTGCATACCTTGGCAGCTACATAGACCAGGATGGTGACACTAGAAAGGAAGTTAGGATCAGAATTGCAAAAGCAGCATCAATCTTCAAGAATCTTGAGAACATATGGAATTCAAAAGTTATAAGCACAAAAACCAAGTTAAGACTATTCAAATCAAATGTAATATCCACCCTCATTTATGCATGCGAAAGCTGGAAAACAACTAAAGAAATAGAAAAGAAATTAGACTCTTTTGAAAACAAATGCCTAAGGAAAATACTCGGCATCAAGTGGAATGAATTCAAGAACAATGCAGAGATAAGACAGATGACTGAACAACAACCAGTCTCACGGGTGATCAGGAAAAGGAGATGGACATATGTTGGTCACTTGATGAGAAGAAATGATCAGAGAATCCCAAAACAAGCTATCAAGTGGAACACAACAGGCCGAAGAAAAAGGGGCAGACCGCGTGAAACTCTGAAGAGGACATTATTAAAGAGGCCAAGTTAACAGGCATAAAATCCTTTGTTGAGGTTGAAAGACTCGCCGAAGACAGGAAAAATTGGCGAACTACTTTGCGAGCCCTATGTAACGGCACGGGAAGGATATAAGATAAGATATATGCTCATAGTAGATAATTTCCAGTCAGAAAACAGGCGTAGCATGTATGTTTCACTAAAACATTTGAACGTAACAAATAAGTGAACTTTAATTGTCAAATAGTGAAGAATTTGACATACAGGCTTGTCTGACATCTTTTATCTCTTAACTTTCATGTTCTGTTATATTCAGTATCAGATTAGTTCTAGTATACTACACATACATGGGCAATTCCAGAATGAACCTCCAGTTGGTTGGTGAAAATAAACTGATTGCCATATTCACATTATGCATTTCCCATAGCAACCAGCAAAGTGTAATCTTGCTAAATACCAGCCAAGCCACAGTCTAGTTTGTGCATGAAACAAAATTGCAATTCCTGTCATCTGTGAGGTTTGTGGTATAATTGTTTTTTTTTAGACAGACACAGTGGTGCAAAGAATCACCAGCAGTTGTGTTATCTTTATGCGATAACATTGTGAGTGGCAGTTCTTTGAGTGATTGGCGCAGGAAATTCAGGAATGGGCCCACAGATGTGAAGGGGACAAAAATGACATTCAGTAGTGACTGATGAACTTGTTCAAAATGTCAGCCAAGTCGTGTGTGCAAAACATTTCACCATTCCAGATCCTTCTGATCAGTTTCTTCAAATTTCAAGGATTAGTTGTTTTAAATTGTCACAGAGAGATTTCATTATCAATGAGGCGCTCATAGATGAAGTAAACAAGTAGCTGGATATTCAGGTGCCACCTTTCTTGAACAAAGGATTCCAAAATCTGGTGCCTCAGTACAAGAGCCTGAATTTGGGTGGTGACCATGTGTGGAAAAGCAATGCAGTTATTTATGTATATAATAAAATTCTGTTGCTATTTCTAACTTTTGTTTTTTTTAACCAGCCAGTCTGAGATTTTGAAATAGCCCATATATACCAAGCATGAATAAAAATTCAGATAATAAAACTTAAACGTTCAACTCTAATCCAGCAACAGAACTTTTACATTCAGTTTTTGTCCACAAGCATTCAGTGCCATGAATTCATGAAGTACATACATTAAACTAATTTTACATTCTCATACATTATAGCCTAACAAACTGCATTGCATTAGTAAAATTATTGAGTCATTCTGTACAGCATACACTTAACTCTAGTTCTGTATATTTATCTCCAGTGATGCAAGGAAATTACAAACATGAGGAACATAGAACCCTTGCAGACAACAAAAAATATTAAAAGATTTTTACTTTTTTTTTTTTTCTTTAAATGGAAGATCAAAAGAGAAGTGCAGGTTGATTCGAGCTACCATATACAGAAAGTGCTTGACTAGACTACCAGTCACTGGCTTTATCTTTTTTGGCCATACACCTCATTCATTTTCGCCCTTGTATCTTACGTCCTTCAGTGCTGTTAAACATCACACAAGGCTCGCATAGTTGTTTACCAAGTTTTCCTGTTCTCGGCAAGTCTTTCAGCCTCATCAAGGCATGTTATGCCCGCTAAACTGACTTCTCTTAACAATGTACTCTTTAGAGTTTCATGTGGTCGAGCTCTTTTTCTTCAGCCTGTTGTGCTCCACTTGATAGCTTGTTTTGACTCTTGTATAGAGGCCATGATATATTAGTTGATGATAATGTACATCACATAAAAGAGATGTATGTGAGAGTTTGTCCCATGGAGAGATGCATATGTTAGAGCTGTTACTGTAGTGCCATCTATGCATGGCATTTTTTCAGTTTTTTAAAAAGAAAACTGGTTTGTGAAACACGAGGTAGTTCATAGTATATGCAGGCTTTTTGTATTACCCAGATGTATGGCCATAAAGTTGTGCTGTTATATGGGGAGTTTATGATGTAAGTCAAATTATTACTAAGAAATTAAATGATTCTCATTGTTTTCATGAGATATTTGCATTCAGTTTCTTCCTGATTGTAGTGGAAAATCAAACTGTAATTTTCAAGGGGTAATACAATATTAAATTAACAGGCATAAAATCCCTTGATGAGGTTGAAAGACTCGCCGAAGACAGGAAAAATTGGCAAACTACCTTGCAAGCCCTATGTGACGTTTAACGGCACAGGAATGATATAAAAAGACGAAGAATACAATAATAATATTGTAAAAGTCTAGAGATGCTACAAAAATTAACCTTTTTTTAGCTCTTTTTTTTTTCTGATATTCGTATAATTTTAACCTTTAGCCATAGGTATTTATTTCTACTGGTTTTGACATTTTCATTTTAAAAAAATAATATAAACACAAGTTTGTTTTATTCAGAGTTGAGCTATATACCAATTCAGATCTTTGTTTCCTTCCCACAGATAGTATTTTTAAAAAAAGATATTATAATAAATTTGACATGTTAATGTAGAAATTACAGAGGCAGTTCATTATGTTTAGTTGCTGTTGATTGTGTGGCCTGCAAGAACAATTAAACATTGAATTTTTAATTAAACGTAATAGGTAGTCTTCACTATTCAGCATCATTTTCTTCTGGCCAATACTTTTTTTTTTTTTTTTTTACATTTACCATCTGTAGACTTGAGCAAAGTCTCATATTTATAAACCTGAACCTTTAATAATATCCATCTTCCTTCCCATATGGATAGCTGTCTGACGTGCTGCAATTCATTCAGTCATTTGCATGTCCCTTGTGGAACTTTGCCTCCCTAACAGCTCTTCTGTAGGCCTCTCCGTTGTAAGCAAGATGCCCTGCTGCTGATGCATCCATTCACAGATCATCAATGATGTCTTGCAGCCATCTTCGCCTTGATCTTCCTCTTTCTTTTTCCCATTATGTACCATTCTAAGACTGTCTTCTCTAAATTATCATGATGTCCAGAATATTTAAGTTTTCTCTGTTTAATCTTTCTTACTAGCCAGCCTTCTTCAATATTAAGTTCTTGTAGTATGGATATATTTGTTCTTTTTTGTGTCCATGATATATGGACTCTTCTGTAGCATTTACATTCAAAGGCATTTATGTATTTCTCAGCTATTTTGTTAAGTGTCCAGGTCTCACAGACATATGTTGTGATGGGAAGATGCATGCCCTTTAAAAATCTTATTTTTGTAGTTCTGTCTGTACTTTTTGACAGCTTCTTTAGTTTTATTTTTTGAAGAGCCCTCCTTTTAATACCCCTCATTGTATCTTCATTATTAGTAATGATCCAAGATATTCTAAACTCTCCACCTCTTCCAATTTTTCCTCATTTATATTTATATCAATATATATCTGATGTGCTGCATACAGGAAGATATTCTCTGTCTTTGAGACTTTTTCTTGATCCATAAATTCTGACTTTCATAAGTCAAAGATAACACCACACATTTTATCATCACTTATATTTGATAACCATTTTTCTAAATGTAGTTATGTAGTAGGAATATCTGGGTCTAAAACCTATTCATTAGCAAATGACATTCTGTCATATGTAGCATGGTTATCTTTCAAGGGGTTTTGATAATGATAAAGTAATAGTGATTTATTGGAAATGTTGAACTCAACTTAAAAAGGGGATACACTTTTGCAATTTTAAAAGCCTCAGGGAAGTAACTGTTCACAGTGGTCTGGTTGTAAACGTATATTAACGTATCTCTAACAACTGGTGCAGAGTGATGCAATATCTTACTGCTTGTGCCTTCAAGACCTGCAGAGTTGTTCTTTAAAGGCAAAAGATAACTGTGAACTTCACTAACTGCTAGGAAAGGGATATTTAACAGCTTTAGGTTTGTACATTTACTGTCACTGAATGTTTTTAATTCACTGAAGTCACATATCCCAAAACCTGCTTTAATCAATGGACAGGTTCAACTATCTTAGATCCACAGTTACTTCCATATATTTCCTGGATGAAAAAATCAGTATGTAAATAGGAAAGAGTTAAAGCTTTTGGCAAACTAAGAAAAAGGGCATGGAGCAACAGAAGATTAATGTTAAGACAGATTCTGATTTATAAGACCTATGCATTTAACACTCTCTTACTTGGATATGAAATGTGGATATAATATGCAAGACATGAAGAAAACAGTTTCATTCTTCATTGCCATTCCAGAATAACAAACATCAAGTGGTAAAACAAAATAACTCTGAGAATAATGAACAAAGTGGCAAAACAAAATAACCAACTCTGAGAATAATGAACATCAAGTGGCAAGACAAAATAACCAACTCTGAGAATAATGAGCATAAGTGGCAAGACAAAATAACCAACTCTGAGAATAATGAACATCAAGTGGCAAGACAAAATAACCAACTCTGAGAATAATGAACATCAAGTGGCAAGACAAAATAACCAATAATAACATACATAACCAGATAGATTACATTATGATCAACAGAAAATTCAGGAACTCACTACTATCTGTGAAAACAAGACCAAGCACAGACTGCAACAGTGACCACATCCCAGTTGTAGGAAAAGTGAGAATCAGCTAAAGAGGTTAAAGGTAGCAGCTAAAAACAAAGAACTAGATAGAGAGCTGTTACTGAAAGATAAGACAATACAAGAACAATATAGGACCATAGTACATAATAGGTATAATGCTATAGAGAAGACTGAAATGATTGATGAACAATGGAATATGCTTAAAGATTCTATTCAGCAAACATCTATCGAAATCTTACCTCCAAATAAATGACACGCTAAACAGGGGTGGATGACAGAAGAAATTTTGCAACTAATGTATCGGAGAAGAAGTCTTAAGGAAGATAAAGATGAATATGACAAAATAAATAAAGAAATAAGACACAAATGCAATAAAGCTAGAGAAGAGTGGCTAAATAAGAAATGTAATGAAATAGAGACACACCTTCATGGAAATACAAGAGATATGTACAAACAAATAAAGGCGTTAACAAACAAAAGGGTGTACCACAAGACTGGTTGCCTGAAGTCAAAGGAGGGGCATATAATAATGGACAGAGATGAAATAATGGCATGATGGTGCGAATACATTAGACAACTCTATGAGGACAATAGAGGCAAAACAGATACACAAAAATAATAATGAAGGGCTTCCCATATTAAAAGCAAGTGGAAGAAGCCATCAAACACATGAAGAACAACAAAGCACCAGGACCAGATAAAATCACCAAGGAAGAATTGGAAGCATTAGGAGAGCTTGGCATAGAAATAGTTACCAGATTGCAGAATGACATCTATAACATCAGACCTTTTGCAATCAGTTTTCATTGTCCTACCAAAGAAACAAGGTGCAGTTGAATGTGAAGACCATCAAACCATTAGTCTTATGAGCCATGTTACCTAAATCCTGCCTGGTATTGTCATGAGAAGAGTCAGGGGCAAAATAAAACCAGAAATTGTTGAAGAACAGCGTGGCTTCATTCGAAGGAAAAGGTACAAGTAATGCCATATATATATATTGAGAACATTGATCAATAGAATTAAAGACGGACCTATACTTATGCTTCATAGACTACTGTAAAGCATTCGATAAAGTGAGGCACACAGAAATTATTAGAATGTTGGAAGACATCAGCATAGATGGGAAAGATCTGAAACTCATCAAAAACACATATAGGCAGCAATCAGCAGCAATGAAGGTTGAGTGCCAAATAGGACCATTCCAAGATATAAAATTGGAAGTGAGACAAGGATGTATTCTGTCTCCAGACCTCTTCTCCTTGTACAGCGAAAACATAATGAGAAATATAGAGAGCTTGCCAGGAATATCAATTGGCAGGTACAGCCTTAACAACTTAAGATATGCAGATGACAGTTCTGATTTCTAAAAGTGAAGGGGAGCTACAGGGTCTTCTGGACATCGTGGTTCGTAAAGTAAAAGTAAAGGTCTCAGTCTGAATAAAAAGAAGACTGAAATGATGGTCATCTCAAAGAAAAGAATACCACCAAAATGTAGCATTACCATTGATGGCACAGAACTGAAACAAGTTGATAGATTCAAGTACTAAGGAACAATTATAACAGCTGATGGGAAATGTCACAACGAAATAAAAAGCAGACGTGCTCAGGGCAAGTCAGCATTCCAGAAAATGAGAAACATCTTGTGCAACAGATCCATATCAGTGAATTGTGTTTTATGGATATGAAGCATGGTCCATGAATAAGAGAGTACAGCAAGAAGTGGAGGCCATGGAAATGTGGTTCATAAGAAGGAGGCCCCATGGACAGGTAAGAAAACCAACGAAGAAGTCTTAAGAGAGGCTGAAGTTAAAAGGCAAATTACAGCAAAGATCAGAGGCAGACAAGCGAGATTTGTAGGACATTTTCTGAGAAGAGGAAAATTGGAACACATTGTGGCAACTGGAAAAACTGACGGAAGAAAAGACAGAGAGAGAAGTTACTGGATGGGCTGTCAGTGTGGCTAAGAAGAAAGTCACCAGTGGATCTCATAATCAAGTCTAAAGACAGGGAATAGTGGAGAGAAATGATCTCCTACACCACACGGCATGGCACTTATATGTCATATGTAAGAATAGTGATGATGTTAGAACACTAATTTCCTGCCTGAAATGATCACGATTATGAACTTGACAGTTTGATCGTTTTCTTTTATTTATGTTTTAAATGGCTTTCCAGAATGATTTATTGATATATTTTTAACCAGATTCCAAAAACAATTTTTATTTTCCTGTCTTATTAAACATTGAACTTTATTTCAGAGTAAACAATAACTTTTAAAGACTGTTTTTATGCATCAGGTCTCTTTCTCTCATCACTTCTAATATTACAGGTGTTCTCCAGGGGGACATTGATGTTTCATTTTTTTCTC
Organism: Achatina immaculata; assembly: GCA_009760885.1. NCBI lineage: Eukaryota > Metazoa > Mollusca > Gastropoda > Stylommatophora > Achatinidae > Lissachatina > Lissachatina immaculata. Next base: position 2,671,501 of record CM019721.1, on the reverse strand, counting down.
TGATAGGAAAGTGCTTGTCAAATATATCTTGGAAGATCTTTATCCAGTATTCTGTAACTTCAGCTGGATCATTTGAGTGATATACATGACAGCTGTGTTGCTTTTAAATCATTAAAAAATAAATACAAGTTAATTTTTTTTTTAAACTTCTGAATATCATATTAATATGTCTGCTTTTAGGAACTTTAAACATCTTGTATGATAATGGGCAATAAATTGGATGATTGCTTAATAATATATGATGCATTCATTGTTTTCTGTATTAATTATATAATAAGTGATATTTTAAACCTAACCTAGTTACTGTTATTGGTGATAAATCAGGGGTAGGTTATAGGATGATATATCATTTTGTGTTGGATTTCTTTGACTTGCATCAGTGTTAAAGTCACCAAGAATGATAATGCCCTTGAATTTAAAAATTGGTTGCAATGGAAGCATACACTGCTATACAAGTATTTTTAAAATCTTATTTTCTTTTTTAGATCACTGTTAATAATTTAGTCACTGGAGGGGTGTAGCCTTACTATCATTTGTGTCAAAGGTGTTTTGTAAAGTGATTCTGAATAGAATTAAGGATGTAGTGGATACTGCAATGAGAGAAGAACAGGCAGGATTTCAAAAAGGGAGAAGCTGTCTCGACTAGATCTTTACTCTAATACTTGAAGAACATATTGAAAAGCAGAAACCATTAATCCTGAACTTCATAGAATTTAAAAAAGCATTTGATAGCATACACAGAGATTCATTGTGGAGAATTTTAAGACTATATGGAATACCATCTAAAATTGTCAGCATCATTAGAGCTCTCTACAATGGATATGTTTATGCAGTCAAGACAGAAGAAGGGATGAGTGAATGGTTTCAGATTGAAACAGATGTGAAACAAGGATATGTATTTTCTCTATTGCGTTTTGGAATTTCCATAGACTTCATAATGAAAAGATGCTGTACAGGTAAAACAGACATTGATTAGGTACATGGGACCCAAATAGAAGATCTTGGTTTTTCTGATGACATAACTCTTATCAGTGACAGTGTGAAATCGATGCAGGAAAAGAACAGATTCCCTGTCTTCCTTGGCTAGCAAAATAGATCTTGAAGTTAACAAAGACAAAACAAAAATAATGAAACTTCTCATTAATCAAGAAGGAAAAATATATGTAGAAGGAACAGTTGATGAAGTAAACCAATTTGCATACCTTGGCAGCTACATAGACCAGGATGGTGACACCAGGATGGTGACACCAGAAAGGAAGTTAGAATTAGAATTGCAAAAGCAGCATTGATCTTCAAGAATCTTGAGAACATATGGAATTCAAAACTTATAAGCACAAAAACCAAGTTAAGATTATTCAATTCAAATGTGATATCCACCCTCATTTATGCTTGCGAAAGCTGGAAATCAATTAAAGAAATAAGACTCTTTTGAAAACAAATGCCTAAGGAAAATACTTGGTATAAAGCGGAACAAATTCAAGAACAATGCAGAGATAAGATAGACATGCAAACAAGCAACCTGTCTCATGGGTGAAAAAGAAGATGGACACATGTAGGCCATGTGATGAGAAGAAACAATCAGAGAATACTAAAACAAGCTACCTAGTGGAGCACAACAGGCCAAAGAAAAAGAGGTAGACCACGTGAAACTCTAAAGAGGACATTGTTAAGAGAAGCCAGTTTAGTGGGCATAACTTCCCTTGATGGAGTTGAAAAATGTCACCAACAGGAAAACTTGGCAAACAACTATGCGAGGCCTATATGACGTTTAATGGCATAGGAAGGATGTAAAAATAATTTAGTCTTATATTTTCTTTTTATCACTGTTAATAATTTAGTCTTGTATTTTCAGCAGATTAGTAATTTAATCTTGTTTTCTCTTCAGATTACTGTTAATAATTTAATTGTATATTTTCTTTAGATCACCATTAGTAATTTATAATTTAATTTTATAGTCTCTTTAGAACACTATTAATAATTTAATATTATTTTCTCTTCAGATTACTGTTAACAGTTTAGTCTTATATTCTCTGTCGATCACTATTATTAATTAAGACTTAATGTTCTCTTTAGATATCTGTTAATATTTCAGTCTTAAATTCTCCTCTGAGATCTGCTAATACTTTAATCTTATTTGCCCTTCAATCACTGTTAATAATTTAGCCTTATTTTCTGTTGAATCATGGTTAACGATTTAGTCATATATTCTCTTCCTTTTCTATCATGTGAAATGCATGTAGGATGCATTATTCCCATTATAATCAGTTACCTTCCCATCTCTACACATCACTTACACTCTTAAATCTTTACTACACATCTCTTCCTTGACTGGACCATTTGTTCATCTCTCCCCTACTTTATTTACTTTCTGTTAGTTAGAATGAATTACAGTGTTACAAGATCTACACAAAAATTATACATAACTTTCCTGTACTTTATGTTTTTCTTAGAAGACAACAAAAAGTACAAATGTATAACTGTGTTTTTGTGTCAATGAATAAAACTGCTCCTATATTTTAAAAACTTCTGTTCGCATCATACTTTGCTGTATGACAACTGTTTTCTTTTCAGTGTAACGAGTGTTCACCATATTTGATCAAGACAGCACAAGCAGTATCTTGATGGTGTCTTCGTTCCCAGCACTAGTACACATTCCTGTCTCATTTCAATAATAATGTACTTTCAAAAACTGAATTTATTACCTATAATAAAAGAGAAAAACACAAAACTGTTCATTTTATCATTTATTTCTCATCTACCATTTATTACTCTCAAATAAGAAGCGGTGATTTGTGAAGGCAAAATAATGTTTCGAATAGAGATCTGCTACTGCTCAATAAAAGTTCCTGTAATTATTGTTAATGAAAAGAAGAAATTACCATACCATGTCAGACATGAAAGCCACAGAAAAAAAGAAGTTAACTTATCAAGATGTTTTATAAGAGACAGACAAGCTGATATGAAAATCATAATCTGTTAATGTGATGTGGAAAAATATTCAGGATTTCAATGACAGACAACTAAGATATCTTACATGAATGTCCGTTATGGAAGTGAAGTCTTCTTTGCATACCCTGTCCTATGCAGAATGTTGCACACTTGATAACCAGTTTGAAAACATCTTTGTCTAGTCAGAATGCCTGCTTCAGTGAATGCAGTGTTCAGAATGTCAGCAACATCCTGAATTCATCCTTTCTTGAGCTGCCCCCATTGTTTCTCCACCAACCATAATCTTCATTACTCTTCTATTTACTATGAACAAAGAAGGATAACTTTCTTTTCTTGATGGAACTGAGAAGTTGGTTCTTCCAAGATGCTTTTGTTGCTTTGCTTATCTTTTCAAGATATTCTGAAGGAAAATCAGAACCTAGGGCAGAGAAGCTTGAAAGCTACGACCAAAATCTGCAGGAAACTGAGTTTCACTTCAGCAACAGAGCGATATATTCAGCAAGACCTAGAACTTTAGCTGTACTTACAACACAGTCATACTGCATTTTTCTGTTAAAGAACTGACTCAGCTTATCATCCTCAGTTTTATTGCACTGTCTGATTATAAAACAGAAAAATGATAACATGTAAATTACACAATGAGTTAGTGAACACACACTTTGATGTGGAATTGCAGTTAATATCACATTCAAATGAGACAGGTTTTTATATGAATATCTGTTTCCACCAACAGCCCTGTGTATAGTATCCTCAGGTATGATTTATTGTGCAGGTCTGCAAATGCAGTTCCCTTACACAAATATCACGTATAGCTAGGTTGTCTATAATCCATAAACCAATCTGCTGCAACTGCTCCACCCCCAGACTCAAAGCACAGTCTTTCATGGAACATGTTTGTATATCACAGTGACTTTCACATAACAAATCTATATCTATACTGCAAATTGACTTAACAATTATACTTTATATGACAAGCTTATTCTAGACACACTTTTATATTTTATGTTACAGGTCTATATTTTACACTGACTAACAATTACATTTATATGGCAAGTTTATACCTCACAATTATTTCATTCGAAAAGTTTTTTCCCACATTATTCACCAAATTCATAAATCATATAAGAAATAAATGATTAACATGAAACCTCCATAATTTTCTTTCCCCACTCTGGTGATTAAAAACTTGAACATTCCAGATTGGTCTGAAATAGAAATCCACAAATGATAAACATACATGAGAAAAAAAGTTTACTATATCTGCTGGCCTATACTGAACATCTGGTGTTCCATAGACATTTTTGAGGGGAAAAATAACTGAAGAAATCTCATCATATACTGGCCAAAAAAGAGAAAGTGAAGAAATTTCCAGCGAAAATGGATATGTAATGTATATATATATATATATATATATATATATAACCTATAAAAGGAAAAAAAAAAGTTTACACAGTTACCTTGTTAGTTGCAATCACACCTATTATCACAGACTAAGTCATCTCCAGAGCTACATAAACAATTCCCTTTTGTAATCACATCATAGACACCTCTGGAGATAAACTATCTCCTTTTGTAATCTCGGGCATCTCTAGAGCTAGATAAATCATTTCTCATATCTCATCTGTATTCAGGCCATGCTCTTAATTGTTCAGTTCTCTTCATTTTTCCTGTTGGTAGCAGGCCAAAGTCTGGCTACCCACTGCCGTGCTCCTCTGTGCCCCTCAGCGACAAGCAGTGAGAAAATGCAGTGTTACAGCAATGTCTACATTGCTTCTCTGCCATGTATTAATAAAAAAATGTTAAACTGTGGAATATCAATAACTCTACTATACACTCTTAAAACAATTTTCTTAATAGTTATATCCATTGAAATGTATGTAACTTGAACACTCTCAGCTCTCAAAGAGGAAAACTTATTGAATTCACAATCACTATACAATAAATGACTAGAACTGCATAAAGTACTTGTATGTATACAGACCACTAGGCTATGGGTGACCAAAAGTCTGTCCAAAACGTTCGTTTCTGACATGCAAAATGCACCCACTAGTGAGACAAATTTTCAGGAAAAACAAAAGTGCATCCTACTGGCCAGCAAACACAGTATTTACTGTAAAATAAATATCATGAAGAATGTAATGACTGCATGAAGCATCTTGAGTATGAATGTCCACTAACATATGCCGTTATAACTGTAGAAAATATAAAGCAATCACAAAAACCTTACAGAATTACATTTTCCAATTTGCTCAGAGGGGGTGGACCTGATATAGATTTTAAATTGTTACAAAACTGTTGTATTTAATCAAATGCAGCCCTCTTTTTTCCCCACATGTCACTTGGTCGGTATAATCTGATATTTTACTCTGTTGTTTCCTCTTATTTTTCTTTCTGCTTTGAGTTTTCCAGTGACTGATAATTTCTCTCAAACTTCTGTCTTCTCATGAAATTTCCAAATAATTTTTATTGTCTTTTTGTTATGGCATAATTAGTTGTTCTTGATAACCAGTGCTGTTGCTTGAGAACTTCTTAAGAAATGAGCACAGAAAACAACAAAACAAAGGTTATGATGTGAACAAGCTGCCAACAATGACAGAAGTCACAAATTATGAATCATGCTATAGTTTATGCACAATGTAACTGCAATAATTAATATATAAACACAGATTTTAAAAAAAAAAGAAAAAAATGCTGTATGTGTAATTTCAACTAATTTAAAAAAACAGCTGAGTAATACATAAATGCCTTTGCATGTAAATGCTACAGAAGAGTTCTTCAAATAGTGAGGTCACAAAAAAGAACAAATATATATATATACTACAAGAGCTTAATATTGAAGAAGGCTGGCTAGTAAAGAGGATTAAAGAAAACTTAAATATTTTGGACACATTAAACGTCATGATAATTTAGAGAAAACAGTCTTGGAAGGGTACATAATGGGAAGAAAAAAGAGAGGAAGACCAAGGCAAAGATGGCTGCAAGACATCGTTGATGATCTGCAAATGGATGCATCAGCGGCAGGCCATCTTGCTCACAACCGAGTGGCCTACAGAAGTGCTGTTTGGGAGGCAAAGTTCCGCAAGGTATATGCAAATGAATGAATAGGTCATACAGTTTTTATATAAACTGTGAGCCATACACTTAAGGTACATGTCAATGATTAACCAAATATTTCAGCTTGACCATACCAAAAAAAAAATGATAAGAGAATCAACTGTCCATACAATAATCACTAGAGAAGACTCACTCACAAAGAATCAAACATTTAAAAAGAAACAAAATTTCCACACAACCGCCTTGCTGTGAGTTCACAAACCATGGTAAGCATCTATGTTAAACTATGACCTCAAAGTTCTTATACCAATATAAGACTACAAACCATTAAAATATACTACACAATTATATCATTAGAGACCTCACTAAAAAATTAATAACATTACAATAATTACTGAACGATTAGGAACACTTCAATATTAAATGATAAAATAATAATATTACAGTACTCACTGAAAGAAATGTAAGATTACAGCACTCATGACACAAATGTAAAGTCACAATACTCACTGAAACAAATGTAAGATTACAGTACAAAATGAAATAATATTAAGATTACAGCACTCACAGGACACAAATAAAATTACAAAACTGAAACAAAAGTAAGATTACAGCACCCACTGAAACAACAGTAAGACTGCAGCATTCAATGGAACAACAGTAACATTTACAGCACTAAAAGGAACAAAAGATTACAGCCTACTTGAACAAACATAAGGTTACATTGTACTAACACAATAGCCAGAATGCATTACTCATAACAACAAGAGATTACAGCAGTCACTGGAATAAAAGTAACATTTATAATAAAAGTAACATTATAGAACTCACTGAAATAAAATTAACATTAAAATCCTCACCAAATAATGATAAAATTACAGATATGGCTCAATACAATAAAAAACACAATAAGTCTTTAGACAATTAATACACTGTACATAAACCTACAATAATATGAATAATCTTTAGCCAGATGTAATAGGTGGCTATTGTGTAGGTTCCTGAGTTTTTCTTTTATCTATGTAAACAGAATTTGGAGAGACTGATGGTAGAAGGCATCATGGCCAACAAAAGACAAAAGGGACGACCTTGCCACTGGCAGACTCAGGACATCATGGAAAGTCTGAATATGTCATTATGAGACACTGGTCAATTTGTGCAAAACTACATTTGCATTCAGAGAGGCAGTGAGAAGGAGGGCATTCTGGAAAGGATACAAAACAAGAAGATATAAATAGAATGTTTAATGTTTTCTCACTGTACTGAACATCCACTTGATAAGTTTATACACTCCCTTAATGAGCTTTATCAATGGTGATGTACTAAAAATGTCTATTTCTTGGAGCTATTATAAATTTATTAGTCCCCATTGTACCAACAGAGATGGCATTTGTGTTTATCTTGGCCTCTCTTTTCTATAATTATTGGAAATTTTCATCCTAGGACTTCCCAGTCCTGCCCATAAAATTCAGCCATGTCCCCAGGAAATGAATTTAACTTATGGGGGAAAACTTATTTACGTTTGAACTAATACTGTGTTATTTACACTTGAAAGGTGTCTATCAATTAAACTTATGTTTACATTTTTGCTATTTATGAAATTATTTACAGGAAATAAATAATGCTGAAAGAGTATGAACATTTCAAAACTTGCAAAATAGAAATACCTTTTTACTGTTACAAATATAAGACACTAAGCAGAAACAAAAAAAAATAAAAAATAGGAAAAAAGTCAACCATTTGTAAAATAACTTCTAATGAGGGTGAGACAATCAACAGTTTTATCACTAGATCACAGTTTTGTTATAAAGAGCCCATCAGCAGAAATGCTCTCTCAGATTCAATACAGCTTAGTGGAATTGTATTGAGGGCACTATACATATATGTGATCATTGATGCTCTGTTGCCTGTCATCTCAAACAACCACAACTCCAGGACTTAGCTCTGAGCCTGATCTTTTCTTTTGAAGTGCTGAGAAACAGTGGATTTTGTCTTTGACAATACTGTAGCCTTCAATTTGTCCACCAATGCCTTAGGTTGCTGAATGTTCTGAATCTCCTGACTTTATTCACCGTCCAATTATGAATGCAAGATGATGATTTATGTTCTTCCAAAAGTCTCATCAAAATTTTTTTTTGCCTTTTCCAGTAAAACTCCTTCCTGGGCAAAGGCAGAAGGTCAGGAGTAGTTATATACTTTTCATATTTACCAGCGTTTAAGTAATGGATGGGTCCAGCTAAAGTAGTATTTCATTCTTCAGAGGTGTAAAAGATGATTTCCTGAGCAATTTTACAATGATTCTCACATTTTGGATAGTTTCAATAATATTTGTAAGGTTCATTAGAAATGTCGGTTTCATTATTTGTCAAATCTTCAATTTCTATTGCTATAATCATGTCCTCATTGTCACTGAGTTCTTTATCTGAGTCCAACACATTTTCTGCAGCTACTTTTCCACCTGAATGACTTTTTTTTTATAAAGAATGTCACATACAGCAAGATGTATGCCATGTGCACTGACCAATTTACCAAATTTGACCATAACACAGGTGCCATTTGTGATGAATATGTTTCTGAATGTGTAAGTAAAATTCTTCTAACTTCACTGCTACTGCATTCACAACACATTCTGCAGAAAAGGATCTGCTAACTCTTACCATCCTTAAATTCTAGAATTTACCTACATCCATGTGAACATTTGCACTGAGGTACCTTCTGTTTTTTTTGTGATGAGTTTTCATCAAGAGAGAGACAGAACCTAAGTCCTTCATCCAGTTTGGACAAAACTTCACATTTAATTTCAGCTTACTTATACTGTTTATATAATATATTCATAACAGCACTGGGGTTTACAGAAAGTGAATAACCTTTACAGATCACAAACGCCTCTAATCATGAACAAAATTTCCAAACAAATTTTGACTCGACCAGCGAACAATGCCTCGGTGCACGAATGCACAAACATGGCTTTGCCGCCAAGTTTTCAGCGTGCGAACAGCATCAGTTGTGCTCAGGTTTGCGCGCTGTGAACATTGTTGTTGCGTTGTTCTTGATACAGTTTTTTTTGCTTTTTGGTTTAAATGAACCCTCATTATGGCTCCCAAGAAAGTGAAAAGTGTTAGTGACAGTGGTGTCAAGAAGCTTAAGCGTATTATAGTAGAAACGAAGAAGGAAATAATAACTAAACATGAGAATGGTGTTCGTGTTTCTGATCTGGCCAAGCAGTACAACATGGCTAAATCTACGATCTGTATGATGTTAAATAACAAAGATGTGCTAAAGACGGCTGATGTGGCTAAAGGAGTGACTATGTTAACGAAGCAAAGGTCTCAAGTGTTAGAAGAAGTAGAAAAAATTATTGTTAGTTTGGATTAATGAAAAGCAGCTTGCTGGAGATAGTGTTGTCTTCTTATTATATCTTATATCCTTTCTGTGCCGTTAAATGTCACATAGGGCTCGCAAAGTAGTTCGCCAATAAAAAGATAGTGTTAGCGAGGCCCTAATATGTGAGAAGGCTTTACTTTTGCACAGTGATTTAATGGCGAAAACACTGAATACAAGTGATGTGAGTGTTGATGAATTTAAAGCAAGTAGATGCTGGTTCAAAAAACTTCGTCAACGAATTGGACTTCATAGTGCTGTTAGGCATGAAGAGGCAGCTAGTTAGAACAAAAAAGCAGCAGATGCCTATGTGGAGGAATTTGCAAACTTTATCAACTCTGAAGGTTATGTACCGCATCAAGTTTTTAATTGCAAAGAAATGGAACTTTTTTGGAAAAAAAATGCCAAGAAGGACCTACATAACCCAAGAGGAAAAGTCACTGCCTGGCCACAAACCAATGAAGGACAGGCTTACACTTTTATTGTGCACTAATGCAAGTGGGGATTGTAAGATTAAGCCTCTTTTAGTTTACCACTCTGAAAATCTGCGCACTTTTAAACGCAATAAAGTGCTAAAGGGTAAACTTCTGGTATTGTGGAGAGCGAATAGCAAGGCTTGGGTAACAAGATTACTTTTTATGGAGTGCTTGACTGAAGTTTGTGGGCCAACTGTCAAGAAATACCTTGAGGGAAATAATTTGCCCCTTAAGTGTCTGCTGGTTATGGACAATGCTCCTCCCCATCCTCCAAGTACGGAAGAAGACCTTGATGTTCAATACAACTTCATACAAGTCAGATTTCTGCCTCCTAACACCACTCCTCTCATCCAACCCATGGACCAGCAAGTAATTTCCAACTTCAAGAAGTTGTATACAAGGGCTCTTTTTTCCAGGTGTTTCCAAGTGATTAACAACACGGATTGACCCTGTGTGATTTTTTAAAGGATCACTTCCATATCCTCCACTGCATAAATCTCACTGACAAGGCATAGAACAATGTCTCTAACTGCACATTTCAATCTGGCTGGAGGAGACTTTGGCCAGGTTGTGTGCCTGATAGAGACTTCGAGGAGACAGATGTAACTCTAATAAATGAGACTGTGACCATTGGCAAGAGTTTGGGCTTGGAGGTCAACGAGGAGGATGTGGTGCAGCTTGTGGAAGACCACAGAAGAACTTGTTGAGTTGGAACGTGAACAGATGAAAGTTTTGCAGGAGGAGCACTCAGGAGAGGAAGAGGAGAGGTGGTACATGTTTCAAGTGCTGAGATAAAAGAAACTTGTAGCAAGTAAAGTGAAGTGCAGGTTTTCATTGAGAAGCATCACCCTAACAAAACTGTGACCAGCAGAGTAGTGGACATTTTAAATGACAATGTGATGTCCCAATTTCAGAAAATTATCCAACAAAAAAAAAAAAAAAAGACAAATGTCTCAGGATCGTTATCTTTTGAAAACACCAGCCACCGAGCCAGCAGTCAAACCACTTCCCAGGATACAAACAAGAGAAAAAACACCAGAAATGCCTGCACAGTTGCCCGACATTATTATGGAATGGGACTCTCCTTCGAAGGAGTAGTTTTCCTCCTCCTCCACCATCTACCTGTGCCAGCAACTATCAACCACAAAGGTAAAGTTATACTGTATACTTTATATTATATATTTTTGCCACACATAAATCCATAAATTGTTTTGGTTTGAGAACGGAGTCAAAGAACAAATTAAGTTCGTGACCCAAAGTACTACTGTGTTTGTGATTGCCTACCTAATAGCTGAAGAAAAGAGGTTGACTATGTGAAACTCTAAAGAGGACACTGTTGAGAAGCCAATTCAGCGGGCATAACATCCCTTGATGAGACTGAAAAACTCGCCGAAGACAGGACATCTTGGTGAACTACCATGTGAGCCTTATGTGATGTTTAACGGCACAGGAAGGATATAAGACGTAAGATCTAATGAAGATACTTTTTGTAACTGTATCCACGGTACAGCAGGTTAGATAATAGTTTCTCTGAAAATTTCTTTACACTTCTCAATAAAATATGCAAGTAAACTGCACTTTTAACAAACAAAAAATACTGTAATTTTTTTCCCCAGGATTTCCTAGGACGTCTGCTATTTCCTGGGATTAAATATAAGAAAAAAAAAAAGTGAATTCTAGAACAGAAACCCTACTTCTACTGCTTCTCTAGGAGGCGCTGGTGGTTCCTTCATGCTGAGATTTTGAGGTGCTGTATTGTCTTACTCTGTGGCAACACTCTGTCATTTCAGACATTTTCTGCATACAAGCAGGCTCCTTGATTTCTTTATGCTTGCTATCTTTCTTTTATAGAAACAATTCATATTATCTCCAACATGGTTAAAGGTAAGTTACGAATATTCCATTTTTGATTTTTAAATTAAATAGTTTATACCACACAACTGAATACAATATACAAACTGCACACAAAATTCTCATACACAAGAAATAGTACAAAAATTAGTAGCCACAAATTTCCAAAAGGATTAGAATATTACTTTAGAAAAATTTACATATTTTGTTTCCAAATGAGTAAAATTCCTTTCAAAAGGGCTGAAGCTATTAGTTAATGTGAAAGCTGAATGTACTGACACATATTAATGAAAAAAAAACCCAAATACTTCTATAACGGAACTACATAACAGCATATTACTCTAGCTTACTACAAAAACCCTTATTTAATAAAACATAAGGACCACCATCTACAGACTTTCCACTAGTGGAAGCACACATTAATATTCTGAACACTTAAGAAGCAAACTGACATTTGTTGAGTAATTTCTAGATATCAGTGTTCCACGCTTTGTGACTACTTGCTTTCTGACACTCTTTCAACTGTTGTCAATTATAACCAGAACTTGTGCATTCAGCTGCATGATCTGCTATTTTGACCACTATCCACACGGTTCTACAAGGCCTGTCAGATTAAATTTTTTGTTTAAAGCCTGACAATATTAGTTAAAATCCAGAAAAAAAGATAAATAAATTTAAATATATTTTATTTACATTCATATCACACCAAAAGCCAATTTGGAAACCCCGATTTCTACTCTGACCAAGTTTACTTAGTGCCATCACTTTGTTTTTGGATAAGATCTTGTATTGTGTTTATAATAAGTTCATATTTGTGTTAATAATAAGCACAATGCCTCCTAAATATGGTAATACAGCTAAAAGATCTCAATAAGTTCTCAGTTTGCAAGAAAAGCTAGAATTAATCAAAGCATATCTCATGCTGATATGCAAGGTGTACCTTGATCAACAGTTTGTAAAAGTCTTAAGGCTAAAGCTATACTGTTAGAGGAAATAAAAAAATGCTATTTCAGCACACTGGGTATCTGTTTAGTGCACTAATCTCTCAAGGCAAAGGTCAGTGGTTCAGTTCTCATCAGAGGCGCTCCAGTTACTCAGCTGTAGAAATGGGTAGCTGGCTTCTAGAGCTGGGAAAGGAAAGGTGACCTGGGGTGATTCAGACCACATCACCCTCTAGTGTGCTGACACATCAAGGAAAATATGGTGCTCCCACTATTCAATGCAATGAAGGCTGAAAGAGGTGAAATATCAGCAGTAGAAAAATGTGAGGCAAGCAAAAGCTAGTTTAATATATACAAGGCTAGGTCAAATATACATAATAAAGCAATGTGGGGAGGAGCCAGCACAGACTCAGAGCTTGAAAAACTTCTAGAAGATGACAGCAACAGTATTCAGTGTAGATGAAATGGGCCTGTATTAGAAGAGTTTTATTACAAAATAAGAAAAATCTACAGTCTAGATTCAAGTCTGAAAAAAGATAGGCTAACATTGTTGCTAGGGGCTAATGCAGTTGAAAATGCAAGCTAAAGTGGATGCTTATATACCATTCTGAGAATCACGGGGATCTTCAAACCTACCTTAGCCTTCCACTTTATTACAAGTTAAATGCAAAGGCCTGAATGACTAGTATTTATCCTCAGCTTGGTTCTCAGATTATTTCAAGCCTACTGTTGAGGCTTACTGCAAAGAGCAAAAAATTCCCTTTAAGATTCTACTGTCTGTTAATAATGTTCCATGATACTCAATACTTTCGATGGAAAGAAACTGAATTTGTCTTCTTATCTGCAAGCACAAGTTTTTTGCTGCAGCTAATGAACCAAAGCATGATATCAGCTTTAAAAGCAATTAGAGAAAAACACTGCTAAAGCTATAAATGCATTAGATGCTGATGTTTTGTAGGGATCACAGCAAAATAAACTGAAAACATTCTGGAAAGGTTTCACAATTCTGAATTGAATTAAAATTACTATAGTGCATGGGAGGTTGAAGCAAGTAAACTGAAAGAAGGAGTTTGGGAGAAATTACTTCCCACCATGATGAATGATTCTGAAGGTTCTGAACATCCTGTGAACAAAATTACTTCAGAAGTTGTTGACACAGCAAGGGAATTAGAACCTAAGTCCAGTCTAAAGATATTGCAAAACTGCTAGTCTCTCATGAAATGCTCCAACTGAAGATCTTCTGACTGAACAGCAGAGAGAACTGTTACAGAACAGCCTAGAGAGATGAAAGAGAATCAGAGTAAGGTATTGCCAAAGGAGAGGACTTTATTGCTTATTCTTATCTTATATCCTTCCCGTGCCGTTAAATGTCACATAGGGCTCTCAAAGTAGTTTGCCAATTTTTCCTGTCTTTGGCGAGTCTTTCAACCTCATCAAAGGATTTTATGCCTGTCAATTTGGCCTCTCTTAATAATGTACTCTTAAGAGTTTCATGCGGTCTGCCTCTTTTTCTTCGGCCTGTTGTGTTCCACTTGATAGCTTGTTTTGGGATTCTCTGATCATTTCTTCTCATCAAGTGACCAACATATGTCCATATGTCCATCTCCTCTTCCTGATTACCCATGAGATTGGTTGTTGTTCAGTCATCTGTCTTATCTCTGCATTGTTCTTGAAATCGTTCCACTTGATGCTGAGTATTTTCCTTAGGCATTTGTTTTCAAAATTTGTTTTCCTCAATTGTTGAGGAACATCAACCAACAATGAAATGGGGAGCAGGAATGTCTGAATCAATACTGATTTGGTTTCTTGAACAGGAGACTGACAGTTCAAACCCCGGCAGTAACACCACCACTTTTATTCACGAGCATTCTTACTGGTGATATGGAGTTTGTGCACAAGGCTGAGATCCTCCTTCTAAAGTAAAGATTAGAGCGATTGCAGACTTGTCTAGACACGCTTCAACATTTTTTAAGCCAGTACGAAATACCTCAATTTGAAAGAAAAAAAATCTGGCCAAGATCTAAAAAAATCTGACCATATCTGAGCTGGAGGCAGAAAATAAATCCAGTTTCTTTCTGAATGTGTTCTATAGAGTTTTCTAATATCACATTCATGTAAAATTCTAGATACTTTACTAACTTATGGATTTAACATTATTCTCATGCAGTGGGGGAGAGCATCACGGAGATGTAGTGGTTAGTGCATTCATTTGCTGATCTTAAGGTTCTTGGTTCAAAAACCTCAACAAAATGAGACCTAGGATTTCCCTGGGAAAAAAAACCAAAAAACAGCAAGGCTGGCATCCCTGCATCATAATGTTGTTACTTAGAAATATAAAGGCACGAACACTTCACACACATGGTCCTTGTGACTTAATGTTTTTAACATTATCAGTGGTCCACAAAGCTTTGGAACCATTCATGTAGAACATCATGACGAGCTAATATATGCCTTCTTTGCTTCATACTGAACATACCTTCAAACAAAAAAGAAAAATCACTTAAAAAAAAGTCTACTAAGACTTTTATTTGTTTCTTTTTCCTCTCGTTTCTTAGCTTCTCCGATCTTACAAACAATTATGCCTCAGTTATGCATGAAATATCTGCCTTCCAACACAGAATTATCTGCAAGAAGTAAAAGTTCTGCTACCTATCTGACAGACAGACAACCTTTCTAACAGACAGACCACCTGTCACATGTTTTATGGACATGTCATTACTGTTACTTTTTTTTTTTAAAGTGAAAAATATTTAATAAAAGTACCCACAAACCACCCCCCCCAAAAAAAAACAAAAAAAAAAACGGACCATTAACAAGTACAGTGGTAAAAGTTTTAGAAGTAAATTGTAACACTTAACACGGCCACAGTTTTAACATAAAGGAAATGCACATTCAACAAAGTGTTCATCATCTTACCATAAAACACAGGATAAACAGTCCCTTTAATTCCGCTAAAAGGAGCATTCATGGGACTTCCATTGTGAAAGAAATTCAGTTCAATATGGTCATACGCTAAACCCTGAAAATTGATTAAAAATAGGAATATTTTCATGTATATTACTGCACTCTGAAACTTTCTCTGGTTGCAAAAAGAAAAATGAGAGGATATGTAAGTTCCTCTGGGACAAGGGTGTCCAATTTCAAAGGACCCAAGGCCCACAATTGTACCCACCATTTTTTTTATGAACTACATAACATGCTTTGGAGAAATTTATTATTCACTGCACAATCAGAGCTGTAATGACATCATTCTTCTACAGCACAGAATTAAAACTCATAGTTTCTTGGCTAACAATATTACTATTAATAAAATAAAATTATATTTTCATAATGACCTCCTGGACTGCAAATGAAGTTCCCACACACTGCATGTGGCCCGTGAGTTGGATCCCCCTGGTCTAGAATACAAAGGTGAAGGAAAGTATAGGAGAAATGATACTGAAATCATAGCTGGTCAAGACCCTATCTACAATCCAAGTAGTCTTAACACTAACTTGTGATGGTGTGATCGGGCAAATGGGATACAAATTGGTCTACTTCACTTGATGAAAAGAAGTCTGTTTTTTTTTTTGGGCCATTTGAGGAATTCAAAATGCCACTGAAATTCATTTCCCCAACCAAAATAATAGTCATGTTACAAGTTTTCAGCAGGGAACTGCTTGTCAAGAATTTCATAGTTATATATTGAGGTACTTCTTTTTCTTCTTCATTCGCTTCTACCACCAGGACCACCCTGTTGTCCTACTGAATTTACTCTTGTGGTCCTCTACAGGTCCCGTGGTCCCCAAAAGGACCACACAAGATCCCCGAGAGGAACAAAAGAGGTTTAGAGTATCGTACAGCTTGAGCCTGTATTCTTAGTGGGTCTCAGAAGCGAGATTGTGTGACACCGTGGTTTTCGTTGCACCAGTTTGATTCAGAGCTGGACTTTCTCACCGGAAAACCTCTGCGTGTTTTGGATATCAGTATATCCCCGCTGGGTGAGAGATGGTAGCCCATCCAGGCTAGAGTTGGACTTTCTCACCGGAAAACCTCGACGTATTTTGAGATACCCGTGTATCACCGCCAGGTGAGAGGTGGTTGCCCTTCTATTCCAGCGTAGGACTTTCTCACCGGAAAACCTCAGCGTGATTAGGATACACATACATCCCCGCCGGGTGAGAGGTGGTTGCCTATCTAGACTGCCCTGCTCCAGTGTCTCCGACTTCAGCATTTTGTGGTCGTGGCCACTACCTTTCCTAATTGTGACCAGGACAGACCTTTTGTCCAGGAGGATGAATCCCTGCCACTAATGACTTCCACCCCTGGGTTGAGCCGGTTTAGGCATATTATCCCAATATGGGCGTGTAAGGGACATGACCGACCTCTAGAGCAGAGGTACCGTGACATGTGTAGCCATCAAGTTTCACCCCTGGTGTAAGCCAGTTTAGGCATATTTCGCCAGTATGAGTGTACTTCGGACGCGGCCAACCTCTACACCAGAGGTGCCGTGGTATGATTAGCTCTTGCTGCGATACTACTGGACATACCGATTAAGCATCACTTTATCCTTTCCATCACCTTTTCACATCGGCGCCACACAGCAACCCTGATTGCTTTTCCGTATTTTCTTCCTTGGCCAGGAGCTTCACTCCACGCGCGACATCCAAAGAATCTCGCCGGAAGACCTCTGGGTTAAGACGGTTCAGGTATTTCACCCGATATGAGTGCACTTAGAACGTGGCCAACCCCCAGACCAGAGGTGCCGTGATTTGACTACTGTTTACTTCACTTATTCCCTTCTTTCACCTTTTCCACAATGGTGCTGCACGGTAACCCCATTTGCACCTTTCCTCATTGGCTGAGAGGAGCTCCACTCCATGCACGGCAGCTGAAGAATCTCGCCAGCAGCAGTAGATGAGGTACAAAACATGACTCTCTTCTACCCAAAGCATCTGGTTATCAGGTGCCAAATATTCACCTTCGCCCCTTCTCCTGTCAGTTTAAACAGTTCTGCCACAAAAAGGCCAGGAGCTGGACTTGACTGTCAGAGGCTGTTTGAGACACACGCCGTTGGAGTGGAGAGCGTATCTTCCACCCCACCTCCGGCAATAACAGTCCTTAGAACCTATTGAGGTACAACTTTCCAAAGAAAAAAAAATGATGAATTAGAAAATATGTGCTGTCCCCACTGTTCCAGTCCAACACATCCTAACCTACTTGAAGAAAACATGGGACAATAAACCATAAATAAAACATCACCATCTGAACCAAAACTTTATTATCTTATATTATTATTGCTTAAAGTGAACAATTTAATTTCAACATGTAACATTTTTATTTATATGAAAAAGACATTCAAAACATGAGAAACCAAATAAAAAAGTCAATTAAGGCAATAAGTTAAACAAATTTTTCCTCACACACTGAGTACAATATTTGATGGCTTAACATTATACTGTTAGGGGATAAATTTTAACATAACTAACCAAAATATCTCCTTCTTGTGGAATATCTGGCAACTTTCCTTTCTGTTCTCCATTATGAAACATGCAGCCATCTTGGCGCACAACCCAACTATCAACATCATCACCGAGAGGAATCTTGCTCAGATTACATCTTCTTGTTGCTAGACCAACACCCCAAGTTCCTTCAGATTTGATCATATTTTTAGCAATGTTAATTATGAATCTAATAAGATGACATGGAGCAAAACATAGAACACAATGCAAAAAATGAAACATGTACTAGGTAAACATATTAGTATTTGACTAGAAAATTAAATGAATGACATTTTTTTCACTAATCACTTAAATAAATGACTTAAGTGCCAAAATCCATTGAGTTTCTTCCAGTTTCTACAGAAACTGTGATCTCTACTATTTTTGCAATGATAGTATTAGAGCACTTGCAATGTATCTGGTCTGACTGGAAGTAGATCATGATGGATTACTTGACATCTTAAAACGGATCCAAGAAACAGGCTTCCCAGCAGACTCCACTACCATCAGAATCCCTGTAAGTCAGGCTAACAAGCATAATGGCCATGAGGAGATGGAAGTAAGGTTCTTGGCCAGTTCTGGTTCATCAGCTAGTGTAACTGTGTTATCCTTGTAACAAGGATGGCTGCTTTCTTACTTATCTTAGCTTTATCTTAGATCCAGTTTACTGTTACATCCAGGAAAAACTATCAAACATATATTAGTAAAGAGACAGACAAAACACACACACACACACACACTAGCAACCTGTGCATTGAAGTTTTATCTCAAAATAAGCTTTATTCTGTGCAACTGGAGCATTGGCTAATGCTGCACCATTTCCACAAATTCTGTGCCCATTCTTGACTATAACAACATCATTGCCTGCAACAGGTGAAAAATAAAACTCTGTAACTAAGCTCATTCTAAAATAAATAAAGGTAGCCTATTTACATTCAAATTTCTTATTCTGTTTTCTTTTTTCTTCTTTTTTTTTTTTGGTTCTTTTTATCTGCTGCTAACAATGCAGAGATAAGACAGATGACTGAACAACGACCAGTCTCATGGGTGATCAGGAAAAGGAGATGGACATATGTTTGTCATGTGATGAGAAGAAACGATCAGAGAATCCCAAAACAAGCTATCAAGTGGAACACAACAGGCCAAAGAAAAAGAGGCAGACCATGTGAAACTCTGAAGAGGACATTGTTAAGAGAGGCCAAATTAACAGGCATAAAATCCCTTGATGAGGTTGAAAGACTTGCCAAAGACAGGAAAAATTGGCAAACTACCTTGCGAGCCCTATGTGACAACGGCATGGGAAGGATATAAGATAAGATTATCTGCTGCTGTTAATGTTAAATGTACTGTTATGGCAATCTGGTGGTATAAGGACAATGCACTGTAATGGGTGAAGATTCAACTCTTATAATTGGTGCTAGAAAGTGTTCTTTCTAGTTTCCATTCTCCACTGTTAGTATCCTTTATGGGCCCAAAGAATCTTCTTAAGATCTTGTTCTCAAAGACCTGTAATTGTTGTTCATCTTTCTTTGTTGTACTCCACATTTCTGATTCATACATGATGGCTGGTCTTAGTATAGTTTTGTAGATTTTTATTTTGGTGTTTTGAGACAGGATTTTGGATTTTATAAACGTCTTGAAACTGAACAGTTTATGCTGACTGGGACACATATAAAGATGGAAGAGAACTGACAAGTGAAAATTATGTATACACAAGAGATGAAGGAAACAAGACCATGGGGTAGACCAAGACAGGGATGGAAAGACAACATAGAAGAGGATATAAAGGAATTGGTGTCACTAAATGGAGAGAGAAGATTAGGAATAAAGAGGAACAGAGGCTAACTTTATCTACAGCAATGAGCCTTAATGGCTCAGAAACCTGAAGGAGTCAGTCAGGGAGATCATCACCCATGCGCTCTAAACACATTCATAGGTGCTCCAATCTCCTCTTTAATATCTCCAGCAACTAATTACACCGGTCCTGACCATCTGCCTGGAGCTTTTGATGAATTGTTCATTTTTTGCAACCCCAGGTCACCCCTTTCTTTTTTGACAGTGACACTGACTCACAGCTGTCAGTGAAATCCTTTTTTTCACCAGCTTCTCTTACAGCATTGGTGATGTTGGTTCGATCTGCCCTTCCTCTATGATGGCTGAGTCAGCAAACTGAACTGCTGTTCATTTCTCCTGATACCTGCATGGCTTGGTACAAAATGAAGGTCAGTCGACGGATCTGTGACTTCTGAAGGAATTCAAGCCACTATTGCCTTAGAAAGCCAATCTGAAATTTCACTCAAGATGCATGCTCAGAGCTCTTGTCGCAGCCATGGTTTCCACTGTGAGGCTGCTTGTTGTTGCAGCAAAAGCACCCTGATTTCTTGAACTGTTCTGTCATTTGAGTTGACTGTAAAGATCCAAGCAAACCTTTTGCCCCAAACCACCAGCCTGTCTGTATAAATAATGGTGTCAATATCTCTGGTGTTTTCATTAATTAGTGTTCTGACCTCAATATCCACTTTTTATTACACTCACATAGTTGTTTGGCAAGTTTTCCTGTTCTCAGCGAGTCTTTCAATTTCATCAAGGGATGTTATGCCCACTAAACCGGCTTCTCTTAACAATGTCCTCTTTAGAGTTTCATGTGGTCAACCTCTTTTTCTTGGGCTTGTTGTACTCCACTTGATTGCTTGTTTTGGTATTCTCTGTTTCTTCTCATCACATGGCCTACATATGTCCATTTTCTTTTATATATATACACTTATATCTTTTATATATATATATTTTTATATATGTACATTTGTATTCTTTTTCATCTTCAGCTTTCCGAGCCATTAAGGCCCATTGCTACATATAAAGTTCACCTCCAATCCTCTCTATTCCTAATCTTCTCCAGTTGCTGACACCAATTTCTTTTATATCTTCTTCTATGTTGTCTTTCCATCTTTGTCTTGGTCTACCCCCTTGGTCTTGTTTCCCTAATCTCTTGTGCATACATAATTTTCATTTGTCTATTCTCTTCCATTCTTTCTACATGCTCTAACCAGCATAGTCTGTTCAGTTTCAAGACATTTAGAATTTGTTGGGATTTAAATAAGCTGTTCAGTTCAGTGTTCTTTCTAGCTCTCCATTCTCCAATGTTGGTATCCTTTATGAGCCCAAAGATTCTTCTTAGGATCTTGCTCTCAAAGATCTGCAGTTGTTGTTCATCTTTGTTGTACTCCATGTTTCTGATCCATACATGATGGTTGGTCTTATTATAGTTTTGTAGATTGTTATTTTGGTGTTTTGGGACAGGATTTTGGATTTTAACAGGTGTTGCATGGCAAAGTATATTTTATTCCCTATCTGAACTCTGATTTTAATTTCCTTGCTAACATATGAACATATAACCACTGTAGCAACAATGGAAGATCCCCCTCAATTCTTGAAAAGCACGATTCATGTTTATAAGCTCATCATCATTATATGCCTACTCCAGAATGAAAGTTGGTGGTAATGAATCTCCAGCTCCCTCACCTTGCTGTGTACTCAGTCAAGCTGTATCCTGTCCATTCTTGTGTGCAGGAAACTCTCAACCGTAGAGAGCGGAACAACAACACAACTCCTTCAGATCATCAGAGGAAGTACCCCCCTCAGACAAGTGTTTCAGCCCTATTAAACTCCTGACACTCTAAGGGGGGCGGGCCCCTCTGGGTCATGACTCCCAGAGGTCTTGTGAGTTGTTGCTTTTTTTTCCGGTTCCGGGATCGAACCCATGGTCTTCCAGTTGACACTGCACTTGTATGTTATCTTCCCATCTACATCTGTGTTTTCCTCTTGCTCTTTTTCCTTCCACCTTTCCTTCTGGTATGGTCTTCAGTATAATGTTACGTCTTTTGATACGGCCAAAGTATTTTGTTTTCTTTATGTGCTGTGACCTCAGCACCCACCTTTTATTACATTCTATGTAATGTTGGAAAGCAAATCAGTTTAAAAATAAAAATTTTTAAAAAACCAAACTTATGAGCTACGCACGAAATATAATTCTGACCTAAATGTGATAACCAGAAACTACTCAAAGCTGACGTATACACCAGAAATTCACTTTCATAAATGCATATTTTTGTGTGGAACTTCGTGGTGTGGTGATGTATAATAAAATTCATCTTCCTTTGTGCACTCAGAGCAAAAAAATTCTTTCCAGTAAGCCTTACAAGATTTTAAATGTATCATTTTGACATACCATTAACTTCAACGATACGTGTGAAGTTTTGAACTCAATACAGTACATGAATTTATTTCACCGGCTAGTGACCTAATACCGAAGTTCATTTGCTTCTTTTGTTGGAAAATAACAGGTTTGGACTTTTAAATGCTTACCCATAAAACCAGTATCAAGTTTCACTGATGGGAGATCTTTTAACTGAACATGCCCAGGACCAAAAGCACCATTCTTGCAACAACAAAATACGAAAGATGACATATTGGCAAAGGAAGCGGATGCTCAGAATAGCAACGCAGATAATATCTCCAGAATGACTGAGCCCAATAATACTTTTAGGAAATCTGCTACATGAAGTCATCTATAAATAGTCAGACAATAGTGTGCTTTCTTTATGGTGATGTATATTTTTTTAAATGGTTAAGTATGTGATGCATATTAACTGCAAGGCTTCTCTTTCGGAAGTTTTCGTGTTTCTGCTCTCCGCATTTTGTGCTTAGAAAAGAAAGTTACGTAAGAATGATCTGCAAATTCTGTACACATTTGGCCAGTCAGCATCGGCGCTAGTGAGTTCATCATAATATTTATCTTTTATATAAGATATAATTATCTTTTATATATAAAAAGCACAAAAACCCCTGCTTTATGTTATTCAGTGATTAGTTTTATACATGAAGTGACCTTTATAAAATGAAGAGGCTGTGATATAAGAAAATGAAGCAACCACACAGCTCTCCGATTATCAGAAATCTCTAAATTGACCAATCATAACGCACATTTTTTTTATGAACATTTCTGAACAAGATAACTTTAATGGCATGGAAATGGGAATTTTACCTTTTACCAGATGGCAAACAAAACCAGATGGCTTCAGTTTGCTTCTGTTGGTCTAAGAAAAAGCCACCTAGATGGCACTGATAATAAAAGTGAGAAAACGATATGGAATGTGGTGGATGAAGGAATGTCTTAATTTTTTTTAAAAATATGCTTTAGTTTTTTTTTTAAACATGTCATTGTTATAATTCAGTAAATGTATATAAACTATTGCATGTTTATTTTCAAATAAACTTATTAACACTTTCCGTGCCTTTGGACATTATAATGACGCTTCCGGTTTCCCGTTGCGTACCAATGGTCATTATAATGATCATTGGTTTGTTTCAATAAAACAGCCGGTGTAACATTTAGATTGTACATATTTCGTCCGCGATTCCGGTGACACTTTTCAAAATGGCGAAAGAGTGCCTAGTTACGAGCGATTCCGACCGAGAAAAAGGAAGAGAAAGATCGAAATTTTTCACTTTTTGATGATGTAGATAGGGGTATGGACATGGCCTTTGACCACCCCACTGCTCTTGAATGTATCCCAAGTAGATCTAGACATATTTAGACGACTGGAGAAGTAGTTATGAGTTATTTCAGACATTAATCTAGCGAGGATGCAACATAGAATCAGAATACAAGATTGACAAGTAGATCTAGACATCTCAGATGGTAAGTAGTGCATATCTAGACCTAACCGATGGTGAGCTGGGCACAGTCAGTGTCTAAAAACATCACATTACTTCTTTTTTCCTAAAAAACTCTGCATTTATGAAATTTTCATTCATTTAGTTATACTTTGAAACATAATAAGTATACGGAAGTACATGGAAATACTGTTTTCCATTCCATTTTATAACTATATCCCCTAACATATCAAGACCCACGCTTTTACTCTGGTACCCAACTACACATCTGTGTTTCTTCCTCCGGCACCGAAAGTGTTAAGGCATATTGGAGAATACTGTGTTAGGCCCATATTTTCCATGACCTTCGGCACGTGAAAGTGTAATGTGGTCAGTATCACGCTTGGCTGCTTTACCTTCCCAGTTTCTCTGGTACCCATTTTTAGAGGCTGGATGAACCCTAGGGTCTTTTTGGTGTATATCAGAAAAAATCCCACTGCTGGGACTGAACCTGGTACCACCGGATTAGTAAACCGAGCACCTAACCACTCAGCTAACCAGCCCACCAGTTGCCATCTGGTACCTTTTCTTATTGTACCTTTATCTCATTTCTCAACCAGTCATCCGCTTCTGCTTTGTGCTTACCTACATCTATCTTGATGCATTTTATGCCTATCCTCCTTACAAGGAGAATACCAGAAGAGTGTTTCAATTTTTAATCTGTTTTTCATGTTTTTTTATCTCTTGTGTTGCTTTTGTAAGTGGTCCTTGAAAAAAGTCATTTGCTGAAGTATTGAATTGTTGTATGTTCTTCATTTAGGTGTGTTCATCTTACTTTCTGCCATTTCTTTTTCTATCATTTTGTAAAACTGAATCTGTCATTCCTAGAACTTGTTTTACTGTAGTCGTCATTTCTCTTGAAAAAAAAAGACAAAAAGAGTATAATACATAAACTGTCTTCTGATTACAGTATTTTTATATTTACATTTTTAATTACTTTCTAATAAATACTGTTCTAATATGGAGGTGAGAAACATGAACGAGGAATAGGAATAATATTTGACCAACAAACAGTAAGAACAGTTGTAGGATATTTGAGCATCTTGGACTGAGTCCTGCTAGGCCAACTGAGAGGACAACCAATAAACATAAATATTATACAAGTGTACACTCTAATATCTGAAAGCTCTGAAGAAGATGTACAGCTATTTTATAATGATATAGAGACAGCCCTGAAATACACAAAGCCACATGAAGTTACTATAGTGATGGGAGATTTTAATGGCAAAGTTGGTAAAGGAAGAACTTCAGACATCGTTGGTGACTATAGACTGGGGGAGAGGAATGACAGAGGTAGTAAATTAATTGAATGGGCAAGAATACACAGCATGGTTGTAGGAAACACTTGGTTTAAACAACAATCCTGCTGCTGGCGAGATTCTTCAGCTGCCGTGCGTGTAGCAGTGCTCCTCCCGGCCAATGAAGAAAGGTGCAAATGGGTTGCCATGCGGCACCATTGTTGAAGAGGTGGTGGAAAGGATAGAGCGAAGCAAACAGTCAGATCACGGCACCTCTGGTCTGGAGGTCGGCCACATCCTAGGTGTACTCATATCGGGTGAAATGCTTGAACTGGCTTAACCCAGAGGTTAAGACACTGCTGGCGAGACTCTTCGGATGCAGCACGTGGAGTGAAGCTCCTCCCGGCCAAGGAAGAAAATGCAGAAAAGCAATCAAGGTTGCTGTGTGGCGTCAATGTGAAAAGGTGAAGGAAAAGGATAAAGTTAAGTTTAATCGGCATGTCCAGAGAGCTACACATACCATGGCACCTCTGCTCTAGAGGCCGGCCATATCCGAAATACACCTACACTGGTGAAATATGCCTAAACCGTCATGCACCAGGGGTGAAACTTGCTGGCTAGGCATATCATGCCACCTCCGCTCTATAGGTCGGTCAAGCCCGATATACACCCATACTGGTGAAATATGCCTAAACCGGCTCACTCCAGGGGTGAAACTTGAAGACTATGCATGCCACAGCACCTCTGCTCTAGACGTCAGTCACGTCTCAAACACGCCCATACTGGGATAATATGCCTAAACCGGCTCAACCCAGGGGTGGAAGTCATTAGTGGCGAGGATTCATCCTCCTGGACAAAAGCTCCATCCTGGTCTCAACTAGGAAAGGTAGTGGCCACGACCACAAAATGCTGAAGTCGGAGACACTGGACCAGGGCAGTCTAGATAGGCAACCACCTCTCACCTGGCGGGGATGCATGCATATCCTAATCGCGCTGAGGTTTTCCGGTGAGAAAGTCCAACACTGGACTGGATGGGCAACCACCTCTCACCCGGCGATGATACATAGGTATCTTAAAACACGTCGAGGTTTTCCGGTGAGAAAGTCCAACTCTGGCCTAGGTGGGCTAACACCTCTCACCCAGCGGGGATATACTGATATCCAAAACACGTCGAGGTCTTCCGGTGAGAAAGTCAAACCCTAGAATAAACTGGTGCAACGAAAACCACTGTGTCACGCAATCCCGCTTCCAGGACCCACCAAGAATACAGGCTCAAGCCCTGCAATACACTGAACCCCATGTGGTCCTCTCAGGGATCCCGTGTGGTCCTTTTGGAGACCACACAGGGGACCACAGGCGTAAATTCAGTAGGATCGCGGGGCGGTCTTGGTGGTAGAAGCGAACGAATAAGAAGAAGAAGAAACAACATCCCAGAAGACTTGCAACATGGTGCAGCCCAGACAAAAAGACTTTTAACCAGATAGACTACGTATTAATCAACAAACGATTCCAGAATGCATTACTGACAACAAAAACCATGCCAGGAGCTGACTGCAATAGTGACCACAACCCACTCTGTGGAAAAATTAGAATAAAGCTAAAGAAAGCATACAGAAAAGTGAGAAACATCAAACTTAATACAGAACTCCTTAAAAATGACCAAGAACTGTGAGAGCAGTACAGAGTTATTATAACAAATAGATACAATGCAATAGCAAAGATAAATAGTATAGATGAACAATTGGCAATGTTAAGAGAGTCTATCCACTAAACTGTTAAGTTGATAATACCACCGAAAAAAGAAGCCCCTAAAAATAAATGGATGACAGACGACATCTTAGGACTGATGGACAAGAGGAGGAGGAGTAAAAATAACCAATAAAAATATAGCAAGATAAATAAAGAAGTAAGACGCAAATGCAGAGAGGCAAAGGAAGTGTGATTAAATGAACAGAGCAGACAAATAGAGGACTCTCATAATAAAGACAGCAAAAACATGCACAAACGAATTAGTGAACTCACAGGCATCATCATCATCATCATGTGCCGTGCCGACTGGCGTTGGCTATTATGCTTCTCCAGAGTATCCGATCCTTCATGCATGCCATCAGCTCAGTTGGTGATCTCCTCTCACACCATCCCGTCAGACTGTCCAGTATCATTTCTCTTGGTCTTCCTCTTGATCTTCTTCCTTCTATTTTTCCTGTTGTTATAATATTTTCAATGCCCCCTCTTCTCATTGCATGTCCTATGAAAGTACATTGTCTCTCTCTTATCTTTTTGACAAGGTTTTTTGTCTCTCCAGCTCTTCTCCTACATTCTTCATTAGTTATTTTTGCTGTCCAGGGATTCGAACTCACAGGCAGGAAGACAAAATATACCACAGAATGCCTGAAATCAAAAGAAGGTAAATGTTAATGGGAAAAAAAGACATTGTAGACAGGTGGACAGAGTACATCGATGAGCTATATGGAGGAGAAAGACCAGAATTAACACCAGATACTGAAAACTATGATGGGCCACCAATACTTGAAGATGAAATCATAGATGCCATCAAACACGTGAAGAAAGGAAAAGCGACTTGGCCTGATAATATAACAATAGAAGAAGTCTAGGCACTAGAGGAGATAGGAATAAAAATAATAACAAAGTTACTGAATGACATTTACAACAGTGGTTATATTCCCAGTGACCTGCTTAAATCCATGTTTATAGCACTACCAAAGAAACCAGGTGCAAAGGAATGTGATGACCACCGGACTATCAGCCTCTCATGTCACATAACGAAGCTACTTCTGAGAATCATTATGAGAAGAACAAGGAAAAAGATAAAAATGGAAATAGCAGAGGAACAGTTTGGATTTGTTGAAGGAAAGTGAACACATAATGCCATTTATGCTTTACGAACACTAACAGAAAGAGCTTTAGAAGTACAGAAAGATCTCTACTTATGCTTCATTGATTACACCAAGGCATTTGACAAGGTGAAACATAATGAAATTATTAAAATGCTTGAAGACATCATTATAGATGGCAAAGACCTGAGGACTGTAAAATATCTTTTTTTTACAGTATTCATGTAAATCTATACTTTATCTCCTCTCCCTATTTCTTCGTCCTGTATGTTTTTGTATGATTAAGGCTCACGCCGAAACGTCACAACTTTGTAATCGTTAAGTAATAAAGCTGCTCCTACTTTTTTCCAATTTTATACATTCTAGTATCACAGCTTTACTGCAGTGTTTAGTGTATAGTTGTATACTTATACACCAATTATTGTGTAAAATATCTATACTGGCAGCAAGAACCAGCAATTCAAGTTGATAATAGAACTGGAAAATATCAACCTATAAAACAAGGGGTGCGACAAGGATGTGTACTATCTCCAGACCTTTTTTCTCTGTATAGTGAGAGTATTCTAGGAATGATCATCACAAAACCAGGCATAAAAATTGGAAGATACAGTATTAACAACCTTCAGTATGCTGATGACATTAGCACTAATAGCTGAGAACCAACAAGACCTGCAAAATCTCTTGAATGAAGTTGCTAAATGAAGTGAACAGAAAGGCCTTAATTTAAACATAAAAAAGACAGAGACTATGGTTATATCTAAGAAGCAGAGTCCACCAAAATGCAGTATAAAATTAAACTGAACTATTCTAAAGCAGGTGCAGAAATTCAAATACCTTGGAGCAGTAATAACATCAGATGGGAAATGCAGAACAGAAATCAGGAACAGAATAGGCCAAGCAAAGACTGCATTTCAGATAATGAGAAACATATTATGTAACACATCCTTATCAGTGAATGTTAGAAAATGAGTCCTAAAATGCTATATTGAACCTATCTTGTTATATGTAAGTGAATCATGGACAATAAGCAGGTCTGCACAAAAATCATTGGAAGCAGCAGAAATGTGGTTTATTAGAAGAATGTTGAGAATCCCCTGGACAGCAAAAATAACTAATGAAGAATGTATGAGAAGAGCTGGAGAGACAAAAAATCTTGTAAAAAAAAATAAGAGAGAGACAACGTACTTTCATAGGATATGCAGTGTGAAGAGGGGGCATTGAAAATATTATAACAACAGGAAAAATAGAAAGAAGAAAATGAAGAGGAAGACCAAGAGAAATGATACTGGACAGGGATGGTGTGAGAGGAGATTGCCAACTGAGCTGATGGCCTGCATGAAGGATTGTGTACTCTGGAGAAGCATAGTAGCCAGTGTCAGTCGGCACGGCACCTAATGATGATGATGATGAGTATAGAAAAAATTTGATTTATTTTTTATAGTTTGTGCACTTCTGCTTAAAAAAATCATTTCTTTTAAAGATGTATATGAGGAAAAAACAAGTTAGGGTTAATAAACCACTAAACATAATTACTGGAGCTAAGAATCTGAAAAAAAAAATTAGATGAAGATGTACAGTACTCAGCTATGAAGGAAATATTTTAAAATAAATTTGTGAAGAATTTATTCTCAGAAAAAAGAATTACCTCAGTCATATTTATAGATGCTTTCACATTTGATCAGTTTTTATAAGAGCAAAAATTTGTGTCAGTTTCAAATCAGGAACCACCGGGGCATCGTCTCTGGATATCGTAGGTCATAGTTTCTTGCCATGTTAGCGCTGGTGAGGGATCAGGTTTTTTTTACCATAAACTGGTATCTTACATCCTTCCCGTCCCATTAAACGTCACATAGGGCTCACATAGTTGTTTGCCAAGTTTTTCTGTTCTCGGCAAGTCTTTCAACCTCATCAAGGGATGTTACGCCTGACTTCTCTTAACAATGTCCTCTTTAGAGTTTCACGTGGTCGACCTCTTTTTCTTCAGCCTGTTGTGCTCCACTTGATAGCTTGTTTTGGTATTCTCTGATTGTTTCTTCTCATCACATGGCCTACATATGTCCATCTTCTTTTTCTGATCACCCATGAGACAGGTGAGTAAAGATCTGGTTGAGACAGCTTCTCCCTTTTCGAAATCCTGTCTGTTCTTCTCTCATTGCAGTATCCACTACATCCTTAATTCTGTTCAGAATCACTTTACAAAACACCTGACACAACTGATGGATGATAAAGTTACACCCCTCCAGTTATTGCAGTCACTGAGGTTGCCTTTTTGGGGTATTTTAACAATGATTCCCTCTTTCCATTTAGAAGGGACTTTTTCTTCTTTCCAAATTTTATTACACATTCTTTGTAGTTGTCTCATGTTGTCACTGTTAATAGCTTTTAACATCTCGACTGTTATTTCATCTTCACCTGCAGCTTTGTTGTTAGCCATTAGATTCACTGCTGTTTCAATTTCTTATGTGTAACTTCATCTAAGTTGACATTTAGTTGTGGGACTGGTAAATCAGTTTCAAGATTTATTAATACATTTGTGTGTGGTCGATTAAGTATTTCTTGGAAGTGTTCGACCCATCTTTGCTTTTGGTCTTTACTTGATGTTAATAGGTTGCATGTTTTGCTGAAGACTGGTCTTTCTCTGGAGGATATACCACCTATTAGCTTCTTCTGTATGTTTTGTTGTCTCCTGTTTTTGCTGCATTTTCTGCTTCTTTTACCATATTATCCATATATTCTCTTTTTTCTCTTCTCACTGAACTTTTTACTTTATTGTCTAGTTCTTTGTATGTTGCTTTTGCCAAAACTTTTCCAGATCTGTCTTTACATTCAACATGGCTAATTTGGCTGCTCTTCTTTCATGTATGTATTTCCATGTGTTATGTAATGTCCATGCTTTTTTACTTGTTGATTGTGGTCCAGCACTTGCTTTTGCTGCTGTGATTATGGCTGTGCTGTATGAATTCCATAATACATCTATATTTGTCTCGTCTACCTCTTTGAGTGCTGCGAAATGTTTGGTAAGTTCCAGATTGAAATCACTGTTGGTATTTTCTTCTTGTAGGCTATGACTGTTTATCTTTCTGAGTATCGATTTCTTATGTTGGCTTTTCAGTTTTAGTCTTATTTTCCCTAAACATAGATTGTGACCACTGTTGATGTCTGCACCCCTGTATGCTCTTACATCTATCAGAGATGTTCTGAATTGTTTTCTAATACAAAAATGATTTATCTGGTTTCTGGTTCTATCATCTGGAGATAAACTGGTATAATATTATGTTAATGTCTGAGTTGCTCCATTTCCTCCGACACCACCCAAAATTGCTTCAGTATACACATCTTAGACCTCACATTATAACCCAGACATTGGCTCTGAAGAAGTATCTTTAGGGTGACACATTACTGATGTATCAACACGGCACCAAAGGAAAACATATGGGGACTGGGCTGGTGTGTTACTGTACGGAAAGGGGCGGGCACTTGTTAAGCTGGGCCATGTCATGTCATTGTGCTGCCTTTGTGCATGTGGATACCAAATTGTGCATTCGTCTTTTACAGGATTAGCTAAATGCTATCTCCAGCCATGTTTCTTCCAGGCTCGTAGAAAACCTCAACGTTAGCAGCCAACTTGTACAGACATCAAACAAGTCCTGGGTGTTGACATGAGGATTTTATTCATGGAAATGATGATGATGCTGATAGGGATGACATTAATCCAACTGCCGGCAGGTTACCCCTGCTGTGTGGCAAGTCCATTCATACTACAAATATATAATGTCCATATATTCCACAGAGACATCACACAAAGTGTTCACACCGGTTCACATTCAGACGAAGACTAAAAAACTGACTGCCCACTCACAGTCTCTCGCACAATTCTCTGTCACTGGTTTCTCAAACCACGTGACCTTCTCATTCACAATAAAGCCTCATAAGGTGAGAAATGTCCTTTCTGTAGAGAAAAAAACAGATTATCTCCCTTACTGCTACAGCTCATCCTGATACAGTAGTTAATTATTAATGTACACAATATAGAATGCTTTTTTTTCATTGTATCTTAGATTTTAAAAAAGTATAATTTTCATTTTACTTTTGTTTCTAGTTTCAGCTTCAGTACCTTGTCCACAGCATCATCAGTTCATACACTTCTGCTCAACCAGCATGCTCATTGTGATAGCAACAAACTAGTCAGTATCACTCGCAGTCACAGCTGTAATACAGGCCACAGTTCAACTGCCTCTCAAGAATCACAGAAGTTAGAAGAAGACACAGGGTACATGTTTTTTTCTGTGATGTATTTACAGCTTATTTTCATGTGTTATTAACCATATTTTTGTATATTTTTTTTTTTTATGGTCCACTATTTTAACACAACACTCCTAATCTTCAAATGTTTGTTTTGCCATTATATTGTTTTCTTTATCCTTGTATACTGACAGTTTCAGTGACCAACATCTTAAGTCATATGCATGATATGTGAAAGCTATTTATATACTTTCACTATCCATTAAAAAAAAAAAAAATTCTGTAACACACAGTTTATAGAGGATAACTATTCGTTCATTATGAACAGCATTTCTAAATAGTGTTGGCAGTAATACTTCTACATGTTTTATGATTTTTGGAGTTTTCAGTCAGTCTAAAAACTGTTCTTTTTCCGTGCCATTTCCTCAGCCGGCTGAGCTATTTTTATGCTTCTGCCTTCTTATTTTTTCCTTTCACTTTTTAAAATTATTACTTATCTAACATCTGTCTTCTCATAGCATGTCCAAAAAGAAAAAATTGTTGATCATTTTTATCTTTCTTTAATTACTTTCTGTTGTTCTGACACTTCATTTGCTTTTCTGGTTGTCCGAGGTATTTGTTGCATAATTTTCCAAAACCACATCTCTGTAGGTTCAAATTTCTCTTTCATCAGTTCATTAATTGTTCAGGTTTCACATGCACATATAAACTTTGAATTTATATAGCCATGTAGTACTTTTTTTCCTCTCTTTTAATGGCATTGTCTTATTTGTTAGTTTTGTCTTTGTGTATTGAAAAGTTGCTTTTGCCTTTCCTTTTCATGAATTGGTTTCCATTATGCACTTACCATCAGCTGTTATTACTGAATTGATAATAAATCTTATTTTTTTCCTGTGTATAATAATAGCATTTGTTCCTGAACTGAACCGCTTGTCTAATAAATCTTTGGCTCAGAGAAGGGTTATTTTGTGCATCAGACCTTTGAAACACTACAAGAAGAGTACAAGCCTGGGTGTTGATACCTTACATGGTGACTGTCACTCCTTTATACATAGTCATCTTTCTTCCATCCTTTTGTGTTAGATTGAAGGACTGTTCACTATACTTTCAATGTCCATGTTATTGTTTCTTCCCCAAAATTGTGACTAGGATGTTCTTAGCAGCTGATATTGTAAAGATGATGAAGTACAAACATCAGCCTGTGGGTGGGTTATGATGGCTAGCTTCTTGTGAGACACCTATATCTTGGGGAGCTACCCTGAACCTGTTGTTAGGAGCACCAGTAGAGTCTTAGCCAGCTGTGGTTTCCAGGTACTGTTAACTATGTCATCATACCAGAACAGCCGTCCTTTCTCCCAGCTGTGTTCATAGGTAATACGAGGGGTGTTCAGAAAGTAAATCACCACATCATTTTTTTTTCAGCTAATAATGAAGATAGATGAAATTTTGCACACTTTAAATATGGCATGTGCTGATTGTGTGAACCAAATTGCACTGCAACTGCCCAAAGAATATGGCTGCCCTAACCATTGAAATGGAGCATGTTAGCAACTTGCAGTATAAGCAGCAAACTGTGGTAGAATTTCTTCTCGCAGATAATGTTGTAAACATTCACAAGCATCTATGTGATGTGTATGGAAGTTTTGTAGTCGACAGGAATACGATCAGTCGCTAGGTTCAGAGAATCAAAGAATCAATAAGTGGAGATAAGGAGTTGCATGATTGGCCGTGCTGTGGATGTCCTGCCACAGCCGTCAAGGCAGAAATGTTGAATGAATGAATAATCTTTATTTTTAAAGGGTAAAGAATTGGGCATGCAGGCCTTTTTTACATTTTGCCCTTCATCACTCCATCGTTCATTCTTCCCACACACTCAATTTAATACAAGTATACAAATTACACTAGGAAAAAACATATCAAAAGAGTGTACGATTAAACTATTACATTCAAAGTAAAAGAGAAGTAATTAACCTAATAGCACTTTCACATACATACGTGCGCACACACAGACATATACATTATCAAAAATACATTGTCAGTACAAATCTTCTAACATATGTTTTTTAATAAACATTAAAATAATTTCTAACAAGTTACTTTTCAAACTATGTCATTTTAGTATTTGATGACTTGCAATTCATGGGTTGAGAGAGTGCTGGTTATTCTATGGAGGCATATAATTACACGCAAGTAAATAATGAAACAGGTTTGAATTAAAGGACGAAGTATTAATAACGGATTTTAAATGGTAGAGGAGGGTGTTCCAGAGCTGTGCTGCAGAGTATGCAAGGGTTTTCTTGTACAGATCAATCCTGGGTTTAGGAAGAAGACAGTTTTTTAAATGCTGGCTATGTTTAGTGTTATACATAAATAGTGACCACAAGTAAAGCGGAGCATTGTGCAACAGAATTCTGTGAACAAACTTAACTATGTCAAAAATGACTCTGTGTTTGAGGGGTAGAATTTTGAGTTGTTTGTGATCTACAGTCTGTACTGGGTGTTTGTCACAAATCAGATTTAATGCTTGTTTGTGAAGTGAGTGGAGCCTTTTTGTGTTTGAGACTGAGCATCCATCCCAGATTGTGGGAAATTGAAATGCGCTGAGGGCATTATTCTTACTGATAGGCGTATCACTACTCAATAATTGACCTTAAACCTGTCAGTCAGCAATGGTAGTGCAAATGCAGTTATAAAAGTTCTCGGATTTTCTAAGGTTTGCACAAGATGGGTTCCTCGAAGTCTCACAAATGACCATCGATTGCAGAGGAAAGCAATTTCTTCTGAATTGTTGGAACATTTCAATGCTGTGGAGAGAACTTTTTGGCTAAGATCGTAACAGGTGATGAAACCTGGGCACATCATTTTGAACCTGAGACAAAAAGACAGCCAGTGGAGTGGCATTATCCGCAATCACCATGAGTAAAGAAATTCAAGACAACTCATTCAGCTGGAAAGGTCATGATCACTGTCTTTTGGGACATTAAGGTGTGATTCTTGTGGATGTTATGCCAAGAGGAGAGACAATCAATTCGCAAGCTTACATTAAGACTTTTAAAAAACTCAGTCAACGTTTTCGCAGAGTTCAGCCACACAGGAACCCAGCAGACCTTCTCCTTCATGACATTGTGCGCCCTCAAACAAGCCTGGCAACATGGGAAGCAATCACCAAATTGGGTTGGACTGTACTACCCCATCCACCCTATAGTCCCGATTTGGCATCCTCTGATTTCCATCTGTTTGGTCCACTTAAAGATGCACTCCGAGGGGTAAGATTTGAAGATGACGAATGAGTGATTCATGCAGTGAAGAAATGGCTACATAATCAAGAGAAAATCTGGTACTGGGTAGGAATACATGCACTTATTTCACACTGGCATAAAGCCGTACAAGTTGATGAGGATTATGTTGAATAATACCAATGTTTACATGACATATCCATGTACATTGTGTATAAATTTCATGCTTTTTTAATAAACAGCTCCTGAGAAAAACGGTGTGGTGCATTACTTTCTGAACACCCCTCATATATCTTTCTGTGAGACTTCATTACATGATTCCAGCAAAATTGTTATTCCTGTACAGTTTTTTTTTTGGTCATTTTCCATTAATTTGTGACTAACTATACTCACAGAAAAAAGTAAGTGTGCAATGCTTTAAAAAGCACCATGAATGTGCTCAGGTGATGATTGAAATAAAATTTGGCACACATTATGTTTGATTATCCAATAACAGATAAAATGATAACTTTCATGCAGTCACATGTCACAAAAAAGTGAAAAAAACCAACCTAATGTGGTTCACCACCCCAAGAAAAGAAAATAGGGTTTCAGTATCATGTGTGTCCTCAGGCAGTTATCACTGCTTGACACCGCCTTCTCATCGAACCAATGACACGTTGTATCAATTGTTGAAGCATGTTATTCCATTATTCTTGCAACACTTGGGCTAATTCTTGGTGGTTTCCAGGACATTTGTGTCGTTTTTGCAACCTGCGGTCCATTTCATCCCAAATGTGCTCAGTAGGTGATAGGTCCGATGAAATTGCTGGCCATGGCAAGACAGTAATCTGATGCTGATGAAAGTGGTCCCTGACCACACGTGCGATATGTGGATGAGCATTATCCTGCTGCAGCATCACGCCTTGTCCATTAGCATCCGGAAAAGGCATTATGTGGCGTGCAATGATTTTGTCCCTATATTGTTTTGTACGGTTGTCATTGAGGAAGACTAGGTTTGTTCGGCCAGCATAGGAAATTCCTCCCCAAACCATTACACTGCCTCCTCTCCTCCTATCCACATGTAGCACACAGTTATTTGCAAAGCATTCTCCTCATCGCCTGTACACTAAAGCATGCCCATCATGACCTTGCAGCCAGAATCTGAACTCATCAGTGAATAGGATCCGTCTCCATTGATGATAGGGCTATGCCACGTGGTGCCTGGCCCAGGTCAAGCAGGTTTGTCTGTGGCGAATTGTCAGTACTGGTCTAACTGTAGGCCTATGAGGTAAGAGACTGGCCTCTCTGAGTCTGTTCCGCACTGTCCTGCCCTACACACGTCTTAGACCTGGAATGTTGCTGGCAGTCCATGTTGCCTGGAGAAACCTGTTACGAAGGTGCATGAGGTGGATGTAGCGGTCTTGTGCAAGAGTGGTAACTCATGGTCTACCTCTTCTATGACAGTCAGCAGTGGAACCATTTTGGTTAAAACGACTTTGAAGGCGTGATATTGTGTTTCTGTGAACATTAAAATATTGAGATACTGCTGCTACTTTTGATCCAGCAATTAACATCCCAAAGCTGATGTTCGTTCAATCTTGGCATGATGAAAAAAGATCTTTGTGTTGGAGTTCCACTACTCCTTTCTTCAGTGATTATGTGAAGAGATCTCTGAAAACAGAATTACACACTTACCCTCATTTTATCCATGGTCAGTAACCAATCATGGATCACTGCATGTGATTTCACTAGAGCTGTGGTTATCTCCCCATGAATAGTGCAATAAACTTCATGCAGCATGGGGAAGTGGACAACACTTAGACAAAACTTCATGTCAAATTTGATTTCATTTCACTCATGACAACGTGATTGGTGCACTTGACACCACTGTACTCTTACTTTTTCCGTGAGTATATATTTGAACATAATTTGTGTCTTAACTATATTTGAACATAATTTGTGTCTAACTGTATTTGAACATATTTTGTGTTTAACTGTACTTCATTTGAACATAAGTTGTGCTTAACAGTATTTGACTATAATTTGAAAATATTATTCAAGTAATATTTAATTTTTAATTGTTTTAGGATACCTCAGGAAATGTCTAAACCGGTTATATCTGAAAAATTGAAAATTGCAAAAGTGGAAGCAGTATGGGGTTTGTTTGTGGCTGATGCTATAGCAATGCCGGTGCACTGGTATTATGATCCTCGTGATATCAAGAAAGATTATGGAAATTGGCTTACAGGCTATGTTGAACCAAATGGAAAGCACCCATCTTCTATACTGACACTTTCAGCAGTTGGTAAGCTGTGCTGTTGAATTCAGTAGCTGCGAATGGTACTGACTGACAGTTTCATATGGATGTTGAATAATATATGAATTACTTGTACTAAGAGTAATGTTCTGAAATATAAGAGCAGCTGTAAGATCTTGCTCACAACTGAGAGGCCTGCAGGGATGCTGTTTGGGAGGCAAAGTTCCGCAAGGGACATGCACATGAATGAATGAATGTAAGATTGAACAATGACACATAGAAATAACCAGAAATAAGTTAGAAAAAAGACTGCAGTTTGCCCTGCCATCTGATTTCTTTCACTATGCAGTGAAAACATTATGTGAGCTTTACAAAATTTGAAAGCAATAAAAATAAAATCACAGTTATCAGCAGTATGAGAAGAGGAACAAATCATAAAATCGGAAGTCATGGATGCACCAATCACATGCAGTGAGTTCAGAGTTAAAAATTCAGAGTCCAGCTTCATTGCTATCAGGACAACCCCATGTATGCTCAGCCACATGCCACAGCATCCATTGAAGAGTATGTTTGCTAAGAGTTCCTGTCAGGTGTTGGTTGTTTATGATGTTTTTTTCTGCTGCATATTTCGGATTTCCTGCCAGCACCTTTAAGTCATCCTAGCTCCAGCAGTCTTTTCATAGCTACATTGTTTTTCCGTTCCTGCTCTTCATTCTCCCACAGTATATCCAATACGTCCTTAACAGTGTCCCCCTTGTCCACTGTCAGTCTGCCATTTATTTTTGCATGTCCAGCAAGGTTGTCTACCACATTATTGCCATGAACTCCCATATGCCCTGGACAGTAAAGCCACGTTAGGCAGCGAGTTAGACCTAGCTGTCAGTAAATTGAGACCAAGGAAATCACCATGACCAGATGGAGTGTCCATTGAAATGATCAAGAATCTGGGAGTAGCAGCGATGGAAAAGCTGCTGGATATTTTCAGTATGTGTTGGAGCACAGGTAATTTACCTCAAATCCGGAAGGAAGTAAGCTTAAGGGAAAGACAGTGATACAGCCTTCAGCTACAAGTGAGTCAGTCTCACCAGTTGCCTCTGCAAAATGATGGAATGCATCATTGACCTGAGGCTAAAATGGTACCTAGAAAGCAAAAACCTTCTTGCTCTACAACAAGCAGGTTTTAGGTAATACTGTAGTATACCTTGGCAGCTAAATAGACCAGGATGGTGACACCAGGAAGGAAGTTAGAATTACAATTGCAAAAGCAGCATTGTCCTTTAAAAATCTTGAGAACATTCATTCATTTGCATGTCCCTTGCAGAACTTTGCCTTCCTAACAGCACTCCTGTAGGCCTCTCATTTGTGAGCAAGATGGCCTGCTGCTGATGCATCCATTTGCAAATCATCAATGATGTCTTGCAGCCATCTTCGCTTTGGTCTTCCTCTCTTTCTTTTTCCCATTTTGTACCCTTCCAAGACAGTCTTCTCTAGATTATCATGACGTTTAATGTGTCCAGAATATTTAAGTTTTCTCTCTTTAATCCTCTTTACTAGCCAGCCTTCTTCAGTATTAAGTTCTTGTAATATGGATATATTTGTTCTTTTTTGTGTCCATGATATTTGAAGAACTCTTCTTTAGCATTTACATTCAAAGGCATTAACATGTTTCTCAGCTGTTTTGTTAAGTGTCCAGGTCTCACAGGTGTATGTTGCGATGGAAAGATGCATGCCCTTAAAAATCTTATTTTTATGGTTCTGTCTGTTCCTCTCGACATATTCTTTACTTGTTTTACTTTCTGAAGAGCGATAGATGTCCTCCTTTTAATTTCCCTCATTGTATCTCCATTATTAGTTAGTAGTGACCCAAGATATTCAAAACTCCGCTTCTTCCAGTTTTTCCTCATTGATACATATTTCAGCTGCCTTGTTTGTTTTGTCATTTGTCATCAATTTAGTTTTCTTCACAGTAAGATAGAGGTCTTGCTCTTCGCTGTTCTTATGGACTGAAATAATTAGTTTTTCCATTCCTTTTTTGTGTTGTTGACAGTAATACTGTGTCATCAGCATATCTAATCTCTGGTATTTCATAACCTCCAACAGCTTGGTGCACAGCATAAAGCACTTTTTTTTATAAATAGGAAACTACGAGGTTTTGGTACGGTAAAGTAAGATAACAAATATTGTAGGATTAAACCTTGAAAAAATCGTAGACAAAGCACTTTAGTGAGACGTGAGAGAAAGAAAAATCACAAGAGAATTACCTGGGATTCGAACACGGACTCCGGTAGGACGAGCAGCCGTCTAGCCACGAGAGAACATCGTACTATTGACTTAGCCAACTGTTGTTCAAGTTTGCACCAGACATGGCAGGAGACCGTGTGTATGTTTGTCTAGTTGGTACCTGCTAGAGAGAATGAATCTAAGCTACGGAATTTCTGTGTGTCACGACTTCGTTTCTTTCCGGGTGTCACAATCTCTCATGTCTGCTGAGCGGTTACTAAAGACTTTGTCAACAAAACACCTTTTTTGGGGTGCTTGTTGGCTAAGTCGATAGTATGCTGTTCTCTCGTGGCTAGACGGCTGCTCGTCCTACCGGAGTCCGTGTTCGAATCCCAGGTAATTCTCTTGTGATTTTTCTTTCTCTCATGTCTCACTAAAGTGCTTTGTCTATGATTTTTTCGAGGTTTAATCCTACAATATTTGTTATCTTACTTTACCGTACCAAAACCTCGTAGTTTCCTATTTATAAAAAATTGTTCCTTAAAACTATACCTGAAACTAACTTCATGTAATAAGTATTCGTTCGTTTGTTATTGTTGTTCAAGTTTGCACCAGACATGGCAGGAGACCGTGTGTATGTTTGTCTAGTTGGTACCTGCTAGAGAGAATGAATCTAAGCTACGGAATTTCTGTGTGTCACGACCTCGTTTCTTTCCGGGTGTCACGATCTCTCATGTCTGCTGAGCGGTTACTAAAGACTTTGTCAACAAAACACCTTTTTTGGGGTGCTAGTTGGCTAAGTCGATAGTACGCTGTTCTCTCGTGGCTAGACGGCTGCTCGTCCTACCGGAGTCCGTGTTCGAATCCCAGGTAATTCTCTTGTGATTTTTCTTTCTCTCACGTCTCACTAAAGTGCTTTGTCTACGATTTTTTTGAGGTTTAAGCATAAAGCACTATGCTACATAATCTAGACAAGGTACAAAATCAGTCACTATGGATTATCACAGGTGCCATGAGGTCCACACCAGTAGTAGAAATGCAGAAAATAGTTGATGTTCAAGTGCTAAAAGAACATAGAGACACAAAGATCATGAGCTTGGGAGAGAAATTACTCAGCTCTATAAGTCTTCCCCTGTAGGAGAGATTCAATAACTTGGCACTAAGATGGCTTAGAAGAAGCAGTTTCATTTATCACGCCAAATGTCTGCGTAAGCTGATGTCTGACCTTCCAGCTGTAGCTGCTCCATTATCATCTGTACCAGAGCATACACCATGGAAAGAAGCAGTACACAAATAACTATTCAAACTGAAGTGAAATGTGTGCAGAATGGTGAGATGTAAAGCAGTCTTGTAAGATCAACAGCCACACTTAGTGTTCTAGTGACAAATATCCATGTGATACCTGGATATGTGTGTACACAAATGTATCTTCACACAATGCCATAAGGACTGAAGGGGCAGGAGCACATTTTGAATATCCAAACAACACCACTGACAAGATTTCCATACCCACTGGAAAGTACTGCAACAAATATGATGCAGAAGTTAGGGCAATTATTGCCGTGGTTGTAAAATTATCAGACTCCAGAATTGATACATGCCCCATA
Organism: Achatina immaculata; assembly: GCA_009760885.1. Lineage (NCBI taxonomy): Eukaryota > Metazoa > Mollusca > Gastropoda > Stylommatophora > Achatinidae > Lissachatina > Lissachatina immaculata. The sequence continues at coordinate 2,630,020 of CM019721.1, read as the reverse complement.
CTAGTTCTCACAGATGCAAGATCGGTACTGGAAGCTCTTCAGTGCAACAAACTACCAGACCTTAAGGATTCCCTGTCAGAAATTGGCTCACAACACAGTCACCTTGCAGTGGATTCCATCCCACTGTAGGATACCAGGCAATGAGAAAGCTGACCATCTGGCCAGAGAGCAACCAGACATACTGATCATCTGTACTCAGAAGAAAAAAAACATGGTAAAAACCTACAGGAAGTCACAAACGCCATCACATGATGACTATCACATGCTAAACAGAAAGGAACAAGTCACCATTTTCTGTCTCCAAACAGGACACAGCCAACTCCGAAGTCATATGTGTACAAAGTTTAAATTTAGTACTACTACTCTTTGTACATGTGCCCAGGCTCCCCAAACTGTGGAACATATCCTCCAAAACTGTACCAACTACGAGACGCTGAGAAACAATTACTGGCCCAGTGAAACCAGCAAAGAAGATAAGCTCTACGGTTCCATACATGAACTACAAAAAACAGTGAGATTTATCCAAGAGATCGGACTGCAGATGTAGACAGAAAATGTGTATGAAGAAGAAGAAGAAGCAGTATGCGATAAACAGATAGCAACTGATAGCAGAAAGTTAAAACAGTTTGCAAAAACAAGTGAACAAGGTTATCAAAGAGAGCAATAAAAGAGGATCAGAGCTAAATAACAGATAGAAATGATGGTGATATTATACAGCAACATTACCAAAGTACCAGAAACACAGACTGTATGTAAATTCATTTACCTCAGAAAAACAGTAACAACTGATGATAAATGCATAGCATTAGCCCACAGTTGAAGAAAAGAAAAGCAGCTTTTTTGCAACATTTAAAAAAAAAATACAAATAGGAGAACATTCTTAGCAAGGAGAAAAAAAAATTCTTACGGTGCTCTGTAGAGCCAGTTTTATTCCATGCTTATGCAACTTGGACAATGAACTAACAAAAGAAGCAGAGGTTTGGTCATAAAAGAGATGTGATTTTTTAACACAATGTACATATCCTGGAAAGAAAAAAATACATGACAAAATGTATGGGTTGAAAGCTAATGAAAACTACTACTAGGAAAGGACATTAAAATTTTGAGACTTGTCATGAGTAAAGAGGAGTTGTAGAACCTGAAAACCAGTGGAGAAATTAAGAGAGAGAAGACAAAAATAACAGAGGCATTTGACATAGTAGCAGTTCTGTGAGAGAATCATTACTACCAACTTCTGTTGCTTGAACATGCAGTGAATGAAAATGTTTGATACTTATGTTTTCTCATGAAGTTAATTCTTTGCCATTTTTTTTTTATCTTTAATTACTTATCACCATCAGACTTGAATTCTGCTCATTTATGACAGTATAGTGATTTTTTTTTTATGTAGTGGTTAGGTAAGTCATCTTGGTATTTAAAATTCGGATTTTGACAGTTATGTCCCGTAGATGTCTTAACTAATAGTTACAATTTCATTCCCTCTTTAAGTTGGAGCTTGTACTTCTTGTGCTGGCCATAGAGGTTGTGCAAGTAAAGACTGGTCAGATCATCAGTTAGGAAGAGAGATTTTGAGTCAGTTTTAGTTTTGTGTCCATTCGGGAGAGTCTTAGTTTGTGTTGGTTAGTGGCAGTCTGGAGTAGTATGTAGCTTAGTGTAGGGACTTAGTCTGTGTTTTTAGTTGTTGTCATTAAGTAGTTTGTAGTATAGGACAGTAAGTCTAGAATGTGGTAGGATTCTGGTGATGGTGGAGTCTCATGACGTCAGTAGATGGCGGGAATCACATTTTGTCATCTTGGTGCAGTAGTGTAATGTCGTTGTTATTGGATTTGTCACGGCCTTTGTTTCAACTCATCGTAATCGCCATTATATCACCATTTGCACCAAAAAAGCAATCATGATCTATAAAGCTGCTGCTTGTGTTTGCCACTGAGTGAAAGCTGTTCCTGGGAGAGTTAGTCTGTCAGTGAATAGTAAGCAGACACTACCACACTCCAAGCAAGCACTAAACAGACATCTACAATGATGAAAGAGAAAGACATTGACTGTTTGGAAAGAGTGAAGTCTCAGCAGTCTATCATTGTAATACTAAGTAGTACTATGGAGTCTTGGATATAGTGGGATTGGAAGCTCAAGTTTTGAAGTTCAAAAACATTAGTGAAAATAGTCTTACGTCTTAATTCTTCCTGTGCCGCTAAATGTCATATAGGACCTGCATGGCAGTTCGCCAAGATTTCCTGTCTTCTGCAAGTTTATCAATCTCATCAAGGGATGTTATGCCTCTCAACTGGCTTCTCTTAACAATGTCTTCTTTAGAGTTTTACATGATCGACCACTTTTTCTTTGGCCTGTTATGTTCCATTTGATAGTTTGTTTGGGGATCCTCTGATTGTTCCTTCTCATCACATGACCAACGTATGTCCATCTTCTTTTTCTCATCACCCATGAGACAGGTTGTTGTTTGCTCATCTGTCTTATCTCTCCATTGTTCTTGAATTCGTTCCACTTTATACAGAGAATTTTCCTTAAGCATTTGTTTTCGAAAGAGTATAATTTCTTGTCTATTTCTTTAGTTGATTTCCAGCTTTCACATGCTAAACTGAGGGTGGATATTAGATTTGAATTGAATAATCTGAACTTGGTTTTTGTGCTTATAACTTTTGAATGTAGGCCTACAAATATCAGGCATAGCAGGCATATAAATAGGTAGACAGTAGAATAGTGAATAACTAATTCTACCAATACTCCCTACCTATAAGAAAGTGTATAACAGTTTACTAGTACCCCTAACAGCAACCAATATTTGTTTACATTGTTGACCAGGTTTTGATCTTTCTTCAGATGGCAGTGGAAGAGGATCAACATCAAGTGAGAGTTCTCTCATTGGGAATGTGATCTTACATGACAAGTTGAAATACTGGAATGGTGGGAGCAGCAACAATCACTACCATCAGGGTTAGCATCTAGTCCAGTGTTTCTCAGCTTTGATTCCAAGAGAGATCACTAGGGGTTCCACAAGAGATGATTTAAATTTTTATTTTTTAACTTCAGAAGAGCTTTCATAATTGTTATTGGATTATGATATGAGCAACTTACTGATCACAGTTAACAGACCATGGGCTGTAATAATTTGGATGTAATGATGTTTACACAAGACTTCATGAGACCCGAAAATTATTTTAAGGCTTCCACTGAGGTAAAAAGGCTGAGAAAGACTACTCGAGTCAGTTTTTATTAATAATAATAACGTTAAATTTTGAATATTTATCGAGCAAAATTTTTCTTTCAACGCACAAGCATTCTGTTCATGAATGTACTCATACAAATGTTTGACCTTCATAACCAGACTTGACCACATGTTCTGAATCTGAAGCAAAAGCTTGCAGGACTGCCACAAAATTTCAGTAATGTCATGCTCAGTACTTAGCATTATCTATTACTTCAGTGAAGAAAAATATTTTTCCCCCCTTTGGTTTTTAATAATTTCCCCAATTTCCTTGCTATTTTAATATGATTTCATGTTTTTAATACTAGTCATGTGATAAGCTTATTAAAGCCATCACACTACATAAAAATCTGTGATTTCAGGTATGAAAGCAGGGGACAACACTCTAAATGCTGTCATTGCTTTGCACGAGTTACAGGCCATGAACAGATTTGACCCTGACCTGACCAGACCAGAACGAGATGTGAGAGGGGCAGTGCTTGAAGAGTATGTCAAGGTCATGACAACACCAGGCTCTCACAATGACACTTATGCAGAGTCTTTCCATAGATCATTCTTTAGAGACTGGATAGACAATGGAAAGCCCACAGAAGCCACAGAACTGCTGACATTTTCAGAGAATAGGTACTGTAAATATAAAGATGTGTAGAAATGTACCAAATATTAAACTGAAGTTCATGAAGGTAATGATAAAATTTAAATATCTGCATTTGATTAGTAAAATTTCCAATTCTTAGCTAAATATTTATCTAAGGTTTCCAAATACTGGCACTAAATTACTGTATCAAGCAGATTATATCAATAGCAAAATGAGTTGTTAAACAAATATTGTCTCTGCAGATTTCTATTACAGTGTAATCCTGTGTATAAGAAATAGTTTGAAATTTTGTGTCAAATTTTTAACAGTTCTGGCATTGCTTTCATATTGATATGTTTTAGCCAGTGCCCCTGTTTTCTTGAATCTGCTGTGTGTATTCAGATTCATAGTCATCTCTCCAGAATGTCTATATTTGTGTATTCTGTCATGTACTTAAATCCCAGTATTCAGTACATCCCCAGTTATTTGTCATGTTTTGTTTTTTTTTTTTCTAAATAGTTAAAACTATAAAAAAGAAATCATAAGAATGTTTAAGAAAGTGATAGAAATAATCAACAAACATTACATTTAGAAAGTAAGGGGCTGACAGAGATGTATAATGAACAGAATTTTGTATTCATAGTACATCTACAGGGTTTAGAAGAAACACCTGATGATTTTCAAAATGAAATAAATAAGCAGCATTTTGTATTAATAAACTTTACTAGTGTACTAATGATCTACAAAGAAAGGAGATTTATCTTGAATAGCTCACTGTTGGTGAGATTTTCAGCTGCCGTGCGTGGAACGGTGCTCACTGCAGAAAAGGTGGTAGAAAGGATAAAGCGAAGCAAACAGTCAAATCACGGCACCTCTGGTCTGGAGGTCGGCCACGTCCTGAGTGCAGTCATATCGGGTGAAATCCATGAACCGGCTTGTCCCAGAGGTTAAGACACTGCTGGCGAGACTCTTCAAATGCCGCGCGTGGAGTAAAGCTCCTCCCGGTCAAGGAAGAAATGCGGAAAAGAAATAAAGGTTGCTGTGTGGCGCCGATGGGAAAAGGTGGTGGAAAGTGAAGTTTAACTGGTATGTCCAGTAGTATTGCTACGAGAGCTATACCACGGCGCCTCTGCTCTAGAGGCCGGCCACGTCCGAAATACACCTACACTGGTGAAATATGCCTAAACCGGCACACACCAGGGGTGGAACTTGATGGCTAGACATGTCATGCCACCTCCACTCTAGAGGTCGGTAACGCCTGATATACACCCATACTGGTGAATTTTGCCTAAACCGGCTCATACCAGGGGTGAATCTTGAAGGCTATGCATGTCACAGTACCTCTGCTCTAGAGGTCGGTCTCGTCCCAAACATGCCTATACTGGGATAATGCCTAAACCGGCTCAACCCAGGGGTAGAAGTCACTAGTGGCGAGGATTCGTCCTCCTGGACAAAAGCTCCATCCTGGTCACAACTAGGAAGGGTAGCGGCCACGACCGCAAAATGCTGAAGTCGGAGACACTGGACCAGGGAAGTCTAGATAGGCAACCACCTCTCACCCGGTGGGGATGTTTATGTATCCTAATCACGCTGAGGTTTTCTGGTGAGAAAGTCCAACCCTGGACTGGATGGGCAACCACCTCTCACCCGGCGGTGATACACGGGTATCTCAAAACACGTCGAGGTTTTCCGGTGAGAAAGTCCACCTCTGGCCTGGGTGAGCTACCGCTTCTCACCCAGCGGGGATGCACTGATATCCTAAACACGTCGAGGTCTTCCGGTGAGAAAGTCCAACCCTAGACTAAACTGGTGCAATGAAAACCACGGTGTCACGCAGTCCCGCTTCCGAGACCCACCAAGAATACAGGCTAAAGCCCTGTGATACTCTGAACCCCTTGTGGTCCTCTCGTAGATCTCGTGTGGTCTTTTCGGGGACCACACAGGAGACCACGGGACCTAACGAGGACCACAGGCGTGAATTCAGTAGGATCACAGTGCGGTTTTTGGTGGTAGAAGCAAACGAAGAAGAAGAAGATCTTGAATAGAAAATTAGTAGCTCTTACAGTTGTAATTAAAAATTAGTCCTCCAAATGGTCTCCATTACACTGAACACAGAGTCACTTTGGAAGTTCAACATTACCAATTAAAGCATGGCCTATGCAGTGTTTTCAGTCCCATGTGTTATGTATTTTGTTAGGCCATTCATTGTGCCACACTTAACAAAACAGCTGAGAAGCACATAAATGCCTTTGAATGTAAATGCTATAGAAGAGTTCTCCAGATATCGTGGACACAAAAAAGAACAAATATATCTATACTACAAGAGCTTAATATTGAAGAAGGCTGGCTAGTAAAGAGGATTAAAGAGAGAAAACTTAAATATTTTGGCCACATTAAACGTCATGATAATTTAGAGAAGACCGTATTGGAAGGATACATAATGGGAAAAAGAAAAAGAGGAAGACCGAAACGAAGATGGCTGCAAGACATCGTTGATGATCTGGAAATGGATGCAGCAGCAGCAGGCCATCTTGCTCACAACCGAGAGGCCTACAGGAGTGCTGTTTGGGAGGCAAAGTTCCGCAAGGGACATGCAAAGGAATGAATGAATGAATTCATTGTGCCTGGTTTTGTAGTATACACAATACCTGTTAAATAACCCCAGAGAAAAAAAATCTGAAAATGTCTGGAGAACAGGATGACAAAATCACATCTTCAGATCCTGAAATGATATGCTTTTCAACCAAGTTATACACAGAAGGTATGGTGACATGTGCAGTGAGTGCTATAGTTTCATCTTGCTGGAACTGTATATTCTGTCAGTTAGAAACAGCATCAATCCTGGGGGTGATGGAGTTGTTTATCATGTCTGCCTAACATTTGCCATTCACTGTCTTTGTATTTCCATAATGATCTTCAATAAATAAGGTCCACTTATGCAGGGCAATGACAAGGCACACCAAACAGGTAACTTCAGACTGGGCAAAGGCCGCAAATGAAGCTCACAATGATTTTCATCTACTAACTAGTGGCATTTCTTCTTGTCAGCTGCACCATCAAGAGGAATATGTGTTTCATTAGAACAAAACAAATTGTCCAACATTTCAGGATTACTTCGCTACACAGCTTTGTAAATATAAGCTTTGTTGTTTGTGTTGATTTGTCAGCTGCTGTACTACCTTAACTTTGTATGTGAAAACACTCTTCAGATAACCTGGAAATACTTCATCATAACAAATTCATATATAGTTTAACAAATTCAGAGCCACAGTGTGCTTTGTAATGGGCCACCATGGACTCTGGGTGACTGCATTTAACACTCCAGCTGTATTTTCCTCTGTACAAATTTCTTATATGTCGACCTGGTGGCTTTGTATCAACAGAACCTTCTTCTCAAAACTTCAGTACCCATATGACATCAGTTGAACTGCCTGAGAAATTCTCATTGAGTAGCAGTTACAGACTTTGTTCAAATTAATAACTCGGCAGCAGCAGCAGCACAGTCATGCATAGTCCAACGTTGAATGGCAAAATAAAGTCCAAAATGGGGATTATCATGCGGTACATGAGTTGCCAACCATTAGCACCAAAGATTCCCATTTTAAAATTGTCTAGTGTTTCTGCTTTACCCTGTATATTCTTGCAGTATGAGCAGATGAATTGTAAAATTAATTTTTTGATTATGCGTTGTTTTTCTTAGAGGTGTTTTTTTTTTTAGGAGAAACTAGTCTTTCTTCTAACCTTGTCCAGTACAGACAGTTCTTGAGATATGTAAAACTGACATATGTAAATCCATATTTACATAAGAAATTGTCAACAGACATGAAGTTTGTGGAAAGCGCCTGCACAAAACAGGTCAGGCAATACAGGTGCAAGCAAGCACACCTCAGAAAAATGATATGGTGACCAAGTTAGTGGTTCATCTACAGCTGGGTGATAAACTTTGTGAGACTGTGGTCAGTATAATAGAAAGGACTTCCCACACAAGGTGTAGAATAGTGCAAGAACTGAAAATTTAGATGAGTAATGCAAGAACTGAAACTTTAGATGAGTAAAGTCTATAATGTAATAGGGTAGGAATATTCACTATCAAAGGGAAAGTAAGACACTTCCTTTCCTCTTCTAGTCTGTAGGACACCCTTGGGCAAGGTGGAGTATCCGATTAATTGCGTCCCCCCCCCTTTCCGATCAGGGTTACATGAATCCATGGGAGCAGGTGATAATGGAGCAGTCAGCAGTTACTGCAGGTCTTGGTGATGGTAGGCAGAGGATCTCAACTGTGGAGACAGTGGCTACAATCACCGACTTGTTACAGTCAATGCCAAGAAGAAAAGGAAAGACAGGCTATTTTCTTACATTGCCAAGAAACCTAACATGGTCAGTCTGAAGAAAGTACAAAGATCTGGTGGTGAGTCCCGCAGGCCAGGCAGATCATTTGCAAGAACTGGGGAAGATGATGAAGTCAGTGCAAGTAGTGGTAAACAAGATGACAGTGAAAAACCTGACTGTTACCAAGGAAAACTCCCAAACTACAGAAAACACTAAAAATAGGTACCTGGAGTGTAAGAAGTATGAAATCAGTGCAAGTAAAAACAGATACCCTGTCTTCAGTGGCTAGTAAAATAGGACTTGAAATTAACAAGGGTAAAACAAAAATAATGAAGGTTCTCATTAACGACGAAGGACAAATATACATAGGAGGAGCAGCTGTTGAAGAAGTAAACCATTTTGCAAATCTTGACAGCTATATAGACCACAATGGTGACACCAGAAAAGAAGTTAGAATTCGAATTGCCAAAGCAGATTTTGACCTATATGACATTTAACGACACCAGAAGGATGTAAGATGTAAGGATTGTAAGAAGCTTTTACCAGGGCAGCAAAATTGTTGAAGTACTTCAGGTTGAAAACATCCCTTCATGTAATTAATGACAAAGAAGGGAATACACTAACAGAAATCAAAGACATCTTGAACAGATGGGAGACTACTGCAAAGAGATGTACCAAGAGGCAAATAGTACAGAAGATAATGACAGTGAGGTGAGGTTAAATGAGAAACTCGAACTCTCTTTGGAGTAGGTCAGAGATGCCATTAACTCTTCCTGTGCCACAGGAAGAAACATGGATGTTCCATTTGGAGCTAGAGTAAAAGCACGGGTCTTGATATGTATCGGGGGTATAGTTGGAAAAGTGAATGAAATACAATATTTCCATGTTATGTGTACTTATTATGTTTCAAAATAACTAAAAATGTATGAAGATTTCATCAATGCAGAGTTTTTTAATGAAAAAAGATGTTTTTAGACAATAATTGTGTCCTGCTTACCATTGGCTAGGTCTAGATGTACAGTACGTACCATCTGAAATGCCTAGAACTACTTGTCAGTCTCATCTTGTGGTCATATGGGCCATTCTCCCTAAAATAATGTCTGAAATAACCTTCTAACTACTTCTTCAGTCATCTGATATGTCTAGATCTACTTGGGATACATTCAAGAACGGTGGTCTGGTCACAGGGCATGCCCATACCCCTTTCTACATCACCAAAAATTGAAATTTTTTCTGTCAGCAACTTCGTTTTTCATGCTCAACATCGCTCATAACTGAGCACTCTACCGCCATGATGAAAGGGGTCACTGGACATGTGCAAATAAAACATGTATAATTAAAAAGTTACACCGTTTTTGTAGAAACAAAACAGATATTAAAATACAGTCACTCAGCATGGAACACACATACCAGAAGTGACCACTTTTAGTCCTTAGGCATGGGAAGAGTTAAGAATCTTATAAAGGGGGAAGCACCTGGTTACAGTGAAGTAAAAGCTGAAATGATACAAGCAGTAGGATAAAACATCACTGCATCTATCATGCTCTGTGCTGTAAGAGCTGGAAAAGCAGAAGTTGGCTTAGGGACTGGAAATGCTCAATTTACATACCTCTGCCAAAGAAGAGTGATCTAAAAATGTGTACAAACTATAGAACTATTTTGCTTATAAGTCATGCAAGCAAGATATTGCTACAAATCATATTGAAAAGGATGGAGGAGAAAATAGAACAAGAAGTACATGAAGTACAGGCAAGTTTCAGACCAAGCAGAGACACCACAGATAGAATACTAAACATGTGAAACATCACAGAAAAGTGTAGAGCATTTAATGTAGATGTATACACCTGTTTTGTAGAATACTCCAAAGCTCTTGACATCAACAGTTATAGTCTATTATGAACAACATGGGTTTTCCCAGTCTTTTAGTATACTTCATTGCCAAATTGTATCAAGATCAGCAAGTAGCAGTGAGGGTAGATGGCGAAACATCGGGTTGGTTTGACATACAAAAAGGATGTATCCTTTCTCCATACCTGTTTAACATCTACACTGAAAACATGAGGTTACAAATGACAGAGAGGAACAGGGATCACCTAAAATTGATTCTTTCAGCGTTGGGCACCACTGGATTCCAGAAATTAGATACGCTGATGATACTGTCCTTCTTCAAACAGCTCAGAAGGACTGCAACAGTTAATTCTCTCAACCAAAAGACACAGCGAAGCTCAGAACCTCTTTTTAAACACCAACAGAACCAAAGTAATGATAATTGACAAAATGAGAAGCAAACCCAAAATTACATTGGACCACCAAGAGCTTGAAAACATAAATAAATTTGAATATCTAGGTTCATTGGCAAATGTGCAGTAGAAATCAAAAGAAGAATTGTAGTTGCATCACAGAAACTACCACAAATGAAGAGTATTCGGCAAGGTACCAACAAGAAAACAAAGTTTCGTTTACTAAGAGCTTACATATTCCCTGTGGCAATATACGGATGTGAAACATGGACACTTAATAAATCCCTAGAAAGGAGAATAACAGCATTTGAAATGAAAAGTGTTCTTTTAGCGAAAAACCACTCTCGAGTTCCATGCATGGGGAGAAAGGTCTTCACTCCTTCCCGGACAGTGGAGTTACGGTGGTTCAATGGTTTGTTTGTCGAGCAAAGCCTATAGATGGCTAGCCAGCCAGGTTTGTGCTAATTCTTTGGTGGTGTACTTCGGTGTTGTAGGCAATGGTTTCAAAATTGGCCCATCTCTCGCAATGAGTATCGGGTCTGCAGTATGTAATGTGCATTGGCTGTCAGAGCTGCACTTTCTTCTCATTTGTTAGAGAAGAGAGAGCTGGCTGCCGCTGGTGGTTATAGGAAATGAAACGCTTCTGAGGTCAAAAGGGATCCGCTCTGAGCAGAGCGCTGCCTCCCTTGCCCTGCATTGGTCATTCGGCAGATATCCAGTTAAAGTTCGGTGAAGAAAGCTATCTGGTTGATCCTGCCAGTAGTCATATGCTTGTCTCAAAGATTAAACCATGCATGTCTAAGTTGACACTGCCTCAGGGTGAAACCGCGATGGCTCATTAAATCAGTTGAAATTCCTTAGATGACATGATCCTACTTGGATAACTGGCAATTTTAGAGCTAATATATGCTTACCAAACTCCAACCCTCGTGGAAAGAGCACTTTTATTAGTTCAAAACCAATCATCGTTGCCCTTCGTGGGGCTTGGTGTCTCTGGATAACTTTGTGCTGATCGCATGGCCTTCTGTGCTGGCGACACGTCTTTCAAATGTCTGCCTTGTCAAATGTCGATGGCACTATTGCCGAGATTCTTTGGTTGCCGTGCGCAGGCCGAAACTCCTCCCAGCCAATGAAGAAAAATGTGATTAGGGTTGCTGCGCGGTGCGCCGTGGGAAAGGTGATGGAAAGGCTTAAGTGAAGTTAAAATGGTATGGCCAGTAGTCTTGCAGTGAGGGCTACCCATATCATGGCACCTCTGCTCTAGAGGCTGGCCACATCTTGTGTGCACCAAAAATGGGATAATATGCCTAAACTGGCTTAACCCAGGGGTGAGACTCACTAGTGGCGAGGATTCATCCTCCTCTGCAGGGGCTCCGTCCTGGTCACTGCCAGGAAGGGTGGCGGCCACAACCACAGAACGATAAGTCAGAGCACTAGACCAGTGCAGTCTAGATAGACGACCTCCTCTCGCCCAGCAGGGATATATTCATATTCTAATCACGTCGAGGTTTTCCGGTGGGAAAGTCCAACTCGACGCTGAACTAGTGCAACAAAAACCACAGTGTCACGCAATTCTACTTCTGTGACCCACCAAGAATAAAGGCCAAAGCCCCACGATGCTCTGAGCCTCCATCCTAAATGAGACTTTCTCGAGGACCACAGGAGTAAATTCAGTAGGATCACTGGCCAGTCTTGGTACGAAGAAGAAGAAATGAAAAGTTATAGAAAGGCACCTAAAATATCATGGCTAGAACAAAAATCAAATAAAGAGATATTGATGGAATTAGGTGCCACAGAAAACTGGCTCATTAACACCATAAAAATTAGAAAGCTGGGATGGTTCGGCCACAATAGCTTGCAGAGGTTGGTAGTAGAAGGCATAGTGCCCGGAAAAAGAGAAAGCATAGTACCTGGAAAAAGAGAAAAGGGACAACCTCACCATAGGTGGACTCAGGACATCACGGAAAGTCTGAATGTGTCACAGCAAGACATGGGTCAACTTGCGCAAGATCATATTGCATTCAGGGAGGCTGTGAGAGGGACTACGTTCTGGAAAGAACATGTCACATGAATGAATGTCCATAAATTTATAATCAGTTGTTCAGGTCTGACAAGAATAGTTAATCAGTTCACATGTTTGAGATAGAATGTAGAAAGTGGACTGTCAGCTAGAAGAAACTAAATGTTAATTGTACTGGGTTTAATGATAAAGGAAAGAAAGAAGCCAGCTCACAAACTTGTTTCCATCAACATGGTGATGAGACTGATAAAGGAGTATGAAGATGGCCAGTCATGCTCGAACTAGGTTTCACAACATCACCTGTGACCACTATTGTAAAGAATACTTTGCACATAAAATAGACTGAAAGAAAAGGCAAAAACAAAGTCAATGATAATAACAAAGAAACATAAGGATGCAGTAAGTTAGATGGTATAACTGTTAACGCTGTTCTGCAGTACAGCTTTATATTCCTTATGTATTTCTGGTTTACATATTTGCAATAATAGGGTATATTACGTGGAGGTGGGTGCATGGGTATAATTCCAGCATATGTAAAAATTGGCATCTGTGTAGAAATTAGAATATGAATAATCAGTAAATATCAGCATCATAGTTACCATCAGGACCAGAGAACCAATACAGGCCAAGTCCAGTATCCTTGATGTACTTCTAAATTAGACTGTTGTGCATCTTCAGCCTGGTTAAGCCTGTATATGTTCCCAATAGTAGATTTACTGTGAAGCCTGCTTTTTTTTTTCAGTTGATGTTAGAATTCATGCAAGCATATATAAACCACCTGCCATCCATTGACATGCCTGAGCTTCAAGTTATTCAAAGAAAAAGCTGAATAGAATGCATAGAACTTTGAGTTCACACTTCAAGAATCCCTTCTTTTACTTCAGTTTGTGTACTATACTGTTTTTTGTAGATGTGCTGATCTTCTCATTTCTGTTTATTAGATCCAAGAAAATGATGCAAGAGCGACCTGACCACCAACTTGCTGTGATAGGAAGCCTGGTACCTGCAATCCCATGGATCATTAGAAACGCTCACAGGTCTGAGAGAGAATGCGCACAAAACACAGTAGACTTTATTAAGCTGACTCATCCGGTTCCATTATTGATTCCTTACGTGGAAATCTACTCTCGTCTCCTTCATTCTGTTATAAATGGTAGAGATCTCAAATCTGAGGTGAGAATATATTTTTTTGCATTTTATTGTTGGATTCATCTGTGGTGAATTCAGGAGGTAGTAACACTTTTTAAATGAACTTCCCCCCCCCCTCCCCTTATGCTGACAGTTAAATACACTGTGGAGTGTCTTAATTCTTTATTGTCTGACACTAAACATCACCACTTTTAACTCTTTCCGTGCGTATGGTCGAATTTTCGACACTTCCGGTGGTCCCAAGCTACCGTATGGTCGAAAATTCGACATTGTTTGTTTCATTAAAACAAGTGGTGTAACACTTAGATTGTACATATTTCGTCCGCGATTCCGGTGACACTTTCAAAATGGCGAATGCGTGCCTAGTTACGAGCGATGCAGAGCGAGAAAAAGGACGCGAAGCATGGAAATTTTTCAATTTTTGACGATGTAGATAGGCGGTATGGACATAGCCTATGGCCACCCCGCTGCTCTTGAATGTTTTCTAAGTAGATTTAGACATATTTAGACGACTGGAGAAGTAGTTAGGAGGTTATTTCAGACATTCATTCAGCGAAAATGCAATACGGAGTCACAATACGAGATCGACAAGTAGATCTACACATCTTAGATGGTAAGTAGGGGTAAGGAGCGCGAATCTAGACCTAGCCGATGGTGAGCTGGCCACAGTCAGTGTCTAAAAACATCACATTACTTCTTTTTTCCTAAAAAACTCTGCATTTATGAAATTTTCATTCATTTAGCTATACTTTGACACATATTACGTATACGTAAGTACATGGAAATACTGTTTTCCATTCCATTTTACAACTAGACCCCCTTACAGACCAAGACCCACGTTTTATTCCCGCACACCACGACACGTCCGTGTTTCTTCTCCCGCACAGAAAGAGTTAAGACAAGATATTGTTTTATGCAATGTGAGAGAATGGCTCATTTTATGCTGTTTGAAATGAGGATGAAACCAGAAGCTTATGAGGAAATCCAGACGTCTAATAAGACTTGAACTAAGGACCTTTCATTAGGAGAGTTAAAACCAGCCTAACATCTGCTGCAGGGACGATGAGAAGCAAAGAATGGACACAAAACCATAAAAAATACCAATCCAGACCAAGACTGCAGCATTATTCAAAGATTCAGCGTATTAAGGGAAAACAATAGGCGGTTAATGCTACAATGTGTCCCATATATATGGGAATGTGTTGAATGCAAGGAAATGGGGGAAAAAAGGGAGGAAAAACTTACAAAGTAATTTCAAATCAGTTCATACTTTTTACTGTGATGGTTTATTCTGCATTAATAGCTTGCCATTTATGTGGGTATTTAATTTTTTTTTAAATTTAAAATATATTGCATTAGTGCGAATCAGTTATTAAATTCAGAACAGTATTCTATGGGGCAGTTGCTTCAGATTTGCTAATTTATCTTAACTGGCAGATCATGAAAATTCTTGGTCATTCAATTCTGGGAGGACCTGCAAATCGAGACAGGATGGTGGCAGTGTTGGATGCATTGTCAAAGTAAGTAAAGATTTGTTTAGAATTTTGAGACCATTTTTCATGAGGCTTTAGCATTTATGTTGTAAGTCATTGGTTCCCCCTCCTCCAATAGCGTCACACCTAAATGTGGTTATTATTTCAGCATCTCTGTCACGAGTATCACATTTTCATTCACACAAATTTTTTTTTTCCTTTTAGTAAAATAATTTCACTTTTGCAAGCAGACAACCATTTTAACCCAAATTATTACAGATGCAAGATTAAACAATTTGTTCGCTTTACTGAAGTCCAGTTATAGCAGGATCTTCAATCTGCATGCTGTGGAAATGAAGATAATTGTCCTCCCTCTCTCTCTCTCTCTCTCTCTCCGTCTGAACCTTAAGTGCCCAACTCACATGGGGCTTTCGCAAGGGTTTTCCACAAACACCTGTCCTTTGCCTTTTTTTTTCCGTCTCGCCCAGTTGAGCCCTCTATTGCTCAACATCCTTTCTGTTGTTCTTCTCCATGTCTCTTTTGGTCTGCCCCTACTTCTGTTCCCCTGTGGTGTCCATCTTAGTGCTATTTTTGGTGGTGAGTTGTCAGTCATCCGTAGCACATGTCCCAACCATCGCCAGTGTCTTTCCTCAGTAATTGCTGTCAGTGGTTTCATCTGCATTTCTGCCAATGAAATGTTATTTCTTATGGTATGATTGTCCTCAGTCAGTCAGTCATTTGCATGTCTCTTGTGGAACTTTGCCTCCCTAACAGTTCTCCTTTTCTCAAAGAAAAGAATACCACCAAAATGTAGCATTACCATCAGTGGCATAGAACTGAAACAGGTTGATAGATTCAAATACTTCGGAACAATTATAACACCTTGTGGGAAATGTCATAACGAAATAAAAAGCAAACGTGCTCAGGCCAAGTCAGCATTCTAGGAAATGAGAAACATCTTGTGCAACAGATCCATATCAATGGAAACAAGATTCCGAGTACTTAAATGTTACATCGAGCCAATTTTGCTTTATGGACGTGAAGCATGGTCCATGAATAAGAGAGTACAGTGAGAAATGGAGGCCTTGGAAATGTGGTTCATAAGAAGGATGTTGAAGGTACCATGGACAGCTAAGAAAACCAATGAAGAAGTCTTAAGAGAGGCTGGAGTTAAAAGGCAAATTACAGCAAAGATCAGAGGACATTTTTTCTGAGAAGAATAAAATTGAAACACATTGTGGCAGCTGGAAAAATTGAGGGAGGAAGACAGACAGAGAAGTTACTGGATGGGCTGTCATTGTGGCTAGGAATAAAGTCACCGGCAGATCTCATAATCAAGTCTAAAGACAGGGAATTGTGGAGAGAAATGATCGCCTACGCCACGCAGCACGGCACTTGATTGATTGAACAGCTCTCTTGTAGGCCTCTCAGTTGTAAGCAAGATGCCCTGCTTCTGGTGCATCCAATGATTGTCCTAGAGAGCCATAAATCGGTGATAGCGAAAACAGTAACCCACCTGTAATAAAATTTTTTTTTACTTGTTTTATTGAATTTAAGCCATTTTCCTTCATATTTTTTTACTTATTCCCATGCCAACAGGATGTTACTTATATCTGTGTCCATCATCTAATTTAGTTACATATTAACTAAATTACAGTCATGAAGATGGTTTTCAAATCTTTCATTTTTTCCATGCAAAAACCAAATAAGTCTGATAAGTCATGATGTTCTTGATATTAATATGTCTGACAGAATCCCCAAAGGCTCTGAAGAACGGCTTAAGCAGTATCAGAGTGTGATCTCAACACTTGGCTCAGCTTGCTATATTGAGGGAGCTCTCAACTCAATGTTGTTCTTAGCTCTGGAGTTTCATGAAGAATTTGAAGCTGGTGTTCTGGCTAATGCCAATTGTGGAGGTGAATCTTGGAGTTGTATGTATGTTATAATTGAGAATAAGAGATAGTAGAATGGCTGTGGAGTTAATGGTAGATGTTAATAGAGTGATGTAGCGGACAGAGATGATGATGATTTTATTATGATACATTAATGATATGGCAGTTTGATGCCGGTTATGAGTTTTAATTTATCATCATTCCATAATCACATAAGGAGAAGATGAAATGCTTCTTCGTCAAGTGCTTTGTTTTCTATATTCCCATTTTTTTCTTCCCACACTCCAGAGACAGACTTTCTACTTGTGCCTCTGCATCTGTCCTGTTTTCTTTCTTCCAGCTAGATTTATTTCAAGATTTGTCTCAATCAGTTGTTCTACTTTATCAATACATAATGAGGGTTTTTTTTTTGTCTGTTCATGAATGTCAGTGTACTGTTGGAACATATGCAGGACACTGACACTCTGAACCATTCATCATAAGACCCGGAGTGAGGCAAGACTGTGTATTATCTCCCTCACTATTCATAACATCCATTGACAACATCTGCAAAGAAACTAACATACATAGTAACAGCTCCACCACAAAGCTGCCCAACAGCCCAACCGTGAAAGAATGCTGATAAATCCACAACACCTTCCAGAAGACATACCCAACAGGAGGACTATAAACAAATTCCTTTTTTTGCTGACAAATTCTGATAAACCCACAGCACCTTCCAGAATACGTACCCAATAGGAGGACTATCAACAAACGCCTTTTTGCTGACAATCAGGCACTTATAGCCACATCAGAAAAAGACCTGCAGCAGAATATGGATGTAAGGGCGTGTAAAAACCACAACATGAAGATCAATGCTGAAAAACAGAGACCTTAGCAGAGAAGAAATCCAAACAAAGATCTTCCTAGACAACCAGTTATTGAAACAAGTGAGACATTTTAAAATACCTAGGTAGCATAATATCATCCTCAGGGACAGTTGACGCTGAGATTGAGAATAGATACAATAAAGCAAATCAGGTCATTGAACAAATGACTGCTTTACTGAAAAACAAATTCATCACAAGTGAAACAAAAAGAGCACTGTACAACACAATTTTCCTCCCACTCTATGCTGTCAGTGTCAAACATGGGCACTAACAGCAAAGAACAAAAGAAAACTCATCATGACAGAAATGAGATGCTTAAAAAAAAACACTAAATGTGACAAGAAGAGACCAAATAAGAAACGACACCATCAGGGCAAAGATTGGAGTAACACCAGTATTACAGTATATCCAGAAATAGCAACTCAGATGGTTTGCCCATGTTGCCACCAGAGAGTATATCACAGACAACATTCACACTAAGATTTGTAGGTAACAGAGGAAGAGGCCTCCCACACAGGAGATGGAGGGAGGAAATTACAGAAGCATTGAATATCCCATTAAATTATCTATATAAATAGAAAACAAGTTGAATTCTTTCCAGACTAAATGTTTATGAAGAATTAGAAAAATATTTTGGCCAAATAACATCTTGTTGGCAGAAATGCAGATGAAGCCACTGACAACAATTACTGAGGAAAGACGCTGGCGATGGTTGGAACATGTGCTTTGAATGACTGATAACTCACTACCAAAAATAGCACTAAGATGGACACCACAGGGGAACAGAAGTAAGGGTAGACCAAAAGAGACAGAGAGGATGTTGAGCAATAGAGGGCTCAGCTGGGTAAGAGCGGGGGAAAAAAAAGGCAAAGGACAGGCATTTGTGGAAAACCCTTGCGGAAGCCCCATGTGCACTTAAGGTTCAGTGAGAGAGAGAAAATGCCCCATTATATGAAGCTAATTGTCAAGCACTGTCAAGACATCTATTTGTTTCATCATGTTCATTTATTCTAGAACATTCTTATACTTTAGCATTCTTTACTTTGTCTTCGGCAGGTTTACAAGATCTTCTCCAAATATGTTAAAAAATTATTTAAAACAAATGTAGGAACAGCTTTATTTGTTAACGAGCACACAGTTGTAATGTTTCAGTTTACACCTTAATCACACAAAAGTATACAGGACAAATAGGAAAAGAAGATAAAATATAAATTCACATGAATGATATACAACAAATTAGAATGGTCCAAAAAAAAAGTATTAAAAAAGCAGCTTTCCCCACAACCTCTTTGCTACTACCTGTCACACCTCACAAGTCTTCATTTAGCCATTCACAATACTTCACCATGGGCACTCTCAGATGCAGCTTCTTGCAAGTCACAGTTTAAATGCGCCCCTTTTTTTATACAATTTTTTTCCCATTCTTATTAGTTGTATATCATTTGTGTGAATATGTATGTTTTTTTGTACGATTAAGGTGTAAATTGATATATTATAACAGTATGTTCATTAACTAATTGACTAATTAAGGTTTTCCCATTTTTGTTTACAAGTTTTAACATTTTGCTTTACTGTAGTGGCTTTGTGTATTTTTTGTATATGTTTAGTCTTATATATAATTATACCCATTTCATGTTTTCTCCAAATATGTGTGATTGTATGATGTGCAGTAATAATGGTTATTGGTGAATTGATGTACAATAATAGGTAATTAAGTGATTATAT
The DNA here is from genome assembly GCA_009760885.1 of Achatina immaculata. Lineage (NCBI taxonomy): Eukaryota > Metazoa > Mollusca > Gastropoda > Stylommatophora > Achatinidae > Lissachatina > Lissachatina immaculata. The sequence continues at coordinate 2,610,524 of CM019721.1, read as the reverse complement.
GTTGTTATGATGATGATGATAAGAAATAACTGTTGTCGCATTTCTCATATCTTGGGGTGTAAACAAAAAGAAAATGAAACTCATCCAGTGATCTGCATCGCCAGGCTTCTCTGTAATCACCACCATAGTGAAGACCATGGCAGTGTCTATTTCTCTTGTGAGCTTGTTGTGGCACAACCTCTTTCCATGTAGCATTGCTAAGAATAAGTTAGTCTTGATCTCCTGTGATTTGCCATCCCTATCATCAAATTAAATGACAAAATGTGCTAGAGCAATGCATATTTGTGATTAAAAAAGTTTATCACTAATGGCTATGCTAGAGCATTGCAGTGATTTGTGATAAAAACTATAGCAGCAGTGGTTGTCTGTGCTAGAGTAATGCAAAAAAAGTGTATCACTAGCAGCTAGTAGCTAGTACTATCTCAACTAGAGTGATACAGCTGGTTTGTAGTTTTATAATGAAAAGAATGACTTAATAGTGTGTATATGTGTTATGCAGTAATGAATGGCTGATGATTAAATGTTGTAGAATGTACAGGTGATATTTGTATTGGTGATGCTGGAACATACTTCTTCCGATTCACAGGAGAAAACTGTCATCGTGGTGCAGCTTTGGGAGCTTTACTTGCTGCAGTAGCTGCTAATCGAGGATATGGTGTTCCAGCAAAGTTCAAAGATGAACTGCATTCCATGAGATCAGAGGTCGTGGGAGTTGTACAAGATATAAATCGAGACCTGTTATGAGTCTGGGGAGAGTTTTAAGCTTTACAAATAGGAAAATAAACTTCTCTATCTTGCAACCCAAGAAAAAAATGTTTGACAGTGAAGCCATCAGGGCCCGTCCGGCAAAAGATTGTGATGCTCAGAAAGGGAAGAAGGTCATGACACAAAAATTCTGCCGTTTAGATTCAGTCTCTCGCAGATACTGAATTTTTGAGGCACAGACATAACACTCACAGTACAGATTTGTACAAATAGAAAAGGGATAGTTTTAAGGAAACTTTCTTATTAAATTGCATTGTTCATGTTAATTTTTGTGAGCTTTGCACACAAAGTGATCAGTGAATTGAAATAATTGAACAAATGAGAAGTTTCATTATTTTTGTTTTTTCCTTGTGAAACAATAAGAAAGACAAGGCAGCCATTTTACTTTGAAATCTTGTATATAGCAACACTTGAATCATTTTCCAAACTGAAGAATAACCATTTTATGTTTTTCAACCTTGTCTACTTTCAGCTTCTCTTAGTCCGACCGACATGGGGTGTATTTTGATTCATGACTTTCTTCTCTGAATTTCCTATTTTTTTCCCATAACTCTTTTCATAAGTAGTGATTATTGGCAACAGACCTTGACTTCAAAACCTGGGACAGATTTGTTTATGTACTAGTTTATGATGTATTATAATGTATAGTCACTGGAGACAAATGCCAGGTACATTACTTACAACCAGAGATAAAGTGAGCCAGCAAGGAGTGGTAACATTCTTCCTTGCCAAAACCAGAGAAATTCTGTATAATTTGGTCAGCTGGAAAATTGATGTTCATGCTCTTCTGGGACTGTTAAGGCCCAGTTATGGAACATTAACTCTTTGTTTTTCCCTCAAATGACCAATGGTCATCTCAGTGGGGTAAATTTCTTAATGTGGAATGGGATGGCTGTCACATTTAGAAGGATCACAAAGGCATAGTCTGATTCACAGTATGACATATTATGCATATTTTTAAATAGGAAAAATTGTATATTGTTTTTCTAATAAAATTTTTATTAATACATTAGTATATAACAGATCATATATTCAGTATAAGATTAATAATAGAGAAATGCAGAGAGTTTAATGTGAATCTATATTTATCCTTTATAGACTACTTAAAGGCATTTGATTGTGTACAACACCAGAAACTTTGGGAAATAATGGAAAAAATGGGATTTCCAACACATTTGATACAATTAACATCACTGCTGTATCTAGACCAACAAGCAGCAGTAAGAATAAATGGTGAAACAACTTGGTTTGACATAAAACAAGGGGGTGCATATTGACGCCTTACTTATTTAATTTGTATACTGAAAATATAATGAGAAATGTTAGAGAAGATGTAGACAAAGAATATTACGATGTCATAACAATTGGAGGTTATGAAATACCAGAGATTAGATATGCTGATGACACAGTGTTACTGTCCACAACACAAAAAGGAATGAAAAAACTAATTATGTCAGTCTGTAAGAACAACGAAGAGCAGAACCTCTATCTTAATGCAAAGAAAACTAAATTGATGACAACTGACAAAACAAACAAGGCAGCTGAAATATGTATCAATGAGGAAAGACTGGAAGAAGTGGAGAGTTTTGAATATCTTGGATCACTACTAACTAATAATGGAGATACAATGAGAGAAATTAAAAGGAGGACATCTATCGCTCTTCAGAAAGTAAAACAAATATCTGTGGAGAGATATGTCATGATAATTTAGAGTCATGATAATTTACACATTTCTGTCATGATAATTTAGAGAAGAGTGTATTGGAAGGATGCATAATGGGAAAAAGAAAGAGAGGAAGACCAAATCTGTGGAGAGGAGCAGACAGAACCACAAAAATAAGATTTTTAAGGGCATGCATCTTTCCCATCGCAACATATGCCTGTGAGACCTGGACACTTAATAAATGCCTTTGAATGTAAATGCTACAGAAGAGTTCTCCAAATATCATGGTCACAAAAAAGAACAAATATATCTATACTACAAGGGTAGACCAAAAGAGACATGGAGAAGAACAACAGAAAGGATGTTGAGCAATAGAGGGCTCACCTGGGCAAGAGCAGAAAAAAAGGCGAAGGACAGGCATTTGTGGAAAACCCTTGCGGAAGCCCCATGTGCCCTGGGCACTTAAGGTTCAGAGAGAGAGAGAGAGAGATATCTATACTACAAGAGCTTAATATTGAAGAAGGCTGGCTAGTAAAGAGGATTAAAGAGAGAAAACTTAAATATTTTGGACACATTAAACATCATGATAATTTAGAGAAGAGCGTATTGGAAGGATGCATAATGGGAAAAAGAAAGAAAGGAAGACCAAAACGAAGATGGCTGAAAGACATCGTTGATGGTCAGCAAATGGATGCAGCAGCATCAGGCCATCTTGCTCACAACTGAGAGGCCTACAGAAGTGCTGATTGGGAGGCAAAGTTCCGCAAGGGACATGCAAATGAATGAATGAATGATATAACAGAAAAAAACGAGCTAAGATTTGAGGAGAAAAAATGGAAAATTATGATTAAAAAATGTTCTCTCTTACCCTGCTCAGGTTTCCCCTGTAGTGGGTCCAGTGATATCCAAACTGAATAGAATTTTACACAAACACCATTTCCTCACATAAAATATACATTAATTATTTGTTTACAGTTAATTTACAGTCTACAATACACTAATAACTTGGCAACACCACGGCCGGGGGCCCATAAGAATAGAAAAACAGTTTAAAAATGAACTTTTGTATCACAACATGGTCCTCAATTCACACGTGGGACCTCGTGTTGACGCTTGTATCATGCCGGAAGCAATTTCTACAGCCGGTTTTGGCCAGATTTTAAGCATCGAATGATTAAATTCACTTTTAGAACCCAACTTGTTACCAGCATACTACGTGATCGCAAGGCAAAATATGTCAGCCGGATCGTCATGCAGTGTGACACGAAGTATAGAAAGAGTTAAATACTGCACGATTAATAAGAACACTTTTTTTCTCAAGGAATCCAGTAATAAGGAGTTTTCAAGTTTCATGAATAGCAGGAAGTGAAAGCATTTTGCAGAAACCTGTGAATAAGATTATTGAAGAGAGCAGTAAAAGAGGCCTAGAGCTAAACAGCAAGAAGACAGAAGCAGTGGTATAACCAAAAAAGAGTAAATAAAACAAAGTGCTACATCCGTTCAAATGGGAAGACGCTGACACAAGTAAATAAATTCAATTTACCTTGGAGTAACAGCAGCATCTGATGGTGAGTGCACAAATGAAATAAAATCATGAATAGGTAAGACAAAGGCAGTTTTCTGTGACATTAAGAAGATACAACAAATAAGAAAATGTCTCTAAAAGTGGGGAACAAAAATAATACAGTTCTGTTATAAAGCCAGTATTGATATGTGCTTGTGAAACTTGTTCAGTCAACAGAGAGATGACAAAGAAACTGGAAGCAACAGAGATGTGATGTTTGGCGAAACATGCAACAGAAAGATTTGTATGAATATATGATATTGATAACAGTGCATCATTTTTTTTATCTAGATTTTTTTGATGATTGTGATGGTTATGAAAAATGGCATATAATTTGTTTGAAAGATTGTAGAAGCGGACAAAACTGAGTGTCACTGTAGTTTTATGATGTGTTTCTGTAATCTGTTTCGAATGTTGAATAAACTGGTAGTGCTTTACTGGTTTAGTGTTTAGTAATTTGTAAAAACTGCATGGTTTGTTTTTCATTTGTTTGTCAGATTCCATGATGATAAGCATTAATGATCATGCCTGTCTGTTTTCTGTAATCCTTGGTATTTTTAATCAAATCACTTGCCTTCCATTTTCTTGGTATTTTTAATCAAATCACTTGCCTTTCATTTTCTTGGTATTTTTAATCAAATCACTTGCCTTCCATTTTCTTGGTATTTTTAATCAAATCACTTGCCTTCCATTATCTATGCCACTTGGTCAGCCTGTTCAGAAGTGTTTTTGTCTCTTTGATCTCAGTAAAATTATTTCGTCCATGAACTTTCCATTGACTGTCTGGTTTTCAGACTTCTGTCTTCCTGTGAGATGTTGAAAGCATTTTGTTCTTATCCCTGTGGCTTTAACTCTTTCCGTGCTTTTGGTCATAAAAATGACGCTTCCGGTATACCTGGTGCGTGCGAATGGTCATTATAATGATCATTGGTTTGTTTCATCAAAACAAATGGTGTAACATTTAGATTGTACATATTTCGTCGGTGATTCTGGTGACACTTTTCAAAATGGCGAAAGAGTGCCTAGTTACGAGCGATGCCGAGCGAGAAAAAGGAAGAGAAAGACCGAAATTTTTCAATTTTTGATGATGTAGATAGGGGTATGGACATGGCCTGTGACCACCCTACTGCTCTTGAATGTATCCCAAGTAGCTCTAGACATATTTAGACGACTGGAGAAGTAGTTAGGAGATTATTTCAGACATTAATTTAGCGAGAATGCAACATAGAATCAGAATATGAGATTGACAAGTAGATCTGCACATCTCAGATGGTAAGTAGTGCAGATCTAGACCTAGCCAATGGTGAGCTGGCCACAATCAGTGTTAAAAACATCACATTACTTCTTTTTTCCTAAAAAACTCTGCATTTATGAAATTTTCATTCATTTAGCTATACTTTGAAACATAATAAGTATACGGAAGTACATGGAAATACTGTTTTCCATTCCATTTTATAACTATACCCCCTAACATATCAAGACCCGCGTTTTTCCTCCAGCACAGGAAGAGTTAAGTAGTTTTCAGTATTTATCAACTTCTCTGAGATGTGGACGCTGTCATTTGCATCTTTCATCAAAACCATATCTTTTATTCTTCAAATTACTGTTTCTTATGTTTGTCTATTATCCAAGTCTCACAGCAATAGAATAATATTGGCTAAATATTGCACATTAATACTATTTTTCTTGCTGTTAGAACATTCATATATGTGTTAGTCTTCTTGCCATACAAAAGCTATATGCCTGTTGCAGTTACCACATGCATGCAGAAAAACATTAAAGAGTTAATGACATCTTTCTACCTGGTGCTCTCCACAGCATTTGTTTCAAAATTACCAAATTTTTTAAATAGGAGTGTGTTGGGTTTTATCTCTTTCTGAGATTTTAGAGCACTTTCTGTAGTACTTTTAACCCTATCTTAACATCTTTCCCATAACGTTTTAACGTCACATAGGGCTTGCATGGTAGTTTGCCAAGTTTTCCTGTTTTCGGCGAGCTTTTCAACCTCATCAGTGGATATTATGCTCACTAAACTGGTCTCTCTTAACAATGTCCTCTTTAGAGTTTCACATGGTGGTCGACCTATTTTTCTTTGGCTTGTTGTATGCTTGTTTTGGGATTCTCAGACTGTTTCTTCTCATCATGTGACCAACATACGTCCATCTTCTTTTTCTGATCACCCGTGATACAGGTTGTTGTTTGCTCATCTGTCTTATCTCTGCATTGTTCTTGAATTTGTTCCACTTTATATCGAGTATTTTCCTGAGGCATTTGTTTTCAAAAGAGCCTAACTTTTTGTCTATTTCTTTAGTTGTTTTCCAGCTTTTGCATGCACAAATGAGGGTGGATATTACATTTGAGTTGAATAATCTTAACTTGGTTTTTATGCTTATAACTTTTGAATGCTATATGTTCTCAAGATTTTTTAAGGTCTGTGCTGCTTTTGCAATTCTAATTCTAACTTCCTTTCTGGTGTCACCATCCTGGTCTATGTAGCTGCTGAGATGTGCAAATTGGTTTAATTCTTTAACAGCTGTTCCTTCTGTGTATATTTTTCCTTCATGGTTAATGAGAAGTTTCATTATTTTTGTTTTTTTCCTTGTTAATTTCAAGTCCTATTTTACTAGCCATTGAGGACAGAGTTTCTATTTTTTCTTGCATTGATTTACATTGTCACTGATAAGAATTATGTCATCTGAAAAATCAAGATCTTCCAGTTGGGTCTCATGTACCCGTTTTATGTGTGCAGCATTTTTTCGTTATGAAGTCTGTGGTAGTCATGATAATTTAGAGAAGACCGTTTTGGAAAGGGACTTAATGGGGAAAAAGAAAGAGAGGAAAACCAAGGTGAAGATGGCTGCAGGACATCGTTGATGATCTGCAAATAGATGCATCAGCAGGGCATCTTGCTTACAGCTGAGAGCCTACAGGAGAGCTGTTAGGGAGGCAAAGTTCTGCAAGGGACGTACAAATGACTAACTGACTGACTGAGTCTGGCAATTCCAAAAAGCAAGAGAGATAATATACATCCTTGTTTTAGCCTGGAACCATTCACTCATTCCTTTTTCTGTGTTGACTGCACAAACATATCTATTGTAGAGGTCCCTAATGATGTTGACAGTCTTAGATAGCATTCCATATTTTCTTAAAATTCTCCATAATGAATCTCTGTGTATGTTATGAAATGCCTTTTTAAAGTCTATGAAGTTCAGGATTAATGGTTTTCGATATGTTCTTCAATAAAATATAATATTTTATTATTATAATAACATTTAAATAATTTAGTGATAACCTTACATCTTTCATCCCTCCCGTCCCGTTAAACGTCACATATGGCCAGCATTGTAGTTCGCCAAGATTTCCTGTCTTCGGCGAGTTTTTCAATCTTATCAAGGGATGTTATGCTCACTGAACTGGCCTGTCTTAACATTGTCCTCTTTAGAGTTTCACACGGTCGACCTCTTTTAATAATAGTGATAATAGCAATATAATAATGTTAACATAATATGAAATAGTGGCGAAGCTTTAATTTAACGCCGAACTAAAACGTGTACGTTATTGTTTTCACTTCCGTGTCTGCGCAGCTTATGACGTCATACACAACCTTTAGGCAGAACTCGTCGTGTTGGTATTTGCTTTACCTTTAAGAGCAAAATGAACTTCTAGGGTACGTTTACTTTCAGAACTGACTACTTATTTTAGTAGCTTGCTACACTGAAACCCTATAGGGCCTGACACACTGAATAAAAGCCCATTTATTTCCTCTGTTTAGGCGAAATATTATGTTCTTCCTCATTGGTGTTATAGGGTTGGGTTGGAGAATCATTCAGTGCAGACGTGATAGCATTTTTTTTTTCTTTTCTTTCTATCGGTTAAATCAGAACAATATATGTCGCAACTTCAGTTTGCAAGATTTATTTCAAACATGATAGATTGTATTTAAATTGGCACTGTGAATGATTGGGTTACCTTGTAAAATTTCAGCAAATCATGCAAGAATTCTCTTTTGCTGATACAAACATCAGAACTACCACATAATTAAAAGTTTATTCAAAATAAGATAAATCAAGGAAGAAAGTTCAGTAACTGAAAATAAAGCATTGAACCAGAGAATTATATATATTTTTTTAAGTAAAGGTGTTTGGTTCATTATGAAATAAGAAAAATCAGAGAAGAGAGGGAATGGAAAAACTGCATTAAAAAGCCACACAAGCAATTAATATTTTGGTTAAGGACTTCATCAGAATTAAGAGACTAAATAAATGCAAAAATATGAAAATGACTTATTTGTTGAGAGGTCCATCTTCTGTAAAGGTTATGAGTTGATACAGCCCATGCGTTCTTTTGCATTTACTTGGCACCACTAACTAGTCTCACAACAGCTATTGCTTCACAAGATCTGTTTCAGTATTGCACTTTCTTACATTTCATATATAAACTAGACTTGAAAGTATTCATAAAAAGAAAGATACTGTTTATATTCCCCCATTTCTAGCATTGCAAGAGTCTTTTTTCCCTTCATAGATGTACAACTGTTATTATTATTTAATTTTTTTTTAGCTGTCATTATTTACATTTCAAACAAACCAGGAAAAAAATGATTGAAGACTAATAGAATATTCCAGTATAAAGATCATTGGAGACTAATATAATGATCCAGTATAAAGATCACTGGAGACTAATAGGATGTTCCAGTCTAAGGATCATTGGAAGCCAATAGAATGATCTAGTATAAAGATCATTGGAGGCTAATAGAATGATCCAGTATAAAGATCACTGGAGACTAATAGGATGATCCACTATAAAGATCACTGGAGGCTAATAGGATGTTCCTCCAGTTATTGCAGTCACTGGAATTGCGCCCCTCTTCTCTGTATTTCCCCCCCCCCCCCCTTTTTTTCATACATTTTAACAATAATACCATTTTCCAATTTGAAGACTTTATTAACTCTTCCCGTGCCACAGAAAAAAATGTGGACGTTCCGATCTGTGCCAGAAATAAGTGCGAGTCTTGATATGTATAGAGAATATAGTTGTAAAAGTGAATTAACAAATTATTTCCACATTAAAAAGTATATATATTATGCATTAAAATACTTGTCAGTGTAAGAAAATTTCATAAATTAAGAGTTTTTTTTTTTAAGGAAAAAAAAAGATGTAGTGTGATGATTTTAGCTGATAATTGTGTATTACTGTCCATCAGCTAGGCCAATGACATACCACATATTTGCATTCATCGATTGACCGGTGATGTGTAGATCGACTTTGTTTTATCCGATCTTGTCATGTGTTGCATGTTATGTTGCATGTTCACTAAAATAATGCCTGAAATAACCTTCTAACTACTTCTCCAGTCCATCTAATAGTCTAAATCTACTTGGGGTACATTCACGAATTTGACCCCCATTGTCAGGACGCTTTCAGAATGGTGAAAAAGGTCACTAGACATGCGTACCAAACTGTTTACAATCAAAAGTTACACCGGGTTTCAAATGAAACAAAGCTAGGGTCACTATAGGGAACTTGGCAAAAACTGGACAAACTGGAAAAGTCTCTCTCTCTGCCTTTCTTAGTACAACACTTGCTTTTGGTGCTGCTGTTAGAGCTGTGCTATGAAAGTTGCATATTTCATCTGTGCCAGTCTCTTCCAGCTCACTGAGCGTTGCAGAGTAGTTAGTCCCAGATTACAATTTATGTTGATATTTAGTCATTCTGCTACCCTAATAGGACTGATGGTGATGATTTTGATAGTCTGGCAAATGGGGGTTGGGGTGGGAGGTCTCTGATCATAACAAGGCTAAGAATCCCAGGTTTAGCACAGTGGTATGAATGAAAATCAAGAACTGAGGTAGCAGAAAGTAACAAAGATTGGGATCAGTGGAGAGCCACTGCACTTGATGATGGTAATAAACCATGCATTTTGCTTTGTGACAGGGCACTTTTTTTTTTTTTAACATTGACAGTTTATTTTCATTTATTTTGCAGTTGATTCAGATATTTTGCATGTATGAAAATTTCAGTTTTAGCTTTCATTTTAATATAATTTGCATGTTTTGTAATGATTTTATTTTAATCTTAAAGCTTATCCTAATATATGACTTAGATAGAACATCATGTAATCTTTGACTTAGTTAAAGCATTTCCTAATCTTTGACTTGGCTGAAGTATCTCTTAATCTTTAAATTTTCTTCTTAATGTTTAAAATTTCTTCTGTTTGACTCGATAAAACATCCTAACTGTGACTTAGCTGAAGCATCTGCTAATCTTTGACAGTTAAAATGTCTCCTGATCTTTGACTTTGTGAAAGCATCTTCTAACATTTGACTGAATATTATATATTTGTTCTCATCTCAGCAGTGAAACTGTCTTACTTAGATCAACATAAGTTTCTAGTTGCCAAGTTGATCCAGAAAACTTTGCCAACCCTTTCAGTCTTGACAGTAGCATTACATACACAACAAGATCATGCCATTATTTGGGCCAAGAACCAAAAGTCCTCAGGAGTTGGTACGTTCCCTGAAGGAGAACTTGGCACAGCTGTCCAGCTTGAAAGAGAAGGAGCATAGAAAGGTAATCCCTTCCTGTCCTGCATGAAATGATTTCTTGGGCAGTTTGGTTTTGCTGTTCTGATTATGGACTGAAATATTCTTAGATCGTCCATGACATACCACATATTTGCATTTATTCAAATGAAAAGAAGTGTCTATAAGGAGTCAGCTAACCACTTAGGATCATCAAATTCTACTATTTGCTTGCCTTTTGCTGTCTCTTGAACAACATTTTCAACTAAAAAAATCTTGTGAGCACTTTTGAACAGATTCACAATGGCACACTGGAGAAGTAAGCAACATCTCACTGATCTGTATCTAGAAAATTCTGAAACTGTTAATGATTTAAACTGCTTGCCTGAATATCAGTGTCTGTGATGATTTCATGACATTTTCAAAACCAAGAGATTTGGCACACAGATTTCCCTAGTGAATGATACATTGGTAGTTTGCATGTCTGCTAGTATGTTTTTTGTTTTTTTTTAAAGTTTATCAACCTTGTTTTTGTCCCAACCGTAATTGGGAGTTCATTCTCGGCTGTCCTGCAGAATTTTTCAGAATGAGGTGATGTCTAGCAAAAGTCACTTTCACGGCTTCCAGAATGTCTACCCATTTCATGGTTTATGGAATTATGCTGACAGCTCTTCAAAGACTTCCTTTTCATTGTTGACCCACGAATGAAAATAGTCATCTGAGCTCTGCCAGTTAAATTAATACTTATCCAATGTCAAGGAGTAAAATCTGCATGCAACATAACAGACAAACAGGCTTTCCATCATTTTTGACAAAGAATTATAAATCTTCTCTTGTAGACTGGAAAGTATGTGAAAATATAGCAGCACCTCCTGTGTGTACTCAGTGAAAAGCCAAACTTTCCTGCTCAACTGATAGGTCATGCAGGAGTTGTTTCACTCTGTTTTGTGCTAAACTGAAGGGGATTCCTGCCTAATTCAAAACTTTTTTTTCTTTATGGCTGGTTTTAAAATTATTCATTTCAGTCTTTTTTTTTAAATTTACAATTTAAAAAAAATATTGCCACACTAAAATTTAAATGTTTTATTTTTATAAGCTTAGCCTGTGCAGGAAACATTGGCGTCACAGGTAGCCTGCAGGCTGTGTCTTTAGCTATAAAAGTGTCATTTTGTATCTGTTGTTCACTCCAGTCTAGCCCCTCAGCTTGTCTGACAGTTTCTTTGATGGCCTGTCTTCTTGCTGTCTGTTCTGTTCCTTTATTTTGTAACAGCTAAGATAAAAAGTGAAAGATGTCAAACAAGCCACAGTGAGAAATCTAATGCTAGAAAGCTTACGTCTGAGCTGATTGGATCTCAAGGATTGAGATCTGTGGAGGAGCATGGCTGCTGACAAAGCAGCTGATAATTGTGATTTTTCCATGACCATAGATGTCTTCCATTACTGTATGTCTAGTCCAGTCTTTTTGCTGTCTGTTAATTTTGTTCATGTTGATGTTAACTCTTTGTCTTCTATTACTGAATGCTGTCATTAACTTTTTTATGTTCTGGAAGTTCCTGAGATCTTTTTTTTTTTTTTTTTTAGAATTGTCTATGTAATATTTTTCTGAACATACAAGAACTGTGTGGTTTATCATGATTAGTCACCAACAGTGTTAGCCATATTACCTTGCTTCTGTTCTCATGTTAATCATGAACTTAACCAGCAAACCACAATCTTTCGAACTAAGAACAGGACACTGTAGACTTCTAAACCACCTCTATTGCCACAATTATTGTGGCTTTGGGATCCAAACACCAGAACACATCCTGCAAACTTGTCCAGCTCGCGCAAACCTCTAAACACAGATCTGGCTCGAGGGAGAGGAAATGAAAGAAAAACTGTGGGGCTCACTTTCAAGCCTGAAGAAGGCTGCGGACTTTGTCAGGACAACAGAGCTGCAGATTTAGCATGACCAATTTTTCTCCAACGCCAAAGAAGACTGCAGACTTTGTCAGGACAACAGAGCTGTAGATTTAGCATGACCAATTTTTCTCCAGTGCCAAAGAAGACTGCAGACTTTGTCAGGACAACAGAGCTGCAGATTTAGCATGACCAATTTTTCTCCAACGCCGAAGGTCACCCTCATGATTGTGTTGATGATGTGGGTGTCCTCTGATGACCAAAAAGTTGCTCATCCTACTAGTGTTTGATTCACAGCCAAATTCTTACTGGTTTTCCTTCTCTCACATCTAAAGTACTTTCTTAAGAATTTTTTGAGGCTGATCATAATACTTTGTACTAACACTTTCATATTAGTCTTATACTGCTTTCATTACTGAAATTCATTAATGTGGTGCCAGGAGGAGAAGAGAAAACAAAAGCAAGATGTTTTACTGTGTTAAAAGTTGTAATTTAAATGTGGTAGTAATTGCAGTAATGATGTAGTAGTTTACGCAAAAGACAAAGGATATAGTTTGCTAGCTCTATGTGCATATTGTTTCCTTATGTGTATATGAACCTGAACAACACAATAAAGAACAACAAATGGCAGAACAAAGTAGGTTCAGGAGTAATTTTCTATCAACATTCAGCTGCAGAAGTCTAAAATGGCAGAATAGTTAATGTGTGCATGTGTTGTGTGGCAAAATTTTGAAGTGGCATACAAGTTCAGAAGATACTATGAGAGATTTTACTTCAGAACAAGCTAAATACCATACCACATAGAGAGAAAGTCAGTGTTACTTAAGGAAATAATGACCAGGTTAGAAGATAAGAGATGCAACAGTCTGGACCTTGCAGCATGCTCATTCATGGTTTGTTGTTTGCTGTGGTTGATTATGCCAGTTATTAATAAGATTGGTCATGAGACATTGTTCAGATTTCTGACATTCATGTGTTTCAGAAATGTCTTCTGGGATAATAGCATTCTGTGTTTGCCCTTAAAAGGGCATTGGTTGCATTGTGTCACAGTTTGCATCAAGACTGTGATATCTGCATCTTACGGCCTGAAACATCCATCTTCAGCATTTTTAGAACCAGGTTTAGCTTCTTCCCATTGGTAGTAACAGTTATAATTGTTTTTGTTGTCCTTCTTATTGTAGAGTAGCAGGAGCCATACCAGTGTTTAGTTGTTTAAACTGCAGCAATAGTAGTATTGTAGTTGTGGCTATTATTATAGCAATAGTAGTGTTAGTAATATGAATCATTATTTTTCTAAGGTGAGTGAGGAAGTGTCTAAGACACTTCAGTCCATAAAAACGCTGTTATATGGTACCGTAGATCAAGAGCCAGCCACTGAACAGGTGGCTATGCTATCCACAGAGATGTACCAAAACAACACACTCCCTCTGCTGATACAGAACCTGGCTCGCGTTGACTTCGAGGTTAGAGTATGCTTCTTTATAATATCTTTATAAAAGTACTTGATCTGTCTGTAATAATTGTTATGTTCTTTTCATAATGTTTTTGCCTTTGACTAAGTTAGTTATTGGCCTTCAGGTCAAATATAGTTTCATATATTTGCTGTGGAGTGTCAATAGAATATTCAGTTTTTCCTTAGTATATGAATGGCTGTATTTAAAAGTGTACTTAGGTAGGCTAAGTCATTCAGGCAAGTATACTTTTGCTTTCAGAGGTAAAAGCATCTGGTACCTATTGTCTCCATTGGGTTTGTGCTCTGAAACTGGGTTATCATCCACTCCCATTGTCATAAGAAACTAGTTAGATGAACTCTTCCTATTTGAAGTTAGTTTATGATATTATTTGGCTGATTGGTGATTTTTGTGTTTTATACTTTTGCCTATGTTTTATCTTGACATAAACTTTACATTTCGTTTTTGACTTTTAAACATTTTTGAGCAGATCTTTCATTAAAGCCATTTACTATTGATAGTTTTAAAATGAGACCTATAGAAACAAATAGTAGAGTGTTAAAACCAGAGCTGCGGTGTAAGAATATGAAACTCTCAATTCCTGCTCCAGTCTTGGTCCTGTCTGACCCCAGCTTCTGCATAAATTATACATTTCTACCAGCCTGATTCCACTTCAGATTTCTTCCACCTAACTTCACAGCTTGGTTAGAACCCAACACGCTCACTGCCTTTGTTCCTAGATAAAGTTGTTGGTCACCAATTTTTCTGTCAGATAGGCAAACTTGAACAAAAAGTTATATCCTCATCATTTCTACTAAATTGTTTTGGTAACCCTTCATCAGCACGTTTCCTCATAGCTGTTGTGTTAGATGAAAGTTGGGAATGAAAGGTGAAAATGTCTGGTAGTTCTGTATGCCCAGCTCTTTTACATTTTGAAAATAAAAGTTTGTTCATTGTTTATCTGTATTCTTACTCAGAAAAAAAACCAAGACTTATCTATTTTATGTTTTATTTTCAAGGGCAGAAAAGATGTTGTTGCTATCTTTAACAACTTGCTGAGGCGCCAGATTGGAAGTCGTATGCCTACTGAAGAATATATATGCATGAACCCATCTCTCTTAATTGACCTGGTGAAAGGGTAATGTTCTACACTGATGCTTCAGTTTTAAAATTTGAATATCATTGAAGGTGACAAGTCTTTATGATGCACCCC
Organism: Achatina immaculata; assembly: GCA_009760885.1. Classification (NCBI taxonomy): domain Eukaryota; kingdom Metazoa; phylum Mollusca; class Gastropoda; order Stylommatophora; family Achatinidae; genus Lissachatina; species Lissachatina immaculata. Next base: position 2,595,448 of record CM019721.1, on the reverse strand, counting down.
AGGAAGAAAATGGTGAAATGAGAACATTTAATGCTTCAAATGATGAATTTTGTTTCTTTTTTTTTTCATTTTGATCAGATTATTGTTTAACTAGCACCAACTGCTGTGAGAAGTCAGCATTGTTCCTTGTTCAGATAATGGGTGGGTGTCAGTGGCTGATGTTGAAATTGCTAAAATTCAACATTTTAATCTAATCCAGCATTTCATATTGTGTTTGAAATATTTGTTTTCATTTTAGACCAGAAATGCTCTTGGTTAGTTTCATTTCTACTTATTTCTTCCAATTCTGATTTGAAAATAATCATATGTTTACTCTTTATTGTCATCTTTTTTTTTTTTTTCAAACATAGCCTAAGTTAACATAATAAAAAATTTGTATAAAATTAATTCAGTTTAAAATGTGAATCCCTTTCATATCAGATCTTATGATGACACAATTGAATTAGAACAAGGGGAAACCAATCCCACGGTTAGAGTTAAAGGAATTAGAAATTAATCTTCTCTTAAAATAACCCTCCTACTGTCTCATATATGATTGTAAGATTATGCACCAGTGAAGCAAAACCGATCTCTCCTGTATAATTTTCCTTTCAAATAGCTTTAATGTTTAAAAAAAATGGTGGGCAAAATTTTCCTGCAGTGACAGTTTCTATTTTGGTTTTGTCAGTTTACTTCTGTCTGTATATTGCTCATTATTGGTGTGGTGTGGAGAGGATAAAATTTAATGGTTAAAATTAATGACTGCAGTAACATAAAAAGTAGTGGGAAAAGAAATTAAAATTTTAAATTTTATTTAAAACACTGTAGATATAAATCTACCTATAGGACCATAATACGTAATAGATATAGTGCTACAGAGAAGATTGAAGTGATTGATGAACAATGGAATATTGCTTAAAGACTCTATTCAGCAAACATCTATCGAAATCCTACCTCCAAATAAAAGACACGCTAAACAGGAGTGAATGACAGAAGAAATTTTGCAGCTAATGTATCGGAGAAGAAGTCTTAAGGAAGATAAAGATGGATATGACCTAAAGAGGAGTGGTTATATAAGAAGTGTAGTGAAATAGAGACACACCATCATGTAAACACAAGAGATATGTACAAACAAATAAAGGAGTTAACAAACAAAAGGACATACCACAAGACTGGTTGCTTGAAGTCAAAGGATACAATAATGGACAGAGACGAAATAATGGCAAGATGGAGCAAATACATTAGAGAACTCTATGAGGACAATAGAAGTGAAATAGATATATGAAATAATAGTGAAGGGCCTCATATATTAAAAGCAGAAGTGGAAGGAAGCCATCAAACATATGAGAAACAACAAAGCACCAGGACCAGATAAAATCACCAAAGAAGAATTGGAAGCATAAGGAGAGCTTGGCATAGAAATAATTACCAGATTGCTGAATGACATCTATAACAGTAACTATATCCCATCAAACCTTTTGGAATCAATTTTCATTGCCTTACCAAAGAAACAAGGTGTAGTTGAATGTGAAGACCATCAAACCATTAGTGTTGTGAGCCATGTTACCAAAATCCTGCTTTGTATTGTTATGAGAAGAGCTAGAAGCAAAATAAAACCAGAAATCACTGAAGAACAGTGCAGCTTCATCGAAGGAAAAGGTACAAGTAATGCCATATATATAATGAGAACATTGATGGAGAGATCAATAGAAGTAAAGACGGACCTATACTTATGCTTCATAGACTACTGTAAAGCATTTGATAAAGTGAGACACACAGAAGTTATAAGAATGCTGGAAGACATCGACATAGATGGGAAAGATCTGAAACTTATCAAAAACATATATTGGCAGCAATCAGCAGCAATGAGGGTTGAGAACCACATAGGAGCATTCCAAGACATACAGTTGGGAGTAAGACAAGGATGTGTTTTATCTCCTGACCTCTTTTTCTTGTACAGTGAAAACATAATGAGAAATACAGAGAGCTTGCCAGGAAAATCAATTGGCGGGTACAACCTTGATAATTTAAGATATGCAGACAACACAGTTCTGATTGCTAAAAGTGAAGGGGAGCTGCAGGCTCCTTTGGACATCATGGTTCATGAAAGTTAAAAAATAAAGGTCTCAGCCTGAACAAAAAGAAGACTGAAGTGATGGTCATCTCAAAGAAAAGAATACCACCAAAGTGTAGCATTACCATCAATGGCACAAATCTGAAACAAATTGATAGATTCAAGTACTTAGGAACGATTAGAACAACTGATGGGAAATGTCACAGTGAAGTAAGAAGCAGACGTGGTCAGGCCAAGTCAGCATTCCAGACAATGAGGCACATCTTGTGCAATAGATCCATATCAGTGGAAACTAGATTCCAAGTCCTTAAATGTTACATCGAGCCAATTTTGTTTTATGGGTGTGAAGCATGGTCTATGAATAAGAGAGTACAGTAAGAAACTGAGGCCATAGAAATGTGGTTTATAAGAAGGATGTTGAAGGTAGCATGGACAGCCAAGAAAACCAATGAAGAAGTCTTAAGAGAGGCTGGAGTTAAAAAGCAAATTATAGCAAAGATCAGGGGCAGACAAGTGAGATTTATAGGATATAATATATATATATATATAGGATATATTTTATATTTCCTGAGAAGAGGAAAATTGGAACACACTGTGGCAACTGGAAAAATTGAGGGAGGAAGACAAAGAGAGAAGTTACTGGTTGGGCTGTCAGTGTGGCAAGGAAGAAAGTCACCGGCGGATCTCATAATCAAGTCTAAAGACAGAGAATTGTGGAGAGAAATGATCACCTACACCATGCGGCGTGGCACTAAGATTAGATTAGATATAAATAAATAGACAGGATTAACTCTTTCTATACTTTGCCACACACTGTGTGATGATACGGCGGACACTTTTTGCCTTGTGTAAGCATCATGTGCTGGTAATGAATTGGGCTCTAAAAGTGAATTTAATCATACAATCCTTAAAGTCTGGCCAAAACTGGTTGTAGAAATCGCTTCCGGCATGATAAAGTATCAACACGAGGTCCCGCATGCAAATTGAGAGCCATGTTGTGGTACAAAAATTAATTTTTAAAATGTTTTTTCTAAGCTGATGGGCCACCGCCCGTGGTGTTTCCATGTTATTAGTGTATTGTAGACTGTAAATAAATAATTAATGTATAATTTATGTGAGGAAATGGTGTTTGTGTAAAATTCTATTCAATTTGGATATCACTGGATCCACTACAGAGGAAACTTTAGCGGAGTAAGAGAGAACATTTTTCATCATAATGTTCTATTTTTTCTTCTCAACTGTCCTCAATTCTAAGCTCGTTTTTTTCTGTTATATACTAATATATTAATACAAATTTTATTAGAAAAACAATATACAACTTTTCCTATTTAAAAAATGTATAATATGTCATATTGCGAGTCAGACTATGCCTTTGTGATCCTTTTAAATGTGACAACCATCCCATTCCACGTTAAGAAATTTACCCCATTGAGATGACCATTGGTCATTTGAGGGAAAAACCCATAGTACACAAAGAGTTAAAATATTGGTGGTCTTTGGGGAAAAAAAATTATCAAACAAATTAATTTCCTTCACAGCTAAGAAGTGCGATCAGGATACTGAAAATATTTCTTCAGTTTCAAGAGGTTCTTTCTGTTTGTTCAATATTAGAAGCTAATTTTCTGCATGTTAAAACATGCCAGGAATGAAAGCAGCAGCAGACCACCAATAATTCAGCTCTTTGTCCATTTTCAAGATCTCTATAAAGGAGGTGATAGCAGTTTTTTGCAGAAAGGAAATGGAGATAGGGCTGTAGTTATGATCATCATCTTCACACAAAAATATTTTAGTTCTACAGCATGGACATGTAATGAATTAACAGCTAATTTGATGTTTGATAATTTTATCTTTCCTAGCTATGAGAACCAAGAGATTGCTCTGAACTGTGGGATGATGCTCCGTGAATGTTGCCGTTTTGAGTCACTGGCCAAGATCTTGTTAAATTCCGCAGAATTTTATAAATTCTTTGAATATGTTGAGGTCTCCACCTTTGATATCGCATCAGATGCATTTTCCACTTTCAAGGTAACATTTCCATTTGCATTTATTTAGCTTCATTTTCTATGAATTTAAAACTGGGTTTTCAGACTCCTTGTACAAACATAGTAAAAGCTAAAGGTAATATTCCCATTTCCATGCCATTAAGGCATGTTGGGGATATGGTGTTAGGCCCTCATTTCCATGACCTTTGGCACATGAAATCGTGATGTAGTAAAAAGAAAAAAATGGAAAGAAGACCAGTATGTCCAGTATCTATTTATTTATAAGAACAGTAGTTCTCTTGTACTTTATTTGCTATTATGTAGGAGATCCTGTTGGATTTGTCCATACTGCAGGACTTCATTCTTTGACTTGAAAAGTCACACCTTTTTCAGTACACGGATGTAACCATGTCAACTCTCTTCCTGTCTTGTGCCAAAGATTTCTCAAACAAGTGGTTTATTAACAAAACAGATTTTATTAATTATATAGAGCAACATAAAAAATATTCACTTTAGTTTTTAAACTTCGATTACCATTAGTTACATCTATCTGGCCACTAGTTAACTGATGGTCTTTGTCCTAGTTTGTCTGGGTGCCTTAGCTATGGAGTTCATGTCGAGAGCATTGCTGGCTACTTTTGCATTTGGACTGTTGTAGTTCCTAAAATGGCGTCCTCACTGGGTGACTCGTCATCAAGGACTGATGCGAAGGAACATCAATGAACATTCTTTGTGATATTCACTAGCACAGGTGATGGAGTGATTATGGGATTATCTCATTTGCAGTGTTACTGAGGACTGAATACTGGAATGCTAAAATACCATTAGGAAAGGATAAGTAAAAAATTAGTTAGGTTAGTGACAAGAAGTGCAAGAATAAATAATGATGAGAAATGCAAAAATAAATGGAGTGAGATTTCTTTTTAAAAAAATGGCAAGAATTAAAAGAATAAATGACAAGAAATACAGGAATAAATGACAAGAATCCAAGAGTAACAGAAGGCAACAACGAGAGCACAGAAAGCATGTTGTCATTTATTTGAACTGTACATACAGTTATGAGGATTATAGTACACATTAACAGATGTGGGAAAATTTGAAACTCTTATCTACACATTCGACCACACCCAAAAGAATTGTTAAACCTTGAAACTGACTTACCAGCCCAACAATTAAATGTCAGCCTAGATGAAATTACACTGCATGGAATTAAAACAGCAGTGAATTTAATGGGTAACAACAAAGCTGCAGGTGAAGATGAAATAACAGCTGAAATGTTAAAAGCTATCAATAATGACAACATGAGACAATTACAGAGAATGTTTAATAAGATTTGGAAAGAAGAAAAGGTCCCTTCTAAATGGAAAAAAGGAATCATTGTTAAAATACCAAAAAAAAGGCAATCTTAGTGACTGTAACTCACCTGGGCAAGAGCAGAAAAAAAGGCGAAGGACAGGCATTTGTGGAAAACCCTTGCGGAAGCCCCATGTGCCCTGGGCACTTAAGGTTCAGAGAGAGAGAGAGAGAGTGACTGTAACAATTGGAGAGGAGTAACCTTACTATCAGTTGTGTCAAAAGTATTTTGCAAGGTCATTTTGAATAGACTTAAAGATGTAGTGGATACTGCAATGAGAGAAGAACAAGCAGGATTTTGAAAAGGGAGAAGCTGTCTCAACCAGATCATTACTCTAAGATTAATACTTGAAGAACATATTGAAAAGCAGAAACCATTAATACTGAACTTCCTAGACTTTAAAAAGGCATTTGATAGCATACACAGAGATTCATTGTGGAGAATTTTAAGTCTATATGGAATACCATCTAAAATTGTCAGCATCATTAAGGACTTCTACAGTGGATATGTTTGTGCAGTCAAAAAAGAAGAAGGGATGAGTGAGTGGTTCCAGATTGAAACAGGTGTGAAACAAGGATGTATACTGTCTCCTTTGCTTTTTGGAATTACAATAGACTTCATAATGAAAAAATGCTGCACTGGTAACACAGGTATTGACTGGGTACATAGGACCCAACTATAAGATGATCTTGATTTTGCTGATGACATAACTCTTATCAGTAACAATGTGAATACCATGCAAGAACAAACAGATAGCCTGTCTTCACCGCCTAGCAAAATAAGGGTTGAAATTAACAAGGACAAAACAAAAATAATGACACTTCCCATTAATTAAAATGGAAAAATACACGTAGAAGGGACAGATATTGAAGAAGTCAGTCAATTTGCATACCTTGGCATCTACATAGACCAGGATGGTGACACCAGAAAGGAAGTTAGAATTGCAAAAGCAGCATCGGTCTTCAAGAATCTTGAGAACATATGGCATTCAATAAATGTTTACGTAGAATTAAAAAAATATTTTGGCCAAACACCATAAGAAATAACATCTTATTGGCAGAAATGCAGATGAAACCACTGACAACAATTATTGAGGAAAGACGCTGGCGATGGTTGGGACATGTGCTCCGAATGACTGACAACTTACTACCAAAAATAGCACTAAGATGGACACCACAGGGGAGCAGAAGTAAGGGTAGACCAAAAGAGACATGGAGAAGAACAACAGAAAGGATGTTGAGCAGTAGAGGGCTAACCTGGGCAAGAGCAGAAAAAAAGGCGAAAGACAGGCATTTGTGGAAAACCCTTGCGGAAGCCCCATGTGCCCTGGGCACTTAAGGTTCAGAGAGAGATGGCATTCAAAAATTATAAGCACAAAAACCAAGTTAAGACTATTCAGTTCAAATGTAATATCCACCCTCATTTATGCATGTGAAAGCTGGAAAACAACTAAAGAAATAAACAAGAAATTAGACTCTTTTGAAAACAAATACCTAAAGAAAATACTGGGCATCAAGTGAAACGAATTCAAGAACAATGCAGAGATAAGACAGATGACTGAACAACAATCAATCTCATGGGTGATCAGGAAAAGGAGATGGACATATGTTAATCACGTGATGAGAGGAAATAGTCAGAGAATCCCAAAACAAGCTATCAAGTGGAACACAACAGGCTAAAGAAAAAGAGGCAGACCGTGTGAAATTCTGAAGAGGACATTGTTAAGAGAGGCCAAATTAATGGGCATAAAATCCCTTGATGAGGTTGAAAGGCTTGCTGAAAACAGGAAAAATTGGCGAACTACTTTGCGAGCCCTTTGTGACATTTAACGGTATGGGAAGGATGTAAGATAAGATCTACACATGCAACAAATTAAATTGACCAACAGTATTATAAAAAACAACAATCCTATTTCAAACTATGCTTCTGTCTTAAGTGAATGCTTCCTATTTTTTTGCATCATATTTGGTCTTGTTCCAGTATTTTAAAATCTGCACCTTTGTACATGAATTTATAATATCAAGTAACAGGTGCTTTCAAATACTATTAGTAACCAATGCTTTTTCCCTTTTATGCGCATGCAGGAACTGTTGACAAAACACAAAATGCTGTCTTCAGAGTTCTTAGAGCACAATTATGATGAGGTGTTCTCACACTATCAGTCTCTTCTGAACTCTGAAAACTATGTCACTCGTAGGCAGGCTCTAAAGGTGAGTTTTGTATCATCTCTAAAAGTGAGTTTTGTATCATCTCTAAAGGTGAGTTTTGTATAACAGGTTTAGTATCATGACTAGGTGGGGGTCTTTATATACAGATATTTTGTCATATTACAAAGGCAAGTCAAAAAGTAACCTTAATTTTGCTCAGAAAGAAATCTAAATCAAGTAGTAGACAGTTGTATTACAAATATAGTAATGTCATCCCTCTCCAGCTGTATTCGTGCAAAAACACGCTGGCAGCAAACCAGATAAAAAATAGCTGTGTCCTTGGAAGAACACCACGCAGTTAATCATTTCTTTGATAGTGAAGATAAGAAACCTGTGCATATTCTTCACAGATTTAAATATGAGAACCCATATGTGTCACTTCAGCAGGTATATGAATGGCATAGAAAATTTAAAAGTGGGGTGTCAGATTTGGCATATGCCAAATAATGTAATCCAAATTTTCTCACATTACTTCCAGTTGGTCTCACATTGTGAATAGGCCTAATGCAAACACTGAAGTGGAGTGAATAATAAGAAAACTGGCAGGCAACAATTGATCAGGTGGCTGGAGAATTGAAGATTAGTCACACCACATTATTCATGAAGTGCTCCAGTACCGGAAAGTCTTTGGCAGGTGGGTACCAAAACAACTTACCCCTGGTCTAAAAAGAGCATCATGAAGATGTTTATGATAATGATGACATTCTAGAATATATACCCACTAGAGATGAACACTGGGCACATTACTTCCAGTCAGAAACAAAGCACACCAGCAAGGAGTGGCAACATATACCCTCACTAAAACTGATGAAGTTCCATACACTTTCGTCGCCCAGAAAATTTTATGTTCATTCTCTCCTGGAAGTGTGAAGGCCCAATCCTGGAACATTATATGGCCAGAGGAACCACTGTCAACAGCGAAACATACTGTGATCTGCTTGAGAACAACTGTCAACAGCGAAACATACTGTGATCTGCTTGAGAACCACTTGAAACCTACAATCAGGTCAAAACATTTAGATTTGCTCAGTTCTGGTGTGTCGTTACAACATGATAACACATGGCCTCACACAGGAAGTGCAACGCTCAGCAACTTATAAATCTGCATTTGGAATGTCTTCCACATCCTACATATTCACCCAACCGCACACAATGTGATTTATCATGTATTTGGACTCATCAAGAAAGCAGTAGGTGGGAAGGAGTTCAGATGAAGAGATTAAAGAGGCTATGAGGTCAGTCAGTGTTTTTTTCTTGAGAATCAGGCGGTAGTGAAGCGGTGGTAGATCTGCATTGAATGTAGTGGAGGCTGTGTTCAAAAGTGATAATTTATTTCAAGTGCCTTGCTGCGTGGTGTCGGGGATCATTTCTCTCCACAATTATCCTGCCCTTAGACTTGATTATGAGATCCACCGGTGACTTTCTTCCTAGCCACACTGACAGCCCATCCAGTAACTTCTCTCTCTGTCTTCCTCCCTCAATTTTTTCAGTTGCCAGTGTGTTCCAATTTTCCTCTTCTCAGGAAGTGTCCTATAAATCTCGCATGTCTGCCTCTGATCTTTGCTATAATTTGCTTTTTAACTCCAGCCTCTCTTAAGACTTCTTCATTGATGCTCTTGGCTGTCCATGCTACCTTCAACACAACATCCTTCTTATAAACCACATTTCTATGGCCTCAGTTTCTTACTGTACTCTCTTATTCGTAGACCATGCTTCACACCCATAAAACAAAATTGGCTTGATGTAACATTTAAGTACTCGGAATCTTGTTCCCATTTATACAGATCTGATGCACAAGCTGGAATGTTCAAAAATTAAGTTACTTTTTGACTCTCCCTTGTGGTTGTGTGGTATTTATGCAGTGACTAAAGCCAGTTGAAAAGGAAATGTTTTCAATTCTTTTTCCCGATGATGACGACGACTGTCAGGTTTTTAAGTAATCTTAACCATAACTGGAACTATGAGGTGTGATTGATAAGTTCGCGGTCTAAGGTACAACGGATTATCTGTGGACAACTTTTTTGGGTTATTTCTCAACATAGTCCCCTTGCAAGTTTATGCACTTAGTCCAGCAATCCTGGAGCATACTTCTTTATAAAAGTCAGCGTCTTGTGCCAGTAGAAAGTAGTCTACAGCATGAATGACGTCATCATCTGAAGCAAATTTGTGATCACTGAGCTCCTTTTTGAGTTTGGTTAAAATCTGGGGAATAAAGAGGATGTTCAAGAAGCTGGAAGCCGCATTCATGAATGGCAGCCATTGCCACCACCAGCTTGTGAACTGGAGCATTGTCTTGCTGAAAGATGACTACTCTCATCAATTTCCCTCGACGCTTTTCCTTCAGTTTGACCTGCATTTGCTTCACAAGATTAGCATAATAGACCCCAATGACCGTTCTGCCCTTCTGAAGATGGTCTATGAATAGCACACCTTCTGAATCCCAAAAGATGGAAGCCATCACTTTGCCTGCAGACAGAACCACCCTTGCTTTCTTTGGAGGTGGGGATCCATGATGTTTCCACTGCTTTGACTGTTCTTCGGTTTCTGCTTGAAAATGATGAACCCAAGTCTCATCCATAGTCACAAATTGCTGAAGAAACTTTTCAGGATCTGCAGAAGAATGGCCAAGATTGTCTCTTGATATGTTGAGACGCTGTCGTTTGTGATCAGTTCCAAGAAGTTTCAGGACCCATCAAGCAGAGACTTTTGTCATTTGAAGATCATTGAGAGTAATGGCATGAACACATTCCTTGGAAAAGCCCAACTCAGTAGCAATATACCACTCAGTTAGTCGTCGATCCTCCATTATCATGTCATGGATTCTACTTGTGGTTTCATTGGTGGTTACCGTTCTTGGTCTTCCTGGACGGGGATCATCTTCCAGACCCTCCCTTCCATGTTTGAATTGAGCTGCCCATTTCTTCACTGTGCTGTAAGAAGGGGCACTCTCCCCTAGAGTCTCCACCTTATCCTCATGAATCTCCTTTGATGATAAGCCCTCGATGCAGAGGTAGCGAATGACTGCTCGATGAGAAATTTTATCCATTTTCTCAATCTCTGTCACCCCTTACCACTTCAGTAGCCTGTAAAAAAAATTGGTTGCAGTTAATTTCTTGAAATTTGATGTTTAATCTTACATTAACTTGATCTACAAATGCACTTAATATCAACTGTGTGTTTCAAGTATTTGTATCTTAGACCACGATTTTATCTATCAACCCATACATCCATCTCTACTACATTTGCCAGACTTTTTTTGACATGTTTTCCCAGCTGCACAGCTAGTAAGCAAAGTAGCTAAGTTTAGTCCATCATATTTAATGTTCTTTTTTTTTTAAATGTTAAAGTGATTGTGATTTATATATGTATTTTAATAAATGTTTGAAGTTCATCATTCTGTGTCTAAAAGAAACTGTCTTTCTTGAGGTATTTTAAATTTTTTCATAATTCTGAGAGATCAGTCTCTGTGTAGCTTGAAGCACTTATAGATTTGTCCAGAGTGCAGTGATGATGATGGTGATGATTCCAGTGAACTTTACAAACAAAGTATTTTAATTTCAGTTGCTGGGAGAGTTGCTTTTAGATCGTCACAACTTCAGCACGATGAACCGCTATATTAGCAATCCTGAAAACTTGAAGCTGATGATGAACATGCTGAGGGAAAAGTCGAGAAACATTCAGTTTGAGGCCTTTCATGTCTTCAAGGTCAGATTCCTTTTTTCACTATGAGCTTTCTAAATTTATAATGAGAGTTGTCTTTTTTTTTTTTTTTCCTGCTTTTTCCTTTTTACCATTTTTTTACAGCATTACAAACTGATTATTCTGTTATTTTCACTTGGCTGAATCATCTTTTTTTTTTTTTGTAAGCAATTTCTACATGCTTATAGAAAGCATTTAAAGAAAATGATAGTTTCTTCTGTGGCTTTTCATTTCAACTTCTTTAAATTCTCATAAGATTAATGTGGAATCTTACCGGAGCTAATGTTGAACATCATCTTTTGAGGAGTTTTTTTTTAAAACAAACTTTGTTTTGAGCATGACTTAGGTTGGTTTCTTGCCGCTTGTAGGTTTTCTTGTTCTTGTTTACGGCTCTGTAGATTATGTATGAGTTAAACAATGCACAGTTAATGAGACAGAATCCTGCTTTCTTGTTCCACTTGACCGTCTTCCTCAAGATGTTGTAGTAGGAAAGACCTGTCTACTTGCTATATGTGATTGTTGTAATAAATTATGCAAATTGGTAAAATCAGTGGTTTTCCAATTTTTCTGTCAGTCTATGCTGTACATACCATTTTTTAATTGTGCATTGTTGAGATCATCCAGATGACTCTTTTGTCTTTTCAGACCTCGGGAAGTGTTTGGTCTCTTTACACCTTTCTTGATTCCTTTGGAAGCAGTTTTCAAACTTTTGGCAATCCTCTGTTTTCTCCGATTGACCTTGGTTTCAGTTTTCATAGCCTGTGACACACTGTTAGAGTTATCTTGATGTACAAAATAGGGATTCCAAGGGGTTCAGAACTGATAGAATTGTTCATTCTAGCTTCTTTATTTTTCTTGTACAGATTTTCATGTTCAGTATATATCTTTTTGTCATTCTCACACACTTCTGCTTCTTCTTCTTCTTCTGCGTTCGAGGTTGTTGGTCCTGATCCCTGCTGACATGGCAAAGCCTGCAGTCCTCTCCAGATTCTGATAGGAGCCCCAAAGCTTTTGCCCCAAGCTTGTGCACTCTGGCCACACACCAATCTCATAAGGATCCCATACTTTGTCAGTTTTGAAAGATTATATGTTCTGAATTTCAGCCTTCCTCTCCAAGGAATCATTCCATCATCAGATGAAAGCTGCTGTTTGGGTTTATGCAGTTGCTGAAATAAAATAATTTCACCCCTCTCTGGAGGTGTCTGAGAGTTGTCAGAAAAATGCAGAAAGGTCAGAAGGTGCTCAAATTTAGTTTTACAATTGTAGTATTTTTGAAAATATTGGTGTCTCCAGAAGAGGGTCTTTTGTCAAGTACTCTCTAGGTTGACCCACCAGAATGATCTATCCAAAAAATGTTTCAATGGCTGCAGATGTTATAAACAAAAAGACAGATTTGTGCATATGCTGGGTTTGTCCACAGTATACTGTCATGATAAGCTGAGTTCAGAAAATCATTACCAAACATTATACTACTGTCTGGTTTGTTTATTCTAACTGAAACACCAGGATTTCCTATAAATTTTTCTAGAACTGGTTCCAGAATCAGTGTTACTCCACACACCTTCATCACTGCCAGCTGTATTGCACAAAAAATGTGAAATAGCTGTTGATAGAGCATTATATACTGACTATGTGAAAGAGAAGTAACGAAAGGCAGTGGCAGACATTCAGAACTTTGCAGAAAAGATCAAGCTGTATTCATTCAATGTACCATTGGCACTATCACCCAGCATACACTAGCAACAACACTGAGGTTAAAGGCTGAGCACATATGGGAGTGTCCTGAGTGCAAGGAGGGTCCATCTCTAGGCCAACAGCAGAGCATGGCCAATGTTCAAGTTTATACTGACATTGAATCACAATCACTGTGGCTTGAACTTTCTTGCCTAGCAGTTCTAGGTCCAATCTAATCAGCACCACTGGAATCACTTTCATCACCAGAATCATTAAACATTGATTTTTCATCAAAACTGGGGGAGTCTGACAAAAAAAATCAGAGCAATAATTCACTGTCACTTTCAGTGTCATCAAGGAAGACATGCCATTTTGAGAAAATGTCAGCTTGCAGAATTTTGTAAACATGTTTCTGACACCTCCAGACACAAGAACTTTTTTTTTTTTTTTACATTATGAAGATTTAAAACAGTATTTTATTTTGTTAACTTTGAAATAAAAATATAAGTAAAAACAATAAGCTTGAAACAGTGCGAGTAAAGACGACAATCAAAAGTGGCATTTCTCAGTTACCGTCAGAAACACACGGAAAGCCAGATTTTTTCATTTTTAGTTGCAGAATGTGATGATTTTTTAAAGATAGTTTCATCCTACATGAAAGAATAACTTCTATGGGTAATATCATTTCAGTAAATTTTATTATCACAGTGCCTTTTCAGTAGCTGGTTTCATTAATACTGATATTTCTGCATATGGTAGTTCAGCACGTTTGATTAGAAGTGTTTCTAAGCCGATGTTTCTTCTGTTTCTTGCCAATTGTGTGCGCATATTATTCCAATCATGCAGATTTTTGTGGCCAATCCCAACAAGCCACGATCAATCTTGGATATACTGTGTTCTCTCCAGGTCACTTAGATGATACCAGTGTGTTAGCAGATAGGACATTGTATCATATTTTGGTGTTTTGATCAGTCATCTCTTGTTGCTTCTCTCAGTCTTTTATAGACTTTGTCATAAAGTAACAAGATGTAGAAAGTAATGTGAAGAATAGAATAAATGTAATGCTTATCTTGTATAGCTTAAAATGCAGTCATAGAAGAGACAACAAAAAAATGTAATGCAAATCAATAGTATTTTAAATAATGCACAAAAAAGTATGAGATTTGAAAGAGGTTCAATTGCCTGCTTAGGTTAGAATCTATGATTAAAAAAAAAAAATAACAAATGTTTCTTTTATGCTATCACTAGTTGTAATCTCAGGATGAAAGAAGGGGGAAAAAAGCTAGCTACAGAATGTTCTGTTTATCGCTTTTGTAATGTCAGTTTCAGTTTATACAGGAAAAATAGCCAGACTTAATTGACAGCCCTGGAAAAGTAGCATATATATGTATAGGATGGGGGGAAGGGGTGCTGGTGGTGGTTGCATCTCATATGACAGTGAATTTTGTTTTAAAATATAAGTTCTATCTTATTACAAAAATGTTTGTTCAAGTCTAAAACCATGTAAATTTGGGCATGTCCATTTTGGTGTGTAGCAGTAGTTTCCAGCCATCTGACCCTTGAGGTCAGTCTGTATATATAAAGTATGTAAAATAACAAAGTAAGTTAACATTTGCAACACAGGTGAGCTAAATTTAATTTGAGTAATAAACAGGTTTATTTGGAGGATAACTCTAACAATTGTAAATTTGGCAACACGCATTAAATGCTCTAAGCAAAGAATACTTTACCATTACAATAAAACACAACAAAAAATAAGCTATAGCATTTTTAAAATCCACCCAAAAACAGTAATTCAAGTTGACAATACGTTATTTGTACCAAGTGTTATTCTTTGCAGGTATAACAGCAGGATTTTAAGCAGGAACATTTTTAGTAAATTTCAAGAAATGGTGGAGAGAAGAAAGTGGCACATATAGATAATATTGAGAGAAAGAAGACCAGGAAGCCAACTGCAGCCTGTCTTTACTGGTGATGGCACAGGATGATGATTGTTTGTTCAGCTGATAAGAATATATTTTCAGTGTTATGTTATGGGGTTTCTTTATTTCACCATCCATTATATACAAATAACCAAATGAGATATTTATTATTATTGGCATACAAAAAAAAAAAAAAATCCACAAAACTAGAAAAGTTACTTGATTGTAGCTCAGAACATATAAATAAGTTATCATGAGCTAGCAGAATATACGTTAGTCTACTCTGATCTTATAGATATTGCAGGTTTTTTTTTCACTTCACCCATAATGAACTTTGGCAGACTTCAGATTTTGGGACTAATTTTAAACATCCATTCTCTTTTAGTGCACTGAACACTCCCTCTGCCTCCTCATATGGTAGTCTCAGCCGCACTGATCCGGATAATACAACACAGTTTTAGACAAATAGATTTACATGACAAAAACATGTCTGATGAATATTTTTTTTTTTTACCTTCCATATAAAATAGAACGGCATTTTTCATAATGGAAAATGTTTGTGAAACTTTAGATTTTGTTTACATATCCTGCTCGGACTGGTGGAGAGAAGAAATTGCTCATGTTGCAGTCGTTTATAGAGGAAAAAAAAAGGGCCCATTTGTCTGAAAGTCTAGCCAGGTTGCAGAAAATCCACAAGGTGAGTTGGCTAAAGTATCTTTCCTGTGGATTTTTTTTTAGTGTTTACTCCCATAGTCTTTGACTCTCCTGAGCTACCCACAAAGCAGTGGATTGAACAAGGACTTGCTTAAAGGCAAAGATATGGCAATCACTTGATTGTTCAAAACATTGAGTACTCTTGGAATTGACTGAACACATGCATATGAACCAGAAGCAATAATGAGCTATGAAAGTATCTGTATGGAAATGAGTAATATGCAGTGAAGGCAAATTAATCATTAAAATAGAGAAGCTGGGCATGTTTTGTGAGTGATGATGTATACTGTTAAAAAATAAGAAATATTTAAATACCAGTTGTTGAAAGACTTGAATTTGAAACAAAAAAAAAAGAAAATTTGATGTTACAGAATTGTTTATCAGATAATTGGCAGTGAAAAAACCAGATTAACTCTTTCTACCCACGTTATTTCCAAAACGTTCCCTAATGTCCCGTCGACACAGACATTTTGTGGTGGGGGTCCTGTGTAAAAGTTATTGTACCGAATTAATTCCATGATCACTACTTGTGTACCACACATTAAATTAAGTGGAAATGAATGAAGATTCCATAAATGAAGTTATTTGTCATTAAAAAAAAACAAAAGAAAAGGACAAAAAAACTAGTGTGAAATGATGTAACGATTTTTAGTTGCTAAAAAATTTTTTTTAGGGCTGAGCAATAAAATCTACTTTATACTAACCTTAATTGTGTCATAATCCAGTTTAAAAATATGTAGTCATTCAAATTTAAACACAGAAAAATCAGTATTTATGGATGTTTTTGACATCCAATAAATCTAACAGGTCTACAGCTACAAGAAACACATACAGTAAGATAGGTCTAGTCATTTGGTGTGACCATTCTACCACTCGACCTAAAAAAAACACTTCAACATTACACTCCGATCATGATATTCAACATGTCTCCATTTATCAGGCATGCAGACAAACACTAGTTAAACTTTGAATTCAGAAGAGCTCTGACCGGTTAAATGAAAAGTTACATCGAGTTTTCAACGAAAGAAAATTCTGAAACCTTATAGTGCTGGGGCGTTGGGACAGCATATAGCAGAACAGACCTTTTGGAGCTGGCACAGGTGGAAAAAGTTTTTAAAAAAGCTCTAAAATATTTTACAAACTACATTTTCATGTATCCTACACTTAAAGAAAATTCTATCTCCCCTCATTTAAAGATCAACAGAAAATTCAGACACAATTTTTTAACAAAGAATGATCAAATTGTGTGAGAATTTCATAAGTTGTGCCTTCTTTGGAGTATTTTGTTAATACAGGTTTTGATCACTTGCATGAGATTACCCCATGCATTTTGTATAAGGAACAGTGTAAGTTTAAAAAAAAAAAAAGGCAATCTGGCAGGACATGTGGTTCAGCTATCCTCATCAAGTTTCCTGATTACTGAAACAGTTGTTCCCACTGACTTTAGCTGAAGACTGTAAGTAATAACTGGTGTTGATGTATGAGCACTGTGTGATGCAGGAGAATGAAGTTTACAGAAAAAGAAGTGCCAAAAGTCATTGGTGCACCAGCAGATTGAGAAACATCCCAGTTTTTTTTCAGATGATAGATTCTGCAAACTAGCAACACATTTGCAGAAATATATTGAGGTTGGAGAATCTGTTAAAAAAAGTAATGTAAAAGGAAAAGCAGTTTGGTTGCATGTACTCTACTCAGTTGTTAACCATTTTGATTTTTTTAATGAAGGCAAAATTCTTCTGCCTACTCTCAGAGATATACATACCAATATATGAAGTGCAGTCTTCCCTTTCATTCTATCTCTTTGTCAAGGCCATAATTTGGTGCAGGATGTGAAGCTCTTCTTTTTGTGTTCGTGCTTGTTGAATTTAAGATTATCCCAGGTAGTTCTTCACAGCCAATTTTGTTTGTTTGTTTGTGTTGATCAAAATTTGAAGAAAAAAATCTTGCCATATTGTACTGGAATCATGAAACACTGCAAGAACATTATTTTGAATGAAAGAAAAACAACACTTACTTTTCATCCTAGCACATAACACTGTGTATCTTCTCAAAGTGCTTCAGTGACATAACAGGACTAACTTTGTCTAAAAAAAAAGTCATCGCTGCATTTAAAGAAGTCTAGTGTTTTGATCTCCTCCACTGAAGGAGGATCTCAGCTTTGTGCATGAACTCTAGCTCTAGCAAGAACACTGATAACTGCAAGTAGCAAAGAATGAACTCATGACCATCAGATTGAGACATCAAGTCATCAAATTTGGCCATATCCCATCCCAGACTTATACTTCTGTAACCAGAAATACTATTGCTTTTGGAGCAGCAACTTTACATGCCTTTATCACGTAGTTGTTTCACAGTATGTTAGCAGAGTGATCTGTTTAAAAGAGTAGCACATTTGATCAGGAATCTTGGCAGGAGAATAATGCTGGTGTAATTGACTTCCCTGACTCTGCTTATTCCTTTATTTCTTTCTTATTTTTTTTAATGGTTAGAACATGAGATGACAATGGGGAAGACATCTGTTTAGTGATATTAAAAATGCATAAATTAAATCCTGAAGAGGCAACCGCAAATAAGATAATTTATGTTCATTTCTCATTTTAAAATGATATGAATTCATTAAAAATATGCAAATTTTGAGTTACAAATAGTAAAATTGCAAAAACCAGCATGAAAGATGTAATTTATCGGATAAAAACAACATTCCATTATCATAAATAATTGGTTTAGTGTACATTTCTGTGGATTTATGCTTAATGAAATGAGTCAGATTTTTTTTTTTAAAGTACAATAGTTCTGTTTTCTTTAAACAGGCCATTGGAGAAGTTAGTTTAGTTGTCCTATTTGCTTAATTAACTTTAGAAGTGTTTACAGCAGTGTGAGCTTTTTAGCTGATTTTTCTTCCTGCTTATAGTTCATGCAGCTTATGAATTTCAGTTAAAAAAATGTTTTTCCTACATGCAAGCCTGTAAAAGGCTGAAGCAGAATCTGCCGTGCTTGGTAACACATGCATAGGTACTGCTGGAGAATAACCAGGAAATGTAATATTTTATGGGCTGTGAGATGCTGAAATAGTTACTGTAATTTTTAACGCATTGTGCCCATTGTACACAAACTTTTTTTTTAACAGATGATGGAGGTTTATGAGTAAAATATGAATGGTAGAGTGGCCACATGACCTTTCAGTCAGAAAGAGAGAAAAGAATTTATACAGACAATGAAACAACATAGGAAAAGAAGTTTCAAGTATTTGACTTACTTTATATAGAAAACACAGAGATAAGTGAATAATGAAAATTGAAGAACATGGTAAATCCAAATTAATCCATTTTTGTGCAAGTGGATGATGGCTGGGCTACTACAGAGAGCTTGACTTTTCAATGAGGATCATTAAAAGTACACTGCAGAATTTCTGTTAAGAGAGATAGTTGTAGTAGTGTCCTTTGGACATTTCATGCAATTGCCCATTTGTATCTCATCTGAAAGTTTTAGTTAGTTCTTTATTTTTTTTTTAATGAACTTTGTTCAGTTTGTAAGTGTGTGGTCAAGATCACAAGTCAGATCTGTGAATAACCATTATTCTGTTCTCTCTCACATGTACATACACACCTGCATGTTTGTGTTACACACCTGCATATTATATGTGTGTATACATTACAGGAAAGTGGTTTTTCCAAGTGTGCATGTTATATTCATATGCACATTGTATATGTGAGAATATGACAATAGACTCTGGGTACTGAAGCACTGACAGTGCTGTGGGCTTTTTTCTTTAGCTTTCCGAGCCATTAAGGCTCATTGCTGTGGATAAAGTTCACCTCTGTTCCTCTCTATTCTTAATCTTCTCTCTCCAGTTGCTGACACCAATTTCTTTTATATCCTCTTCTATGTTGTCTTTCCATCTTTGTCTTGGTTTACTCCTTGGCCTTGTTTCCTTCATCTCTTGTGTATATATATAATTTTCATTTGTCTGTTTTCTTCCATTCTTTCTACATGGCCCAGCCAGCATAGTATGTTCAGTTTCAAGACATTTATAGTTCATTGGGATTTAAATAAGCTGTTCAGTTCAGTGTTCTCTCTATCTCTCCATTCTCCACTGTGGGCCCAAAGATTCTTCTTAGGATCTTGTTCTCAAAGACCTGCAATTGCTGTGCTCCACGTTTTTGATCCATATATGACAACTGATCTTATTATAGTTTTGTAGATTGTTATTTGGTGTTTTGGGGCAGGATTTTAACAGGTGTTACAATGCTGTGCACAAGAATCATAAATCTGCAATAGTGAAAACATAAAAAGTGATAGTGTAGTTTAATGCAGAGCAGCAAAGTAGTTAGTGCACTCTCAGGGTTAAGGTCGATGGTTTAAATATGGCTAAAGATCATTTATCCAGCTAAAGAAATTTGTAACAGCTTCATCTGGAACTTTACTCTCTAGTGTGACCGACAGTTCAGTGAAGATATGGGAACTAACACCATATCCCCTTAGGTACCCCTCTGTCATAAGAATATTTTGTATATATAATGATATCTTCAGCAAGTTTCCTGCAACGGTCACAATTTGAAGAAAAAAACTTGAGCTGATAAACATTTTCTAAATCAAGGAATGAAATGTATTTCTTACATCCTTCCTGTGCCATTAAACATCACATTGGGCTCACATGGTAGTTCACAAAGTTTTCCTTGCCGAGCGAGCTTTTCAACCTCATCAAGGTTATGCCCCCTAATTTGGCCTCTTTTTAACAGTGTCCTCTTTAGAGTTTCATGTGGTCGACCTCTTGTTTCTTCTGCCTGTTGTGTTCCACTTGATAGCTTATTGTGAGATTCTCTGATTGTTTCTCCTCATCAAGTGACTGATATATATCCATCTCCTTTTTCTGATTACCCATGAGATTGGATGTTGTTCAGTCATCTGTCTTATCTCTGCACAGTTCTTGAATTCATTCCTCTTTATATCAGATATTTTCCTTAGGCATTTATTTTCAAAAGAGTCTAATTTGTTGTCTTTCTTTAGTTGTTTTCCAGCTTTCTCATGCATAAATGAGGGTGGATGTTACATTTCAATTGAATAATCTTAATTTGGTTTTTGTGCTTATATGAATGCCATATGTTCTCAATATTCCTGAAGGTCAATGTTGCTTTTGCAGTTACAACTTTCTTTCTAGTGTCAACATGCCGAGGTCTGCAAACTGGCGTACTTATTCAAGAGCTGTTCCTTCTGCATGTACATGATTAATGGGAAGTTTCATTATTTTTGTTTTTTCCTTGTTAATTTCAAATCCTATTTTGGCTATCCAGTGAAGATAGGGTATTTGTTTTTTTTCTTTCATCGAATTCACAATGTCACTGATAAGAGTTATGTCATCAGCAAAATCAAGATCTTCTAGTTAGGTCTCATGTACCCAAGAAATGGCTGTTTTACCTGTGCAACATTTTTTCATTATGAAGTCTACTGCAATTCCAAAAAGGAAAGGAGATAGTATATATATATATATATACTTGTTTCAAGCTTGTTTCAGTCTGGAACCATTCACTCATTTCTTCTTCTGTGTTGACTGCACAGAATATCTACAACATATCTGTTGTAAAGATCCTCAATGATGTTGACAATTTTAGATGGCATTCCATATAATCTTAAAATTCTCCACAGTGAATCTCTGTGTATGCTATCAAATGCTTTTTTTAAAAGTCCATGAAATTCAGGATTAATGGTTTTTGCTTTTCAGTATGTTCTTCAAATATTGTTCTTAGAGTAAAAGGTCTGGTTGAGACAGCTTCTCTCTTTTCGAAATCCTGCTTGTTCTTCTCTCATTGCAGTATCGATTATATCTTTAAGTCTATTCAGAATGACTTTGCTAAATACTTTTGACACAACAGGTTACTCCTTTCCAATTACTGCAGTCACTAAGATTGCCCTTTTTTAAAATTTTAACAACTCCTTTTTTCCATTTAGAAAGGACCTTTTCTTCTTTCCAAACTTTATAAAACATTCCCTGTAGTTGGCTTATATTGTCACTGTTAATAGCTTTTGACATTTTGGGTGTTATTTCATCTTCACCTGCAGCTTTGTTGTTAGCCATTAGATTCACTGCTGTTTCAGTTTCGCTCAATGTAATTTCATCTAGGTTGACATTTAGTTGTGGGGCTGGTAAGTCGGTTCCAGAGTTTATCAGTTCTTTTGGGTGTGGTCGATTAAGTATTTTTTGGAAGTATTAGGCCCATCTTTGCTTTTGGTCTTCACTTGATCTTAATAGGGTGTAATTTTGCTAAAGATTGGTCTTTCTTTGAATGTAATAGTACCATTAGCCTCTTTTGTATTTTATATCGAGTTTTTCTGTCTCCTGTTTTTGCTGCTTTCACTGCTTCTTTCACCATATTGTCAGTGCATTCTCATTTATCTCTTCTAGCTGAATTTTTTACTTTATTGTCTAGTTCTTTGTTGCTTTTGCCAAATCTTTTCCAAGATCTGTCTTTACATTCAACATGGCTAATTTGGCTGCTTGTCTTTCATGTGTTTATTTGTGTGTTTTCTGATATCCATGCTTAGCTGTTTGTTTTTTGCAGTCCAGCACTTGCTTTTGTTGCTGTGATTATGGCTGTGCTGTAAGAATTCCATAATTCATCTGTATCATCATCATGAAATATATACTTGGTATAATTTTATATGGACAGAGAGAAGTTTTGTGCCTTGAAACCCAATAGAAATAGCTGCAACTCTATTGAGTTTGTAACAGTTACTAGCTTTTGACATGTCACTGTTTGACAAAGTGAGTAAAATATTCTGTGGTAATATTTGTGATGTAGTATATTTGAAGTAAGTGGTTTCAAAGTACTTAGGGCTATGTTACTGTCAAAGAAAACTTGTGAAGTTAATCATAGTAACAGTTATGTTCTATATATCACCTGTAATTAGCTTGTTTTGATACTATTATAGAAAGCAGACTCTGGTTTAGTGACAGTGCTTGCATATTTTGATAGAAATAATGACTTGTAAAACTTGTACTAGTAATAAATGTGGGCAGAAACAAGAGTGAAAGAAAGTAAGATGAGCACATATACAAATGAAGAACATAAATCCAGTATTTTGTCAAATGCCATTGTAAGGGATCACATACAAAAAACAACACAACAAATAAATTAGAAACAAAACTCTTTGGTACTCTGGTAAGAAAGCTGGTCACAAAGTTCACGTTTTAGAGTGCGTGAGTAACAAAATAGTGCACTAGTCTCACATTGGGAAAGATCAGCGGTTTAAATCTGATGAGATCAGCCCAGCTGTAGAGATATCTGGCTCGTTCTGGAGCTGGAGAAAGCAAGTCAGCTGACCACGTCAGTGTGCCTGAAAAATCAGGGAAAATATGGATAGGTACCTCTGTAACCCTTACCTCATTTGTCCCATTTGGAACTTTTCCTTAACATTCACAAGTGCTTGACACAAGTACTTATATATATATATATATATGAAACAGTGAAGATGACTCAGCAGAAAAGTACAAGTGACTTTTTTTTTGGGGGGGGGGGGTTCAGTTGAAATTATGTAAAAAGTTTTATCACAGAACAAGTTTTTACTCTCCAAGTGTGCTGTATTATGTTGCAGTAATTTGTCATTACATTTTTTAACACTTTCCTTGCATTTTTAAGACAATGGAGGAAAAGAAAAAAGTTGATACTGAATAGTGGTAGAGAATCAAATATATTGAAATATGTCAAATTTTTCCCAGTCAACATTTTTTACACGCAAATTATTTTAGAGATATTGTCCGCCAGGAGACAGATTTCATGGAAAACCTGGCTAGTCTTTATTTTACTATAAATTTCTTTGTAAATTTTAAGTCGCGTTTATAAATGGAGATAAAGCTCCCATGTGAAGCATACCTATATAGGTGATTTAACTGTGAAATCTATAGTAAGAGTGTCACCTGATTCATCATGTATGAATGGATAGTGTGTACATTCCTCTCAGAAAAATATCTCTCTTGTGTTTAGTTTCACACACAAATACTTATGTCTTCCAGTTAAAGAAACTTACACCACCAAATTAAGTGTAGACTGTTGGAAGTAAACATTTTGGTTGATTCTTTGATTTGCATCGTTTGAAGTTGTTAATGTTGTGTATTTTAATGCTAAGGTTGTATGAAACAGTGTGACAAAATTCAGATAGTAAGATTTTGCTACTTAAATAAGAATTTCTGTCAATGCTGGTGCCAAGTTAATGTTTCAATCAAACTAGATCTAAGCAGAAACTGAAACGTTGGACTAATGTGTAACTTCTTAGCAAATTTCAAAAACAGTGCAAGGCTGTGTCTTAATATTTTTAATTATAGTCATTATTTGGTGCATATGCTAACAAACCTGAAGTATGATCTATTTCGAAACTGTTGTATGGAAGCTAACAGTAAAGACTTGGCAGTCTGAAGAGTTGAACACTTTGGCTGGGGGAGGGGGGAAGGTAGGGAGAACAAGTTTTGTCGGGAAGCTCAACTGCCCTAGTTCTATAGATGTTTGTTGATTGATATTAAGTGGCGCCCACACTTATCTTTCAGTGTAAAGTATTTGTAAAAACTATTCACTGAGAAGAGATTGATTAATTATTCCTAACATATAAACAAGATGTATAAATGTGCTGAAGCCCAACTGGTATTAGTACTATCAAGTGTTTTTTTTTTTTTACAAACTTTCTGGTCTGAGCAGATCTCATGTTCCAGTATATTGTGTATAGAAGAGATGGCACAGATAGCACCACATGGCAGCAAAATTTTAAAAATTCATTTTGTAAAGTTTCCTTGTTTACATTTCTTATGGTTTGACCTGAAGGACTAAACAGCATATAGGTATCTGGGATGATGATGATAGGCTAAATAAAGTATTAAAGATCCTTTTATTAATGAGTTAAAGATGACTTGTTTCAAGAAGCTGTTACTGACCAATAGACTGAGTGTTAATAGATGAAGTTGGGGGAGAGATGAGTCAATGTTCCATTTACTTAACAGGTGAAATTGCTTGGACTACAGAGTGTGAGACAAAGGTGAGGTGAATAGGCACAAGCAGTTAAATTAATAGAAGGTGGTGAAGCCATGGTGCTCTTAAATCTTGAGAATGTTAGTTAGATCAAATGTTAAAAAATGATGATATAGAAATTTCATTTTTATCCCAAGAGGGGGAAAAAATGTGAACTAAAACATCCCAAATGTCATTCTGAAGTGTGATATTTGTTGTGTGGATGAATTGTACAAGTCATTAGCTCAAAATGAAGGTGGGAGCAACTTTTTAATCAAGAACCTAATCTAAATATGTAGATTTATCTGAATAATGTTCTTATTGTCAAGATTTTTGTTTTTGAAATATAAATGTATTGTTTGCATTGCAAGCTGAAGGAGTGTGTAGCTGTAATTGGGAGGTAAATTGTTCTTACTATCCTCCGGCATTCATCAGGGTATCACTGATCTACCTGTTAGTCAGGTGAATTTTTGTTGTTGTTGTGGTAGTAGGTTTCTGTTGTTTTTTTTTTAAAAATACATATATTAATATCTTGTTTCTTTTTTTAAAATATTATTTAATTTAAAAAGAGTTAAATATCTTTTAAGAAAAAGGTGAAGTGTTATTTAAAAGGTTTAAATGTCATCTTTCAGAAATTTAAATATTTAAAAATTGGGTAAAATATAAAAAAAGAAAAGGGTTAATTTTCATTTTAAACTGTTACATATTACTTGAGACCATAACAATTTTTTTTTCATTTATTGTGTACAGTTTGGTTTAGCTATCCTCATAGCCATTTTTCCATAAATTTCATGTATAATTTGTTGTGTTTTTACTTCTGAAGAGATGTCCTGTGTTTTTGTTGCATAACTTGTGATGAATTAAACAAGCAGCTGAGATGCAATCATTGTATCATGGACTGTGAAGTATGTGTGAGCAAGTACTTGAAATTTTTGTCTTGGAAATTTATAGGTTTTCCATTTTTTTTGCTTAACACTCAAGAATTGAAAACAAAATGTGTTCATAAAACTTGTGAAGCGTTGTATCTGTGGTATACACAACTTCAGAATTACTAAAATAGTATAGTCCTTCCCTGTCCTATGTCTTATATCCCTTAGATAAATTAGTTTCAGCATTCCATGTTGAAAATAAAAATGTCACTGTAATCTGCAAAAATTACCAGTTCTTGTTTATAAATTACACATGACAGTAAACATATAAAGGAAGAGGGAAAAAAAACATGATATAAAGTTTATAAATAAAAATAAAGTTTGAGTAGAGAAAGACTCAAGGTGGCCAGGAAAGAGTTTATGCCATTCCAGATTTTAGCCAGAGTTAACCTTTACTTTGAGGTGTATACTTTATCATGTCTGCAGTGCTGTGTACACAGAATTAGACTTGTTTAAGAAAGTTTCAGCCACTAAGTAGAAAGTGGAAGTTTTGGCAAATTTCACAAGTTTCTAGTCCCACAGTACTCACAGATTAGCAATCCAAGCATCTGTACATATCAGAAGATAACAGACTTGAGACGTAAGCTGGTAATAATTAGTGCATTACTCAATATTTGACAAGTTTACTGTGGCTGAATTGGGTGCTGAGGATCTTTATTGATGCATTATGCTCCACTGGGAGTACAGAGAACTGATTATGATGAATTGGTGCTGATAAAAGATTCCAGTATGAAATGGAAGACAAGTTATTTTTGGCCTTGTAATCTGAATGTGTTTAACCATACAAGATGGCTATGAACAATAAGTTTCTAGTACACTTTTTATATACAGGAGTGGAAAACTTGAAAAAAAAAACAAAACTGTTGGTGGCAAAGAAAACTCTTAAACCTTGCATACTGTGTATGACAGATATTAAAGAGCCATAGATGATAAGGATTGCCAACCTGTCAGAATCAACAGATCTCATTCTAGGAGAGATGTAGAAGTTTATTTCAAATACTGTTCTTTTAAGAGTCGTCATCTCTTTACATTTTTCTTCTAAGTAACAGCACTTCATGTGAGGCAGATTTTGTTTTTAAAAAATATTCCACTGCCATCCACAGCTGTCAGCATGTTATGAAAAGGTATCTGCAATAAAACAAAAAATGATAACTCTAGTGAAAACTTGTCATGTGAAATAAGTACTAGAAGGGATTACTAGCTTTCTGTGATATGGAAAGCAAAAAAGAATATATATGTAATTCTTATGCTCTTGTAATATGCTACAATACTATATTTTTTTATTATAATTCACTTTAGCATGCAATTTTTTAACCTGGAAAAGGATAATGAAATTTACATGAAGAAAACATTACAAATTTGAACTACTGTACTATTCATCAAATCCAAGTTTTATTTAAAAGCATTTTGAAACCTTGCCATCTTATCTGGGTATGTATTAGCAATTCAAATTTATTGGGAGCATGTTTACCCATTAGAAGTCAAGACAGTATTTTTTTTTATGAACAGATTTTTATTCTGGCTAATGAAAATTACAAATAAATAGGTAACAACTCATCTCTTGTGGTCTTATGTGTATCTGTAAATGTTTACTTAAGGATTGGGTAAGGTAATGGGCATTTAAATCTAAAAAAATTCTGAAATAAATGACATATCACGATAAAACAACGGAAGATGAAACAGGTTAGTCACAGCATATGAAAATGAAAAGACATGCAATGGACAAGACTCCACAAGGAGATGGTCTTCCTACCACAGGCTAATGTGGGTTCCATTTGGTAGCAGAGTCTGCTGAAGAGATTGCTTCTTGGGTCCATTCTGGGGCTTGAACAAAGCACTGGCCATTCAATGCAGTGTCTAGTTCAAGATCATCATGTCTGCTGAGACCACAAGTTCAAGGTTTCCAAGGAGATAAAATGAAGTATCAGTAACAAATAATGCAACATCTATTATGATTTTTGTTACTGACTTGATCAGCATCAGTATATTTTTCTTCCTTGTGCTGGATATCTGACTGACCGATGAATGTCAAAATAATAATTTTCTTCACAACAGTTTAACATCATTTATAAGTAATACAAAATCTATCACTTTACAAAAACAAATAATCACATGCTTGTATGGACAGTATGAAACAATTCGGAAGAAATTCAGGCTTGTACACTTTGCTTGCCAGGAAATCAAACAATAAAAGCCCCACATGTAATACACCAACTTTTTTTTTTTATCCAAAATGTATCCATGTCATACCTCTTTGCTTTTAAGACAACTGCTTGGGGCAGTTCTATATTCTTAACTTGTTAAACTATACCACATGGGATAACATACTGACAGTTACAGGATCATGTGTGAAATGTGATGAGAATGTCATTACAGATTCAGCTGTTTGTAGGTTCATGTGCAAATCCATATAGTGGTGTCCACAAGTTTGTTTTTTTTTTTTTTAACTATTTTGTCATTAGTTTGGTATTTCTCATTTTCTGTGTGGCTAAAGCCAGAAAAATTTTCTGTTAAAACTTGTATCTGGATATCACAGAACAGAATAAATATTGGATGCAACATTCATTCAACAACCAACATTTGTCTTGTACTTTTGTTTCAAATTTTTCAGTAGTAAATCAGCATAGACAGCATCATCTTGTGAAATTTCCCTACTTCTGAGACCACTGTGTCTCTCTCTCCTGAGACCACTATGTCTCACTATCTCCTGAGACCACTATGTCTCTCTTTCCTGAGACCACTGTCTCTCTTCTGATATCACTGTCTCTCTCCTGAGACCACTATGTCTCACTATCTCCTGAGACCACTAAGTCTCTCTCTCTCCCGAGTAGCACACATGAATATCTCTCACCTTAACAGTACACACTGACATGCTGTCTATACACACAAACTGAGAACAACAGAAACATAGTCAATGTATTTATCCCTCTTGACTGTCATACATTTCAGTGGACTTACAAATTCTCTACTTACAACTGATGGTCCTTCATTATTAATACTGATGTTATTTTATTTTCACTTGCACTGTACAGTAAAAAAAAAATAATTGTTCATGTTCAAAGCACATGTAGAAATTATTTTAAAAAAAAAAATTCACTTATATCCATACCCATGGTTAGTGACTGTCTAAGAAATCACCACCCGGTATACCCTCTGGTGTCTCACAGAGCAGCGACAAAATTCTCTTCGCTTTTCACAGTCTGCAGCCAGCCTTTGTATTGTGCCCCAACTATGTTGCATGTTACTCATTTCTGCTTCTACAGTTCTTCACCAGGGAGTCTTAAATACTGGCAGTAGCTTAGCTACCAGAATGCTGTCTCAAGTCAGATAGATAAAGAGTAAGCAGATACACTAGTTTCTCGGTTCTGGGGTTATGCACAAGGCTTATCATATTTTAAAAACAGGACAGATAATCAAACTTCATTTCAGGACGTATGTCTGGAGTGTGAAGTTCACTTATATCACTGTCTATATATATATCTATCTCTCTCTCAATTCCAATTTCCATATTTCTATAATCTTGATTTCTTTCTCTAATACTGGTGCCTATCATCAAGTCTTTCTGTTACTCTCCAGAAACTGGTTTATGTCATTTATTAAGTCAGAATTCTGTAAAAGTACTCGCCTAACAGACTCAAAGCCCGAAACAATATCTTCTGATTTTCTGTTGGAAGACCACTCTGCTCTTGTTGCCCAATCTAAAGCAGCAGATCCTGTTCCAAAAGCTTTGGTTCTAGCACAGTCTTTTCCAGTATAAATAGAATTAAGAGTGGGATTCTGGTAAACCACCACAGAGTTGCTAGAACTTGCATTTGGTTCCGGACCACGGTAATCTGGTCCACAGGGCTGGTGAAAGACCTGTCTTTGACCAGGCAGACTGGTAACAGTCTGGAGATTATAATGAGAAAGCATAGCATTGTTCTGGTGGTCTGATGCTTGTAAACTTGATGCTAGTTTCTTTGCTCCACAGAAATCCACATTTTGTTTTGGAAATTCTGTTGAACTTTCTTCTGCTATTTCTGAATTTCTGCCTTTCAGTTGCTGTTGGTGAATCAGCATTGTCTGTTCTAAAATATCTTGGCAGGCAGTTAAGAAAAGCAAAGTTGTATTTCTATGTAACAAATATTTTGTATTTATCTGTCATGGTCATCACAGTGCTCCTGAAAACAAGGTTTCATGTTATTACACTGGGTCAACAGTCAACAAGTGCTGAGCTCTTCTTTAGAAAGAAGAAAAAAAAATGAGTTCAGTCACTTCCAAGTGGACCCAACATTCAAGTTTCAAATTTCACAATATGAAGCTCATAGCCAGGTTTCATCAGTCATCTACCAAAGCAACATCTTCAAACAGATGCCAAACTGTCACATTCAAATTTTACAAATTAAACTATTATTAAACTACTGCATCTTCTGGTCAGTTGGAAAACAATGTTTCTTCTATTATATTCACAAAACAGTTCTCAGGTTTTTTCTGGCTCGCCTAGAAGCATATTTATTTTGTACAGTTATGATCTGCTCAATAATCAAAGTAATCAGAAAATAAAAAACAAACTGTATGAAAAGTGGAAAATCAGTCATAACCAATGAGAAATGTCAGTTATGATCCTCCAGCAGATACAGGGACTATGGACATCAAATCAACAGTGAGTTAAAAAGTCCATAACCAGAATGTGTTGCATAATGCACTTTCCTGATATATTTTAAAAAAAAGGGGGGGGGGGGGGTGTCACCAAAATCCGGGTGACCGGATGATATGACTCTCCACAGATCTTGATTACTTCATGCTCCATATCAGAACAGCTAGTGATTTTCTGTCAACAATCAGCTTTTAACTCCTCCTGTACCAGTCGTTAGACTTCTGACGCTTCCGGTTTCTCACATGGTGCCAGTCGTCAAAAAGTGAAATTTATGAAATCTTTGTACATTTAGTTATATTTTGAAACATACTAAGTACATGGAAATACTGTGTTTCATTCAATTTTACAACTATATCCCCTATACATATCAAGACCTGCGCTTTCACTCTGTCACCCAACTGAACGTCCGTTTTTCTTCCTGTGGCATGGGAAGAGTTAATCTGTCTTTACTCTGCTTCTCTTTCCATTTATCTTTCCTGTTATTATATTTCCAATTCCTTCTTTTTTTTCATCACATTTCTCACATTTTTTTTACTATCTTTTTACAGCAGTGCTTAAATTTCCTTTTTCAGTGACTTAGTCAGACATCTTCATTTGTTACCTTTGAATTGCAGCTGTTACTTTCTACAGAGAAACCACATACCTTTGCCTCTGGCAATCTATTTATCATCAGTGACTCACACATAGCAGAAGTGGCTCACTCTAACATTTCAAAACTGTTCAACAATAGAGATGGATCATAGGGAAGAACTTTTAATTTACTGAAGTTAGATTTTCAGTTTAGTATATTTTATTCTTCTAACTTTTTTTGTGTCCATGATATTTGAAGAACTCTTCTGTAGCATTTACATTCAAAGGCATTTATGTGTTTCTCAGATGTTTTGTTAAGTGTCCAGGTCTCACAGGCATATGTTGTAATGGGAAAGATGCATGCCCTTAAAAATCTTATTTCTGTAGTTCTGTCTGTTCCTCTCCACAGCTATCTTCTTATATCTTATATCCTTCCCATGCCATCCACAGCTATATATAGACAAATATCAAGGACACAAAAAAGATATCCATACAACAAGAATTAAATACTGAAGAAGGCTGGCTAGTAAAGAGAATTAAAAAAAGAAAACTTAAATATTTTGGACACATTAAACGTCATGATAATCTAGAGAAGACCATCATGGAAGGATACATAATGGGAAAAAGAAAGAGAGGAAGAACAAGATAAAGATGGTTGCAAGACAAGCGTTGATGATCTGCAAATGGATGCATCAGCAGCAGGCCATCTTAGGGAGGCAAAGTTCCACAACAGACATGCAAATGATTGACTGACTTCTAACTTACAGTTCCCATCAAAATCCATGCACATTCATTGCAAAACACAACTTTATATTACAAAATCTCATCAAATAAAGGATACATTTGAAACAGAAGATCTTTTTCAATTCAAGTTCAGCTGCCCTGTGAAAAAAAAAAGAAAAGAAATTTAGGCTGACAATGTCGATTCTTTTTTTATAGCATAAATAACCTGCAAGTAAAAACAAGCTGTTATTTTAAATAACTTCGACAAAACATCAGTTTAAAAAAAAATTCTGCCCATTAAACTACCAGTTGCCATTTTAAACACCCCCCCCCCCCTCTTTTTTTTTTTTCAAAATGAAAACTTGCTGTACAGTCCATTTTGTTTACAGTCTGATCTTCCAGTTTTGTTTCAGATGCTATTTCTTTGTTTTCTGATTGTTGTGGGGAAAGATATTTTAAAACATGAATCGTTGATAACTAAACCTTGTGAATTTTGTTCTCCCTGTTTGATTAATACAGAATCTTGCTTTTCAGCATAGGCTGTTTATCTAAAAAACTTAGAATATTTGGAGTGTTAATGCAGGGATGTCTAAGAAGTTTTTTACAAAAAAAAATGTTAAAAAAAATGTTAACTCATGTTAAAATGTTTAAAAAAAATGTTAACTCATCGACTGCCATCCTTGCTGTAGCAAGGTCTTCTGGTTAGTCTGGTGACTGCCATCCTCATTATAGCAAGGTTTGTTTCATTGCAGCGTAAAACTAGTGTAACTTTTAATTGTACACAATTTATCTGCGCATGTCTGGTGACCTTTCATAGTTCAATCCAAAGTGTGGCTAACAACCAAGTGAAACTGATGTTTTTAATTGAAAAATGTCAATATTTATTGTGATTTTGGAGTTACAAGGACATGTCCTATGACCAGACCACTGTTCCTGAATGTACCCCAAGTATATCTAGATCTATTAAATGGATTGGAGAAGTAGTTAGAAGATTATTTCAGATGTTATTTTAGTAAGAATGCCACCACACAATGAGATTGGATGAAAATTTAAGTAGATCTGGACATCGCCAATGGTAAACATTGTACATCTAGGCATCGCCAATGGTAAGCAGTACACAATTATCAATTATCAGCTAAAATCATCACACTACTTCTTTTTTCCTAAAAAACTCTTCATTTATGAAATCTTCTTACATTTACAGCTATTTTCATGCATAATATGTGTACTTTTAAAGTGGAAATACTTTGTACATTCACTTTTACAACTATACCCCCTAAACATATCAAGACCCGCGCTTTTTGTGTGGCACAGATGGGAATGTCCGTGTTTTTTCTGTGGCACAGGAAGCGTTAACACTTTCCGTGCCTTGGGTCACTATATCGACCCTTCCGGTTTCCCGATTGTGCCAGCGGTCGATATAGCGACTCTTGGTTTGTTTTATTAAAACAACCGGTGTAACATTTAGATTGTACATATTTTGTCCGCGTTTCCGGTGACACTTTTCAAAATGGTGAAAGAGTGCTTAGTTACAAGCGATGCCAAGTGAGAAAAAGGAAGAGAAACATGGAAAATTTTCAATTTTTGATGATGTAGATAGAGGTATGGACATGGCCTGTGACCACCCCACTGCTCTTGAATGTATCCCAAGTAGATCTAGACATATTTAGACGACTGGAGAAGTAGATAGGAGGTTATTTCAGACATTAATTTAGCAAGAATGCAACATAGAATCACAATACAAGATCGACAAGTAGATCTAGACATCTCAGATGGTAAGTATTGTAGATCTAGACCTAGCCAATGGTGAGCTTGGCACAATCATTGTCTAAAAACATCATATTACTTCTTTTTTCCTAAAAAACTCTGCATTTATGAAATTTTCATACATTTACTTATATTTTGAAACATAATAAGTACACGGAAGTACACAGAAATACTGTTTTCCATTCCATTTTACAACTATACCCCCTAAACATATCAACACCTGCGGTTTTATTTTGGCATCCAACTGAACATCCGCATTTCTTCCTGTGGCACCAAAAGTGTTAAAAAGCAGTTATGTTTTGTGAGGTGCAAATCAATGATGTTACAGTTATAGAATCACTGATGTATGAAATAAAAAAATGTACTCACTGTTGGAGAACTGCTGGCATGTTATGATGTGTGTAAAACTGATGTCGCTCTAATGGAGAAGATGACACCCATGCTGCCCACTCCATGGCTGCCTGTGTGTATCTGACAGTGAAGTACAGTTTATGTGTTGCTTGAGTCAGACATTCACATCTATTATGTAAACTTATCTTTATTATTTCAGTTTCCTGTAAGTTACTTCATTGCTACACTGCAAAACTAAACCTCGAGTTTAAAAGTGCCAGCACTGAGTTAACCCATCAAAATAATGACAGAATGAAAAAAAAAACAAAAGAGTAACTACCAAATTTCTTCAGTACAACATTTTTTGCAAAGACTTCACACCCATGTTATAAAAAAAAAAAATTTAAATCAAATATACCAAGCTTTACTTTTTATCTGAAGGAAAAAGATGTCATGACTGTATCATATATTTTAATATTAATGTTCTCCTGAGTATAGTAAAACAAGAAGCTCCACACTTCCTCACTCATCTACAATAGATAACTACAAAAAAATCAAACCTCAGATACTAATTAGATAAATAAAACATGTTCTATCACATTAATCAAGTTCACAAAAAATTTACTTTCTGTATGGACCAGGCTTCTTAATATCCACAGTGACATACTTCCCAGATGGCAGCATCAGTCTTCCAGTGCTGGCACCAAATACAGATTTAGTAGTTAGTTCTGCTGGTGACACACAGTTAGCACCTGGTAGAGATACCTTGCAAAAAAAAAAAAAAGGAAAAAATGCATATCTGCCAGAACTGGGTAGCATTGTTTTTTAATTAAAAAAAAAAGCTGTTGATGAAGTAAACCAATTTGCATATCTTGGCAGCTACACAGACCAGGATAGTGACACCAGGAAGGAAGTTAGAATTGCAAAAGCAGCATTGTCCTTCAAAAATCTAGAGAACATATGACACTCAAAAGTTATAAGCACAAAAATCAAGTTAAGATTATTCAATTCAAATGTGATATCCACTCTCATTTATGCGTGTGAAAGCTGGAAATCAACTAAAGAAATAGATAAGAAATTTGAAAACAAATGCTTAAGGAAAATACTTGGTATAAAATGGAATGAATTTAAGAACAACACATAGATAAGATAGATGAGCAAACAACAACCTGTTTCATGGGTGTTCAGAAAAAGAAGATGGACATACATAGGCCATGTGATGACAAGAAATAATCAGAGAATACCAAAACAAACTATCAAGTGGAGCACAACAGGGCGAAGAAAAAGAGGTCAACCAAGTGAAACTCTAAAGAGGACATTGTTAAGAGAAGCCAGTTTAGTGGGCATAACATCCCTTGATGAAGTTGAAAGACTCACCAAGATTGGGGAAACTTGGCAAACAACTATGTGAGCCCTATGTGACATTTAACGGCACGGGAAGGATGTAAGATGTAAGGTAGCACTTCTTGAACAAGTAGCTCCTAAAATGCAAATGTTACTGCAAAAAAAAACCAGAAAAACTCAATAAAACAGGATAGTTTTATTACAATATCTTTGATAATTGAAATTCTAAAAAATAAAAGTACTGGAACATAAAAGTTTTATTTCAAAAGCTCATTCATATTCCCTACATTTACTTCATACAAATTTTAAACTAGTGCTGAATATGTGTGATGGTGTAAAAGATGAGATATAAAGGGCAGAATGTTAGAGAGTCCAGCATGCTTTATTCTTTATACTAGAGGCTTTAATAAATGATTTAGACAGACATCATTTTTCCAATGGTTCTTGTTGCTAGAGAAATATATGTAAATTAAGAATGTATATATAGGTCATGAAAGCATGACCAGGCTTCCCTGCAACAGTGAGTCATTTTCCCACTTGGTTTCTTCAGAAGGAAGGTGAAATCCCAGCAAAAAAAAACCAAACTAAGTACCTCTCTTAGATGTGTTTCTTGAATGCATATATCCATCATTTAACTGGTGATGAGCCATGGTTTCACTACCATACACTGGAGACCAATCAACAGTTGATGCAATGGAGACACAAAAGGAAACCCCACACCAAAGAAATTTCATGCAGCTCTTTCAGTAGGGAAACAGATGGCTTAAGTTTTTTTTTTTGGATGACTACGGCATACTCTTGATTGACTGGCTTCCATAGGGGATGACAATCAACAGTGAATGTTACTGCCAGTCATTATGAAGTTTATGCCATAAAATCCAACAGCAAGTGGTCCAGTCACGTGCTGTTCCTGCATAACAATGCATGACCACACATGAGCCGCAAAACTTGGGAGTCCTTGGGATTTACAGTGTTTCCACATTCACCATACTCTCCCAACCTTGCTCCTGACTAGCACTGTTTGAAGCTATAAAGAAGCCGCTGAGAGACCAAAGTTTCAAAGATAATGATTAATTGCAAGGAGTTGTCCATCAGTGGGTGTGTAGCACCCCCAGCGCTGGCAATGGTGCACTGAGCTTGGGGGTGAGCACATCGAAAATTATAATCTGGGCACTGCGCACACCCATGGTTATGTAGTATATGTAAGTCTAAATCATTTCTTTGTGATGTAGTAGTTTGATTGTATAAAATTTATTCCTCACAGTCACTTCCTGTTTGCACTTTCAATGATATTTTGTAACTTTTTTTTTTCTGTCTTCCATCTTTTTTGTTTTTTTTTTTTCCTACTTTCTTTTCAGCTCCTCTTTTTAGTTGAAATCTGCGTACAAGTTATCCATTTTCAAACTTATTTCAATTCATTTTTATCAATGACATTTGTCCATTTTCACCTCTTTCAGAAGTTGTTTTTTTTTAACCTCATATCTTGTCTCATTCTTTAATGTTGGTAAACAGACTTCACTGATAGGGCTCTTGATACAGAGATACATTCAAGGTTTCTGATGCTTTATCTGTCCATCTTTTGCATGGTCAGCTTCTCCTTCTGCTCTCCATTTTGATTATTCCTGAGTATGAGTCTGGTGGCAACTATGTTAAGTGATTGAACCATTTGATTTTTCCGTTTCTGGATGTAGTAACAGGATGTTACACCTATTCTCTTTCTGATGATGAAAGTTTAAAAACCATTATCTTCTTCTCTCATTTTTTTCATTTCGAGCATCTTATTTCTGTATGTTGAAACATCATTTATTTATGCTCTCAGTAAAGTTTTCCTCTGTGACATTAAATTAAGTTTCTTCAACAATCTATAAAACCAATTACTTATGATCAAATCATAAAGTTATTCCCAAGCTATTCCTAAGTTATTCCCAAGTTATTCCCAAGCTATTCCTAAGTTATTCCCAGATTATGTTTTTTTCCTACCTGAGGTTCCTGACTGTGGTGCAAACATTTATTCACTCGTCTGGAAAAGTTACACACCACATCCAAAGTTGTGCGGTCTTCAAAGACCACCCGCACTCTTCCATTTGTGAAAGCTGAAAACTTTCCAAGACCTGCCACATGGCATTCTTCTAACAGAGAAGATGGCAATGGTTCTATAACTGCAACCACTTCTTTCTGAAATGTGACACCACACATCCAAATTAGGTGAATATGACAGTAATTTTAAAAAAAAAGAAAAAACCTGGTGCTATGATAAAATGTATGTTAATGTCAATGCAGATTCACAAAGTAGTACAATAGAATGTGAAGGAAATGAGAGAGATGGCAAAACACCAAATAAATATAAAAATTAAAAAAAAAACATTTATACTTAAAAAGATATCCAATTATTGACAGATTAAGAATATTTCAACAGAGAGTCAGTCATTAGCATGTCCCTCGCGGAACTTTGTCTCCCTAACACTCTCCTGTAGGCCTCTCGGTTATGGCATCCATTCGCAGATCACCAACTCAGGGAACTAGTTTTTTCATTCCATGCTCTTTGATATTCAGCTATCTTCCTGTGGTTGAAGGCATCTTTAATGTTACTGTGTGTTTTGATATTTTCAGTGGTTGGGTTTACCTCCATTTTTTCTCTGGCCTCAGATAGGTCATTGTGCAGCTTCTCCAGTTCTCTGCTCTAGTAGGGTTTGTATTTGTTCCTTCTGCCTCTGGGTATGTACTTCTTGGCAGCTTCCAGGATTATGTTTGTTAGGACTGTAACATTGTGGTTTATGTTGTTGGTCAGAATGATCTGCAGGCACTGCTACTGTGTTTGTTCTCTGTATTGGTCCCAGTCTGCTTTTTTGAAGTTCCAGGTGGGTTTCATGTTTTGGGCGCTCTTCTCCATAGATTCTGAGTGTGACTGGCACATGATCGCTTCCCGCTAGTTGTGTGTTGACTGTTCTGACTGTAAGTCGATGTATGTCGTCCATTGCTGCACCAAGGTCAGGTGTGTTTGATTTTTTCCATGCCCTAGAATAGTAGGTTGGTTTGTCTTTGGTTGGTTAATATGGGTTAGTTTGTTGTCTGTCATCCAGTTCTTCTCCTCTGTGGTTCAGTGTCTCATAGCTCCAGCTTGAGGAGCGGCTGTTGAAGTCCCCAACAACAAGTTGTTTTGTGCTTCGACTTTTATTTTGTGAAGCTGTAGGGCTGTGGCAGGAGGGCTGTAGCAGTTGGTAATTTGCATGTCTCTACTGGTTAGGAGGAGTTTCAGTGTTAGGCATTCCAGCTCGCCTTCTGTGGATCTGCTTGTTTCTACGGCTGGGATGGATGTCTTGACAAGGGTCATTATTCCATCTTTTGGTCTGTTCGGTCTGTCATATCGAAAACGCTCACAGCCTCATATGGAAAACCTAAGTATCTCTCTTTGATGTGTTTCTTGAATGCAAAGGAAGTCTATGCCGTTTCTTTTGATAAAATCTTGTAGTTCGATTTTCTTGTCTCGCACTCCCCCTGCATTCCACTGAACCACTGTGAGTACTGAACTGTTGAGTTTGCTGGTACTGGCCCGCTTTTCTGATCCTTCAGAAAACTACATTATATGTGAAAACTGAATATCTTCTGTTAAATATTTCTGACTAGCAGACAATGCAGAAATGGGGCACACCATGATGTCATTATCCAGCTTGATGCAACAAGTTATCATGGTTTTAACACAGCAATGTGTGAGTAACCAAGTTACCCTGTTCAAGGGAGACAAGAAAATGGCAGAAGGATGGATGGAGGACATAGAAAAATATTGCATGATAAATAAACTGGCAAACAGTGATAGGAAGTTAGTTTTGTTTCAGTCTTCAAAGGGTACTGTGTCAGAATACATAAAGAGACAATTAGAAAATCAACCTAATGGGTCCTTTGATAGTCTGAAGACTGAACTTAAATGGAGATTTGGAGAAGTTGAAGACAGTCATTAAGCTCTGTCATGTTTAAATACAATAAGACAAGAACAGGATGCTAGTAGAAAGAATGTTAAAACTTGCGAAGGATGTATTTGAAGGTCAAAACATACAATTACAAGTAATACAATATCAGTTAACTGGATACCTGATAGACGCAGTTAGTAGCACCTCTATAAAAATGAAGTTATTAAGAGACTGTCCCCAGTCATTCAAGAAAGCAGTGCACATTGCAATCGATGAAGAGACATTAGGGCTTCAACAAAACATGAGAACAGGGCAAGCCAATGAGACAGAAAACAGAAAGAAAGAATCAAGTAAAGTTGACATGATGCAAACAGAAGACCCAAGAGACATCTATAGGAATGAACCCAAGGACTGAATTCATTGTAAAACCACCACGAGATCCAAGAGAGCTACCCAAGGTCAGTAAGGAGCTAATTGTCTGGACAGACAGAACAACTCGATAATGTGTTATAAACGTGGAAAACCAAACCACACTGCAAAGTTTTGTAGAACAGTGGTAGACCTCCATATTTAGAGAGAAATGGCAGATTCAAAAGAACCAGGCATGGGTACTGCTATACTGGTTATCCAGCAAAATATTCAGAAGGATACAATGTACAAAGAGAAATACTAGGAAAATGACCGTTGGGAACTCATACAAGACCCGAAAAGCATACTTTGCATCAGCAGGGCATCAAATAAGAGCAGAGAAACAACAAGATCAAGGTTCAGCATGTATGGTTTTGGTACAAGTTGCACAGAGTAAGACTCACACACTGATAGACATCGGATCAGAAATAAGTCTTAGTCAATACAATGTGTGGAAAACGTTAAAGAAGAACAATGATGACATACAAAAAACAAATATAAAGTTACACTCAGTCAGTGGGGAGGAACTAAAGCTAATTGGTGTATCAACTTTATCATTCACGATAGGACTTTTAATGTTTTCCCATCCATTCTACATCGTCACAGGAATGAGCAGACCCCTCATTCTGAGTAAAGACTTCTTGCAGAGTACGGGAGCAAACATTGATATCAGATCCAGAAAACCTGAATTTGGTGATCAGTCATTTGATTTGTACAAGGAACAGCAAGTAAGAGAAGTTATACGAACAGCATGTGAGGAAATAATGACACCGCAATCCATAAACATCATACCTTGCATAAAGAAAGGAGCTTACACATATCCGGAAGGTGAAGAAATCCGAACCACAAATGTCATCAGAGGGTTTCTGATTGAAGAACCAAGTGTTTATGTAGTAGATAAAATAGTCAAAATGGGAAAAAAAGGATTGGTTCCTGTCACAATGTTGAATTTAACCAATAAACACATGAGGATAAGAAAGGGATGTGTCGTAGCAAAGTCCAAGACAAGAGGGGTACATTGTACATGTGCTTGCGCTCCCAGTGCTCGACATTAGGTTACACTCCGTTCATTAATGCTAAAGCTTTGAATTATCCATTAAATCTGGTTAGAATTTCACCTCAAGATTATATTTTGACGAGGTCCTGTCAATAGCGTCTAAACTGTTATAATCCGTGTGCGAATTAAGTCAGAAAAATCCAGAATTGTTCCACTAGTGCACAGCGTATAGTACGCCTGTCATCTTGACCGGAAATCACCTCTTCCAGTGTTTCCTCATTGATATATATTTCAGCTGCTTTATTTGTTTTGTCAGTTGTCATCAATTTAGTTTTCTTTGCAAATATGATAAAAGTTTTGCTCTTCACTATTCTTACAGGCTGACATATTTAGTTTTTTCATTCCTTTTTGTGTTGTGGATAGTAATACTGTGTCATCAGCATATCTAATCTCTGGTATTTCATAACCTACAATTGTTATGGCATCATAATAATCTTTGTCTACATCTTCTCTAACATTCCTCATTATATTTTCAGAAGGAAACAGTAAGGTGACAATATACACTCCTGATGGACCCCTTGTTTTATGTCAAACCAAGTTGTTGTTTCACCATTTATTCTTACTGCTGCCAGTTAGTCAAGATACAGCAGTGATATTAATTGTATCATGTGAGTTGGAAATCCCTTTTTTTTTCATTATTTCCCAAAGTTTCTGGTGTTGTACACAATCAAATGCTTTTGAATACTGAATAGTCGATAAAATATAAATATACATTCACATTAAATTCTCTGCATTTCTTTGTTATTAATCTTATGTTGAAAATATTATCTCTTGTTCCTCTTCCTTGTCTAAAACCAGCTTGGACCATATTGATTTCTCCTATTTTCTTGCGAAGTCTACCCATTTCAACAGACAAATTCAATAAATAAAAACATTTATCTCACATTTGTATATATGAGTCTTGTTTAGAAACACAAAGTTCATTCATAAAGACTACTATTTAATATGCAAAATTTAAAGTTTAAATACACAAAGTATATATAGGCACTGCTTACATCTCATATATGTCACATTTTCTCCTCTCCCACCTGAAGCAGCAAGTATTTTATGTATTGAATTTACATGCAAAGGTAATAATATATCATCATCATCATCATCAGGTGCCGTGCCGACTGGCGTTGGCTATTATGCTTCTCCAGAGTACCCGATCCTTCATGCAGGCCATCAGTTCAGTTGGTGATCTCCTCTCACACCATCCCGTCAGACTGTCCAGTATCGTTTCTCTTGGTCTTCCTCTTGATCTTCTTCCTTCTATTTTTCCTGTTGTTATAATATTTTCAATGCCCCCTCTTCTCATTGCATGTCCTATGAAAGTACATTGTCTCTCTCTTATCTTTCTGACAAGGTTTTTTTGTCTCTCCAGCTCTTCTCATACATTCTTCATTAGTTATTTTTGCTGTCCAGGGGATTCGCAACATTCTTCTAATAAACCACATTTCTGCTGCTTCCAATGATTTTTGTGCAGACTTGCCTATTGTCCATGATTCACTTCCATATAACAAGATAGGTTCAATATAGCATTTTAGGACTCGTTTTCTAACATTCATTGATAAAGATGTGTTAGCTAATATGTTTCTCATTCTCTGAAATGCAGTCTTTGCTTGACCTATTCTGTTCCTAATTTCTGTTCTGCATGAAGTTATTACTGCTCCAAGGTATTTGAATTTCTGCACCTGCTTTAGAATGGTTCCATTTAATTTAATACTGCATGCTAGTCTGTCTTTTTGATGTTCAAAGTAAGGCCTTTCTGTTCACTTTCTTTGGCGACTTTATCCAAGAGATTTTGCAGGTCTTGTTGGTTCTCAGCTATCAGTACTGTGTCGTCAGCATACCGAAGGTTGTTAATATTGTATCCTCCAATTTTTATGCCTGGTTCTGTGATGATTGTTCTTAGAATATTCTCGCTGTACAGAGAAAAAAGGTCTGGAGATAGTACACATCCTTGTCGCACCCCTTGTTTTGTAGGTTGGTATTTTCCAATTCTATTTTCAACTCGAACTGCTGCTTCTTGCTGCCAGTATAGATGTTTCACAATCCTCAAGTCTTTGCCGTCTATATTGATGTCTTCAAGCATTTTAATAATTTCACTATGTTTCACCTTGTCAAATGCCTTGGTGTAATCAATGAAGCATAAGTAGAGATCTTTCTGTACTTCTAAAGCTCTTTCTGTTAGTGTTCATAAAGCATAAATAGCATTGTGTGTTCCCTTTCCTTCAACAAATCCAAACTGTTCATCTGCTATTTCCATTTTTATCTTTTTCCTTGTTCTTCTCATAATAATATTACATGTAAAAAAGAAAAGTAGGAACAGCTTTATTCATTAATAAGCACACAGTTGTAACATGTCAGTTTACACCTTAATCATACAAAAACATACGGGACAAAGAAATAGGAAAAGAAAAGAAAATCTAAAGTTACATGTATGATATACAACAAATAACAATTGAAAAAAAGGGAAGTTTTTGCTGTGATCTTTACAAAGCTGTGTCTGAAAGTGTGTGTGTAGTGAAATTTTGTGAATGAACGAACTAACAAACATACTTTATTTTCAAAGGGTTAAAAATTGGGCTAACATTCTGCCCTTCATCATACAGCTTTTACTCAGTCACAGTCATTCAGCATTTAATAATGAGCATTAATATGAATGTTTAAATGAAGACCTGTAGGATGTAAACCAAAACATTACATCTGTGTGTTGCTCTTACTTTTTGTTTTAAAAAATTAAATTAAAAAAAAAACA
Organism: Achatina immaculata; assembly: GCA_009760885.1. NCBI lineage: Eukaryota > Metazoa > Mollusca > Gastropoda > Stylommatophora > Achatinidae > Lissachatina > Lissachatina immaculata. The sequence continues at coordinate 2,552,444 of CM019721.1, read as the reverse complement.
AAACAAAACACCTTACTGTGGCCAAAGCCTCACTGTTTCTTATTTGACAAATTTGTTTCATTTGATATTACAGTTACAAACATTCACAGACATTTTATACTAAAACCCTATTCTTTAAAATTTCTGTACATTACAAACATTCACTAACACTTTACAGTGACACCCCTATATGTTGTCCTGTGCAAATAAATACCTTCCAGCATGGAATGTCCTCCCTTAAACTTCTTTGTTCCCATTGCTCATTCAACTTCAAGAACCTGGAGTTACAAAACAGTTATAAGAGATCTTCAGTCAAGTGCTTTTACTATTTTATACTGAGTGCACTGTTTTATTTGTATCATCATCATCATCAGGTGCCATGCCGACTGGCATTGGCTATTATGCTTCTCCAGAGTACACGATCCCTCATGTAGGCCATCAGCTCAGTTGGTGATCTCCTCTCACACCATCCCATCAGACTGTCCAGTATCATTTCTCTTGGTCTTCCTCTTGATCTTCTTCCCTCTATTTTTCCTGTTGTTATAATATTTTCAATGCTCCCACTTCTCATTGCATGTCCTATGAAAGTACACTTCTCTCTCTTATATTTTTTTTTTTTTCTTTTTAACAAGATTTTTTTGTCTCTCCAGCTCTTCTCATACATTCTTCATTAGTTATTTTTGCTGTCCATATTGATGTCTTCTAGCATTTTAATAATTTCATTATGTTTCACCTTGTCGAATGCCTTGGTGTAATCAATGAAGCATAAGCAGAGATCTTTCTGTACTTCTAAAGCTCTTTCTGTTTGTGTTCGTAAAGCATAAATGGCACTGTGTGTTCCCTTTCCTTCAACAAATCCAAACTGTTCATTTGCTATTTCCATTTTTATCTTCTTCCTTGTTCTTCTCATAATTATTCTTAGAAGTAGCTTCGTTATGTGACATGAGAGGCTGATAGTCCGGTGGTCATTACATTCCTTTGCACTTTTATCTGTAGTCTCTTCTAAAAAACCTTCTCTACCCAGCATTCAAATTTAAAGATGCAAGAGCCACTAAACCACTGACTAGCATCTTGTTATGAAAACATCTGTTTCTCAGTCAAATCAAATGAAAGTTGTGAGGTACAGAAGCAAGGTTTGTCTCTGGTGTAATACTTCCAATTCAAGTGCCGTGCCGCGTGGCGTAGGCGATCATTTCTCTCCACAATTCCCTGTCTTTAGACCTGATTATGAGATCCGCCGGTGACTTTCTTTCTAGCCACACTGACAGCCCATCCAGCAACTTCTCTCTCTCTCTCTTCCTCTGTCTCTTCTTCCTTCAATTTTTCCAGTTGCCACAGTGTGTTCCAATTTTCCCCTTCTCAGGAAATATCCTATAAATCTCGTTTGTCTGCCTCTGATCTTTGCTATAATTTGCTTTTTAACTCCAGCCTCTCTTAAGACTTCTTCATTGGTTTTCTTAGCTATCCATGGTACCTTCAACATCCTTCTTATAAACCACATCTCCTTGGCCTCCATTTCTCATTGTACTCTCTTATGTGATACTTCCACCACATGCATTTAGTTATCTGAATTTTAACATAATGACAATCAATGATATGCTGCATTATGTCATCTGTTCGGTGGTAAGTTACATGTTTTGCCTTATAACACTAAGGACATTCTGTCTGCCAAGCAGTGGCTTCAGACATTACACTTTTGTAAGTTATTTCTGTTGTAATTAATGGCTTCCATAAGCACTTGTGTCACATGCTGTTATGATATCTACCTGAACATAGAAGCTGAAGTAATTAATGGTGAAGATTTCCTGCACTGGTATCTGTTCTGCTGTTACGTCTTTCTTCATTTCCCTTAACAGATACAAAAAAAGGTGTGCTACTCAGCAAGTGTACTTTTCAGTAAATGTACTTCTTAGCATTTGTACTTCCCAACAAGTGTACTTTTGAGCATTTGTACTTTTCAGGAAATGTACTTCTCAGCATTTGTACTTCTGAGCATTTGTACTTTTCAGGAAATGTACTTCTCAGCATTTGTACTTCTCAGTAAGTGTGTTTTCCACCAAGAAGCAGTTTTACCTATATTCCAGTTTGCCACTGCAAGCTATTACTATAACACTTCAACTATCATCAGCCACCACTGGTCACATTTCAACCATCATTATTAGCTAATGCTGGTCACATTTCAACTATCATCAACCACTCATTCATTCATTTGCATGTCCCTTGCGGAACTTTGCCTCCCTAACAGCACTCCTGTAGGCCTCTCGGTTGGAGCAAGATGGCCTGCTGCTGATGCATCCATTATCATCAGCCACTACTGCTCACATTTCTATGCTATTACTGGTCACATTTCAACTATCATTAGCTATTGCTGGTCACATTTCAACTATCATCACCCACTACTGGTCACATTTCAACCATCATTATTAGCTAATGCTGGTCACATTTCAACCATCATTAGCTAATTGCTGGTTTTCAACCATCATAAGTTATTGCTTGTTACATTTCAACTATCATCAGGTATTCCTGGTCACATTTCAACCATAAACTACTGCTGGTCACATTTCAACTACCATCAGCTATTGCTGGTCATATTTCAATCATCATCAGCTATTACTGGTCACTTTTCAACTAGCACAATCTATTGCTCATCACATTTCAACTATAATAAGCTATTTTTTCTCACATTTCAACTATCATCAGCTAATTCTGGTCATTTTTTAACTATCACAAGCTATAGCTCATCACATTTCAACTATTATCAGCCATGCTGGTTGTATTTCAAATACCATTAGCTACTGCTGGCTATCTTCAATCATCAGAAGCTTTATTTGACCATACGCTGGTACCATTACAAACAACTTTAAAATAAACTGAAACAATAAGATACTTCCACTTGTAAAGCATTCTGATTATATAACTGTAAAGTTGTACCTGCTGGCTGTTGCAATCAGTTTTTCAATCGAATATGGCCCTTTAAGCTGACGAGGAGGCAGAGATTTTAAGGAATATGTCCTCTCCTCCAGCTGAAAAGAACATGTATATAAAACCAGTTATTCAGCATAGCTTCAAATAAGTTACAGACACATACTTGTATGATATGCATTCTCAAGATTCTCTCAAACAAATATAATCACTGTATTTATTACCAATATATTTCTTAATCAAAGACCTGTTCTTGCGTGCCTCAGTTACTCTACCAGACAACAATATGATATACCCTAGGAAATTTTCATGACTTTTTTCTGTATTCAAATTTTTGGGCTCCCATAAGTCCTATGTCTAGACTTCTGCAGCAGTGCCATATTTTTTTGTTTTACGTCCACATCCAGGTCTGGCAGATTGACAATGAATGGAAACGCTTGCAGTATGTCAGAGTTTGGATGCCAATTTCTAAACAAAAGTAACTGTCTTAAAGAGATGATCAATGTATATTTACAGTTTCAAAAAATCATACACAAAATACTGTCAGGTGGGTTTCTGATAATGTAGAAGAAAACTCAGTCATTTGCACGTCCTTCTGCGGAATTTGCCTCCCTAACAGCTCTCCTGTAGGCCTCTCGGTTGTAAGCCTTGCTGTTGATGCGTCCATTCGCAGATCATCAACAATGTCCTGCAGCCATCTTCACCTTGGTCTTCCTCTCGTTCTTTTTCCCATTATGTACCCTTCCAAGACTGTCTTCTCTAAATTATCATGACGTTTAATGTCTAAAATATTTAAGTTTTCTCTGTTTAATCTTCCTTACTAGCCAACCTTCTTCAATACTAAGTTCTTGTAGTATGGATATATTTGTTCTTTTTTTTTTGTGTTCATGACATTTGAAGAAATCTTCTGTAGTATTTATATTCAAAGGCATTTATGTGTTTCTCAGCTGTTAAGCGTCCAGGTCTCACAGGCATATATTGCGATGAGAAAGAAGCATACCATTAAAAATCTTATTTGTGTAGTTTTGTATGTTCCTCTCCACAGCTTATTTCTTCTTCTTCTTCTTCAGCTTTCCGAGCCATTAAGGCTCATTGCTGCAGATAAAGTTCACCTCCATTCCTCTCTATTCCTAATCTTCTCTCTCCAGTTGGTGACACCAGTTTCTTTTATATCTTCTTCTGTGTTGTCTTTCCATTTCTGTCTTGGTCTACCCATTGGTCTTGTTTCCCTCATCTCTTGTGCATACATTATTTTCATTTGTCTGTTTTCTTCCATTCTTTCTACATGCCCCAGCCAGTGTAGTCTGTTCAGTTTCAAGACATTTATAACTCGTTGGGATTTAAATAAGCTGTTCAGTTCAGTGTTCTTTCTAGCTCTCCATTCTCCACTGTTGGTATCCTTTATCAGCCCAAAGATTCTTCTTAGGATTTTGCTCTCAAAGATCTGCAACTGTTGTTCATCTTTCTTTGTCATACTCCATGTTTCTGATCCATACATGATGGCTGGTTTTGTAGATTGTTATTTTGGTGTTTTGGGACAGGATTTTGGATTTTAACAGATGTTGCAAGGCAAAGTATATTTTATTCGCTATCTGTACCCTGATTTTAACTTCCTCGCTTATTGTTAACCTTCTGTTAAAGGTTGTGCCTAGATATTTGTATGTTTCTGCTTTCCTAATAATCATAACGCCAACATTTATATAATCTGGATCATTCCGCCTCTAGTCTCTTGATATATTCATATACTCTGTCTTATCTTGGTTAATGGTCAAGGCTACTTTTAGTGCTACATCTCTCAGATGTATGCAGGTATTGATAACTTCTTAGCTTCTTTAGTTGTTTTATTTTTTTGAAGAGCAATAGATGTCCTCCTTTTAATTTCCCTCATTGTACCTCCACTACTAGTTAGTAATGATCCAAGATATTCAAAAATCTCCACCTCTTCCAATTTTTCCTCATTGATATATATTTCAGCTGCCTTATTTGTTTTGTCAGTTGTCATCAATTTAGTTTTCTTTGCATTAAGATAGAGGTTTTGCTCTTCACTGTTCTTACGGACTGACATAAATAGTTTTTCCATTCCTTTTTAGGAGAAAACTCCTTTAATAAATAATGTCTAATAGGCCATTATCTGTAAACAAAATCTGAACATTCACAAAATTTGTACAGGAGATAAGTGACAGAATCTCAGATTGAGAGAACCTGCAGCACTAAAAAAAAAACACTGAAACACTTCAAGTTAACTCCCAACCTATCAAACAACAGCCATGAAACAAAAACATTTGATGCTATTAAACATCATGGCTAAAATGTTTTATCTGGGAATGATGCAATTATGACAACAATAAAAAAAGACTGATAATATGTCCTATTTTTAGCTTTTTACAGCAGTTTAAAAGTGCAGACTCCAAAATACAGAACAAAACTACATGAGTGGAATTATTTTAATTTTTTTTTAAAAAAAAGCTTTTTTAAATGGCTTGCAATAGACAATGAGTTAAAAATTTGACAGCCAAAAAAGAGTTTCACAACAAAAACGTAGACATCTATCTTTTTATAGCTTCACTGGCTGGAATATGCCACAAGTAGATAAATAAAATGAGAATTTTACTCTGAAACTGCAAAGTGCTACTCTGCTCCTGCGCTTTGCTGCAGTAATATTGTGTCAAAAAACTGCTGTAATAGATTGGCCTTCTGCATTTTCTGTATTTCCAAAGCAGACTTTTCAACTACTATTTGCACATATTTTCAAGTGTAACTCATGGGTCAAGCTGAAATTATACAATGTCCTATTTCTGATAGTATCACGGGCTGGGTCTTGGCCATCTAGCCCAGGCAATTTCACTCCCATGACTTAATGTTTGTTTAAAAAAAATATGTTAGAAGATCTGTATTTACAATGTATTTTTATTTATGTATATGTCTGCGGGTGTATGTGTGCGTGAGTGCTATTTTATTAGGTTAATTACTTCTTCTCTTTTACCTTGAATGTAGTAGTTAAATCTTACACTCTTTTGATATGTTTTTACTAATTTAATTTGTATTTTTGTACTAAATCAAGTGTGTGGGAAGAATGAAAGATGGAGTGATGAAGGGCAGAATGTAAGACGGGCCTGCGTGCCCAATTCTTTACCCTTGAAAAATAAAGATTATTCATTCATTCATTCTCTGTATCTGTAAACTATAATGGAAAATCAAAAAACAGACCAAAAAAAATAATGCAGGTAATTAACAATACCATATAAAACAAGTGAACAAAACACATGCCAGTACCACAAACCTGATCTCCAACTAATAAAGAATGAGTGAAGAAATGACCTTTTATGCCCTCAGACACAAGGACACTTCCATCACCTGGGTAGATCTCAACCACTTTCATGCCCAGTCTGTGAAGAAGTTTACGGTGGAAATACAGCAGCTTCAAATAAAACAATTTTATGTTTTGTTTCTCATCATTCTTTTTTTATTCAGATATAAAAGAGATGACGACTGTAGCAAACTGGTAATAAAGGCAAACAGAGGTATACAACTCAGTATACAAGACAGAGGGAATGAGGAAAGTGAGCAGAAACACAAACGGCAGAAAATAAGTAAGATGAGAATATATAAATGAAGAACATACAAAATCCAATATTTTGGTGTCAGCCTTTTACAAGAACATCATAACACATAAAAAAACAAGGAAAATAGTTTTAAAACTTGGCTTTTTGGTATCCTCCTGGTTCAAAAGACAGACATGAATGCGCCCAGGCAGATGTAAATATAGTGAAGGAATGAGTGACTGGTTAAGAGATGACAAAGGATAACAACTTGGACCACTCAGATCCTATGGTGTAAAACACAGGCTAATACAAGTAGTGTGGGTTGTAAAAGTAAGAGAACAATATGTAAGAGAACAATATTTGGGGGGAGGGGAGTTTAAGGAAGAGACAAGAAAGCTATAAATAGCTGGCTATACAGCCAACAGCATGAATTTCTGTCCAGCTGGATGCTGCTACTGCAAGAAAATGGTTGTCCTCATACAGTGCAAGTGACGAAAGCTGTTTTGGAAAGACTACATTTCAAAGTATTACCATATCACCCTTACTTCCCTGGTTCTGCCCCAAAGTCTACTTCATCTGTTTGGTCCCCTAAAGCAACATCTTGGTGGTTAAAATGTTCTCCACTAAAATGGAGTTACAGGACAGAGAGCACCAGTGGCTGAGAAGTCTGGACAAAGAATTTTTTTTTCTTGCTGATTCAGACACTATAATCTGTAATCAGACTGCATCCTCACACTCTGGGCGTTCCTATATGTGCTCTGCCTTCCGTTCCAACACCTACTGAAGTATGCACCTGCTGATGGAGCCAGTCACACACTGGTTGTAGGTAATGTACACTAAACTACTTCATTCGGAAAAATGCTGGTTCATAGGTGGTGTAAATGCACTGCAAAGTGAGAGGACTATATTAAAAATAGCGGTGTTACTTTTCCTGTACTAAGTAAAGGTTTTGTGCAATTCACATTTTCCAACTTTCATTTGATTCACCCATGTATCAAAGAAACAGAGATCAATATGTTCCTGACAGAATGGGAACCAGTGAACAGTCGTATAATAAGAGCATGATACAACCTAAGACATGGAAGAATGACAATAATACAGTGTTATGCACCCACGAGTGATGCAGATGATAAGGTGAAAGACGATTTCTATCACCAATTACAACAAATCATCAACAAAGTCCCTAAACACGGCATCCTAATTTCTACAGGGGACATCAATGCTAAAGCAAGGAAAGATAACACTGAAGTTGAAAAAATAATAGGAAAAGAAGGGACTGATACAGTAAATCAGAATGGAGAAAGATTACTTGAACTGTGTCTAAGAGAGGGCATGGTCACTGGAGGCACAATATTTCCACACAAAGAGATACATAAAAGAATGTGGATATCTCCAGATGATAGAACTAGAAACCAGATAGATCATTTTTGTATTAGAAACCAATGCAGAATAGATGTAAGGGCATATAGGGGTACAGGTGTCAACAGTGATCACAATCTGTGTATAGGGAAAATAAAACTGAAAAGCCAACACAAGAAATCAATACACAGTAAGATAAACAGCCACAGCCTACAAGAAGAGAATACTAACAGTAATTTCAATCAGGAACTTTCCAATCATTCCACAACACTCAGTGAAGTAGAGGAGATAGGTATAGATGAATTATGGAATTCTTACAGCACAGCTATAATCATGGCAGCAAAAGCAAGCGCTGGACTGAAAAAAAAAACCAAATAGAAAAGCAGGGATATCAGAAAACACATGGAAGTACATACATGAAAGATGAGCAGCCAAATTAGACATGTTGAATGTAAAGAGAGATCTTGGAAAAGATCTGGTGAAAGCAAATACAAAGAAATAAACAAGAAAGTAAAAAGTTCAGCTAGAAGGGATAAAAGAAAATACATAGACAATATGGCGAAAGAGGCAGAGAAAGCAGCAAAAACAGGAGACAGCAAAACATACAAAAGAGGCTAACAGGTACTATTACATCTAAAGAAAGACCAGTCCTTAGCAAAACTGGAACCCTATTAATATCAAGTAACAACCAAAAGCAAAGATGGGCTGAACACTTCCAAGAAATACTTAATCAACCACACCCAAAAGAAGTGATAAATCTTGAAACCGACTTACCAGCCCCACGACTAAATGTCAACCCAGATGAAATTACATTGCATGAAACTGAAAAATTTAATGGCTAACAACAAAGCTGCAGGTGAAGATGAAATAACAGCTGAAATGTTAAAAGCTATCAATGGTGACAACATGAGACAACTACAGAGAATCTTTAGTAAGATTTGGAAAGAAGAAAAGGTCTCTTCTAAATGGAAAAAAGGAATCATTGTTAAAATAAGGCAACCTCAGTTCAGTGACTGTAACAACTTGAGAGGAGTAACCTTAAGGTTACTTAATATCAGTTGTGTCAAAAGTATTTTCAAGGTCATTTTGAATAGACTTAAAGATATAGTGGATACTGCAATTAGAGAAGAACAAGCAGGATTTCGAAAAGGGAGAAGCTGTCTCGACCAGATCTTTACTCTAAGAAAAATACTTGAAGAACATATTGAAAAGCAGAAACCATTAATACTGAACTTCATAGACTTTAAAAAGGCATTTGATAGCATACACAGAGATTCATTGTGGAGAATTTTAAGTCTATATGGAATACCATCTAAAATAATCAGCATCATTAAGGACTTCTACAATGGATATGTTTGTGCAGTCAAAACAGAAGAAGGGATGAGTGAATGGTTCCAGATTGAAACAGCTTTTTGGAATTACAATAGACTTCATAATGAAAAAATGCAACACAGATATTGACTGGGTACATGGGACCCAACTAGAAGATCTTGATTTTGCTGATGACATAACTCTTATCAGTAACAATGTGAATTCCATGCAAGAAAAAACAGATAGCCTGTCTTCACTGGCTAGCAAAATAGGGCTTGAAATTAATAAGGACAAAACAAAAATAATGAAATTTCCCATTAATTAAAATGGAAAAATACACATAGAAGGGACAGATATTGAAGAAGTCAATCAATTTGCATACCTTGGCAGCTATATAGAACAGGATGGTGACACCAGAAAGGAAGTTAGAATCGCAAAAGCAGCACAGATCTTCAAGAATCTTGAAAACATATGGAATTCAAAAGTTATAACCAAGTTAAGACTATTCAATTCAAATGTAATATCCACCCTCATTTATGCATGTGAAAGCTGGAAAACAACTAAAGAAATAGACAAGAAATTAGACTCTTTTGAAAACAAATGCCTAAGGAAAATACTTGGCATCAAGCGGAATGAATTCAAGAACAATGCAGAGATAAAACAGATGACTGAACATCAACCAGTCTCATGGGTGATCAGGAAAAGGAGAAGGAAATATGTTGGTCACGTGATGAGAAGAAACAGTCAGAGAATCCCAAAACAAGCCATAAAGTGGAACACAACAGGCCAAAGAAAAAGAGGCAGACCACGTGAAACTCTAAAGAGGACATTGTTAAGAGAAGCCAAATTAACAGGCATAAAATCCCTTGATGAGGTTGAAAAGCTCGCCGAAAACAGGAAAAATTGGCAAACTACCTTGCGAGCCCTATGTGACATTTAACGGCACGGGAAGGATATAAGATATAAGTAATGGAGTATGCTCAGAAGTCTACTTTTCAGGTGTGGAATATCACAACTTCATCACAACTGATGCCCCATACAATTGATGCCTTTATTCCAACATCTTCACAGAGGCATCAGATGCTAAAAACATAGTCTGCATTCACAGGGATATCCTGTAACAATAGCACACAGAACACAGGGGAACTGATGTACAATGAGAGAGTGATTATCTTCAGAATGATTGCAGGACAACTTGTACCAGAGTTCTTCCTTCTATCATAAGTTACAAATAGGAACAAGTTATATCTGTCAGTGCAATGTGTTAAAAAATGACACTTGATCATATTCTCCCTGATTGGGTGTTACAAAAACATGTGTACAAAAGAAACCGCACTGTTTTCCCACTTCAGCCAAATAAAAGTTGTTTGGAGATTTCAAAAACCTCAAAGCAAACTTCAAGTGCACATCCAGTGTTAGAACCACTATATGAAAAGACTGAAAAGCAAAACTGAAACAATAAAACACTGCCACCACTCACCGATACACTATGCCTTCTGAAATAACAACTTTTAATTTTCCATGCTGGAACTCTCCAGAATATGAATTAGAGTCTTCATTCTCTGCATGGTAGCTTGATGACCATTTGTGATTATGGTGGAAGGGACAAGTTACTGGTAAAGGGGAAGGAACTGCTGTGAAGATGGACTTCTGATCACTGGCTTTGAAGGAGGCAATGGAAGCTTGTAATCTTCTTGTGGTTGGATGGGAGAAGCAATTTTCATCTGGAGAAATGCATAATGACAGTTCATTATTATCATCATCCTCTTTCTTCTCAGCAGATAAGGCTTCATTCATTCATTCATTCATTCATTCATTCATTTGCATGTCCCTTGCGGAACCTTTATTTATTCTCTTTATGGGTTTCTTGGTATATTTCAGAAGACAGTTTACCATTGCTTTCCTTCCGGGCAGTGACTGTACTAGTCAGTGATCGTAGCCATTGTCCCTACATTAAGATCATCTGCCTACCGTCATAGAATGGTGACCATAACCAACATTATCTGTCGCCTGCTCTCCCATTCCATCCACCACCTGCTCCCATGGCTTCACGTCACCCTGATCGAGGGGAGCTATATGGGTACTCCATCTTGCCCAAGGGTGTCCCGCAGACTGATGGAGGTAAGGCTAGATGTAATATATCCCCAGCTTAATTGTCTCTTGGCTGGACAATGTGACAGATTATGGAGAAAACTCCAAAGATATTTAAATGAACAAAATAAAGACAAGTTAGTTGCAGAAAAGTAAAATGATCTATGATATTATTAATGGAAAAACTAATTATGTCAGTCCATAAGAACAGCGAAGAGCAGAACCTCTATCTTAATGCAAAGAAAACTAAATTGATGACAACTGACAAAACAAACAAGGCAGCTGAAATATGTATCAATGAGGAAAAAATGGAAGAAGTGAAGAGTTCTGAATATCTTGGGTCACTACTAACTAATAATGGGGATATAATGAGAGAAATTAAAAGGAGGACATCTATCGCTCTTCAGAAAGTAAAACAAATAAAGAAGTTGTGGAGAGGAGCAGACAGAACCACAAAAATAAGATTTTTAAGGGCATGCATCTTTCCCATCGCAACATATGCCTCTGAGACCTGGACACTTAACAAAACAGCTGAGAAACACATAAATGCCTTTGAATGTAAATGCTACAGAAGTGTTCTCCAAATATCGTGGACACAAAAAAGAACAACTATATCTATACTACAAGAGCTTAATATTGAAGAAGGCTGGCTAGTAAAGAGGATTAAACAGAGAAAACTTAAATATTTTGGACACATTAAATGTCATGATAATTTAGAGAAGACCGTATTGGAAGGATACATAATGGGAAAAAGAAAAAGAGGAAGACCAAAACGAAGATGGCTGCAAGACATCGTTGACAACCTGCAAATGGATGCAGCAGCAGCAGGCCATCATGCTCACAACTGAGAGGCCTACAAGAGTGCTGTTTGGGTGGCAAAGTTCTACAAGAGACATGCAAATGAATGAATGATATTATGTCTGCAATAACCGCATCACAGACCACATAATTCAAATTGCAAACAGGAAGGTGTGTTGATCTGCCACAACAGTTCACCTGGTCATGCAGCTTTCTAAGCGTATATTCAGCTGTCTGCTCATTTGCACCATTTTGTTATCCTCTTGTCTGAACAGTTTTGAGTATATAATGCCTCTGAATATGACCAAAAACTTTACCTGCTTCGGTCTAATTTTTTTTTATTATTCTTTTTTTCAAGTGCTCCAATCTTCCTTTATTTGAGCTTTTATACCACTTAAATACAGGCAGAAGTAGCCATGATAGATGATGTTCTGTAAAACCAAACTCAGTAACTTCCACAACTAGCTAACATATTTTCTGCTTCAAAACTAAACCAAGCTCAGCAACTTCCCCAAAGTTTTCTCTTCAAAACTAAACAACCAAGATCAGTAACTTCCACAAACAGCTAACATATTTTCTACTTCAAAATTGTCTTATGAGACGAAGAAAAAAAACAAACTTTTAATTGTCCCTTACTGAATTTGACAAGACTATTCACATTTACAGAAAGAAATTTCCAAAGATATTTATGAAAAAAGCATAAATAAATCAAGGAGAAAATCAGCAACTCTATAATCTTCCCCTGGATTACATTGTTGCTGTTCTGTCTCAGTGCAACTGAAGGCAGAAAGTTCTTATCAGTCAATGCCATGAATATGCTGAAAAATAAACGACATACCAAACCTGGAATGGGTGACAATGTCTAGTTGTTATTTGAGAACAAGCCTGGAACTGTAAATTACACAGATAAGGAGTGTGATTACTTCTTACACTCAACAGATTCAATCTCTCAGACTTACTTGTTAAGTTTGTTCCCTCAAGAAGCATTTTTAATGGGTGAGTCCACATGACTGGGCATTCACTTCTGGAGCAATGTTTTGTGGTCCAAATGTAACAATGCCTGTGTTGTTTTTCAGCAACTTTCTCTTTTTCAATCTCTTGTGCATCAAAATATTTTTCAGCTAATAAATTTACTGCTTGATCACTGTAGCATGGTTCCATTTCAAAGACAGTATGTCCTGTTTTGACTTCAGAATCCAATCTTCTGACATCAGTCAAAACTTTACTGTTGACACTGAAATTTATATTAGCTGAAGGTGAGTGTTTGTCTGAATGGCACTGTTTGCCTGTATGTTTGGAACCTGACTGGAGATGATGTTGCCTTGTATTTTTTAATTCCAAGCTATCAGTTGACATGGTACTAGAACTATCCACAAATGCAGGAGACAGTGACTTATCTTTCATTAAATCTGATGATTTTCCTATCTGCTTCATGCTGCAGTTATTATGATTTTGTTCATACTGGTCTTTATCCTTCAGACATCCAAGAAACGAACCATTAAGAGATTCATTCAGATTCAGTGCAGATTTCTCTAACCAAACCCCACTCTGGACATCATTAGGACTGGATGTGTACTGAGTAGGAGAGCTATGTCTCTTTTTGTGCAAGAAAACTCCACCTTGTAAATCCTCTGCCATGTTTTCATGCATAAAAGTTGCTTCTGAGTCAATCGTTGTTCGAAGTCCATCAGGAGTTGAAGATCTACTGATACTTGAAATATCATGTGAATCTGGACTGTCATTTGAAAACAGAGTGGAAGGTTTGCATTTCTTTATTCTGTTGACTAAATCTACATCACATGACTGTGGGATGTTTTTAGGCTCCACAAGGTACTTTATATTGCCAGATAAATCATGACTTTTTACATTAACTTCTCCATTATTGAAAGAAATATCTGAAGCTAAGTTTTTCTCTGGCATATCATCTCCCTGTGTTTCAGGTCTTTGTTCAGCAGCGGAAACATAATGAGCTGCCAAATTCTGGTCTGGATGTCCTCCTGCGCTTAGCTGAGCCACAGACCAAGAACTGTGTGTGTTATGATGCTGCAGATGTTGGTCCACTCCTTTAAAACCCTCAAAGGACTGAAAATTATTTGTGCCACAAGATGGCACATTGCTGCATTTAACAGGAACACTATTTAAATGTTCAGCAGTTTCAAATGGATGAACCACTGCTTCATTGGGCCAAGTGAAAAAAGCAGTGCCTTGAGACTGTGTCGGCTGTGATGAAACTTGCCAGGGTTTCCTCAAAGAGTTCAAAGAAGCTGAATCTGAACGATGCACAAAATGTTCCTTTGATCCACTTCTGTCCTCACTGATTCGAGAAAGATAGCATACTGTAAAGTCATGGCCATGGGGGGACACAACCATGGTAGCAAACTCATCAAGGGAAGTAATTCTTCTACTGCCATCTGGAAGAACTTCAATTTTGGTCTCTTCTGACAACTTAGGCCATGCTATGCTGTCAATCTTGGCATACAAAGCCTGAAGGTGACATAAAATTAGGCAAAGCTGTACACATTCATAATAAAAAGACAGTTTACAGTTTCAGATAGAAATATATAAGTGATTTTTGTTCTGAAATCTCCAGCAAAAGTGTCTGTGGCAGTTAAACTGAAAATAATAAGAGCTGTACAGGAACAAAACAGTCAATATTTAAATCCAAAAAAGCAAATATTGTAACCAACAAAAACAAGTAACAAAAGCTAAAAAAAAAATCACTAAAAGCTCTAAGCATTAACATATGAGAACTAAAAACAAAGCTCAAAATTCAAAACAAAGTTGGGTGAAAAGGATAGTCCTTAGGCAGGAAATTAGAAAAATTTATCAAAGAGTGATATGGGCTGAAAAATGATCCCATGAGAAAGCTGTTATGATCCCATGAGAAAGCTGTTCTTGGAATAAGTCCAACATGGGAATGATTTAGTTTAAATCTAACCCATTAGAATGTTATGATGTGATTTAACCCGTGATAATACTATGACTGAAATATGACAACCATGTGAATGCTATGTCTGAAATCTAACCCATGAAGAATGCTATAATTTAAATCTAACTCATGAGAATGTTATGACTGAAATCTAATCCATAAAAATGCTGTGACTAAAATTTAATCAATAAGAAAGAATGCTATGAGTGAAATAAGTCCATCAACTCCACCCCACCCCTACCCCAAGAATGCTATGACCACACAATGGTGTGATGAAATTAACCTATGAAGATGTTAAAAGTTAAATTTAACTGTGAGAATATTGTGAGTGAAATAAGCCCACTATAGGAATGCTCTGCTTGAAAAACTCATGACAATGGTATGATGAAATTTAATCTGTGATAACAACTACCAGCACACAGTACACCACAGAAAACATTCATGTTAAGAACATCAGAAAACTGAAGGAGAAGGCTGCCACTGCAGAGGGTGGATGGAGAAGATAAGATAACTTATGTATCCTTTTATATGATGCAAACTGCTGAGCTCTATCAAGAAATCTGTTAGCACCCTCAACAATGAAAGATACAGAGGAAAAAAGACAATACAAAGAGAATGCTATGATTGAAATAACCCCATTATAAGAATGTCATGACTGAAATATCTCATGCCCATGAAATGATAATAATGAAGTATAAACCATGAGAAACCTATGGCTGAAATTTAACCAAGGTGGCAGCAACAAAAAAACTGACAGAAAACTGAAATACTGTCATTGATCCTGGCAAAGAAAACAAATGAAGCACAAAAACTCCTTTCTCATCTGCTACTGACACACAAAAAATCATGAACATAATGAAAGATTCGATGGTGCAGAAACACTAGATTAAAAGAAAAAATTGTAGAAAATTATTTGAAAGAGAAGTGAATGTTCACAATAGGAATTTAAATATGAACTTGTGAACAAGAAAATTGGGAACAGAAACATTACATTTTCTGTAAAAACAGAAAAATAACAACTAGTATGGCTATGCAAAATTGGACAAACATACATGCACATACACAAGGGTAACAGAATGATTTTTTTTCCTGATGAAACACCGTCAGGAACAGGCAGAAAAACTGACTGATGAGTTAAGTTCTATATTAAACTATGGCCCTTTGATGTATTATGATCTCAGATTAAACTTGTCTACAGAAGCTACCTGAACAATAAAATAAGTTGTTCCCAAAAAGATATGATTTGTCAAACTATTAATAAAATTGTCCCTAGAAAGATCTGATTTGTTAAACAATGAAATAAGTTGTCCTAAAAAAACCGATTTGTCAAGCAACAAAACAAGTTGTCCCCCAGAAAGATATGATTTGTCAAACAAAAAATTACCACAATGTCTCCTTCTGACTGCAGCTCCTCACACAAATAAGATCGTTCTGCAAATCTGTTCCTGAAATCTAAGGCCTGCACAACTTTATTTCGGTGTTCACTTGTAACAAATCTTGTTCGTTTCTGGATCTTCTTTGCTTGATCTGAAATAAACCCCTCAATTTCACATTTCTGAATCAAATATGAACATGATATGCACATTACTATCAAGCAAGCTGCAACAATACTAAGAATGTTACATTACCAATAATGGATGGTGCAGAAACGTCACCAGATGTAGCAAAGCTGACTGAAAAGTCTAGCCTGGGAGCTATTAGTATCAACCACTTCCTTATGTTTTGAGACATGAAGAATGTCAAGGCAACCTGCAATCATCATGTGACAGAAAAGCAAAGTATTCAGTTCAGCAGCATTTAGAACAACCATTAACCAAGTTGTAATAATTTCAGGTAACTGGCATGAACCTAAGACTTCCTAGCATTATTTCAAAGAATGCTACATTAAGACAACCTATACTAAAATAACAAGTGAATTCCTGCAGTTAATGTTAATGTCTTAAGTATGAAGGGGTTCTGATCCATGCCTCAAAATCTGAGTGCACTTTCTGAAAGAGTGTTATTTTACAATGTAAAGTGTCATTCTCTGTGACTACAGGACTAATTTTGTACTTTTTTTCCAGATCAATGACAGAGCCATGTCAACAAAAGGTGTGGGTTTTTCAAGTGTGGAACTCCAGGTCTAGATTTTACCAGCAAAGATTTTACCAAAGGATGATATTTTACTCCCTAGGTATTTGAAATGCCTCACTTGTTAAAAGTCTGATTGTCCAAGAAGATCTTCACTGGGATTTCTTATCTGGTAATGTAATGACTTCCACTTTTTCAGCACTGATTTTCATGTTGTGGTTTTTATACTGTTAACTCATCCAAGTTCTGCTGTAGATCTTTCTCTGATGTGGCTATAACTGGTTGTCAGCAAAAAGGAGTTCATTTATAGTCCATCTATTAAACAAGTTGTATTAAACATGTTTTCTGGTTGGTGATGTGAGAAAGATATTATTTCTGGGGTTGGGCTTATCAGGCAGTTTCATGATGGAATTTGTACCATGCATGTTAGTTTCTTTGGAGATGCTGTTAATGTATGTTACGAACAGTAAGAGATATAATACATAGCCCTGGCTTACTCTAGATTTTATTATAAGTGATTCAGAGTGTCCTGCATTTGTTCTGTTTTCGTATAGGTTTTTGTACAAGCACTTACTCTATGATGTAAGAAAAACAGAATATCTACAGTTTATCTACTTTATCAAATGCTTTTTCCTCATATAAATAGGCCATGTGCAGCATCTGATTGTGTTCAACTGATTTTTCTATTAGCTATCCTGTGGAGAAGACAGCATCTGTACAGAAGAATAATTAATGTATAAGTATATAACTATACACAAAACAACTCCAGTAAAGCTGTGATAACAAAATGTATAAATTAGGAAAAAAGTAGGAACAGCTTTATTAATTAATGAGCAAACAGTTGTGACGTTTAACACACAGGACAAATAAATAGAGAAAGAAGATAAAGTATAAATTCACATGAATGCTATGTAAAAAATATGAATGGGAAAAAATAATAAAATTTAAAAACATAAATAGTAAAGGTAACCCTGTCATGCCTTAGAGGCACATAGGGATATGGTGTTAGTGCCCATATTTTCCTTGACCTGTCAGCACACTAGAGGGTGATATGGTCAGTATCACGCCTGGCTGCCTTTTCCTTCCCCAACTCCAGAAGAAGTCGGGTACCCATTTCTACAGCTGGGTGACTGGGGTGCCGCCGGCCGGATTCGAACCCCCGACCTTCGCCATGAGAGACCAGTGCACTAACCACTTCGCCACTCAGACACAAAAACATAAATAAATAAACAAAATAACATAACATAAAAATAGAATAAGATAAAATGAATGGAGCACTTAGCTGTGACTTGTAAGGGGCTGTGCTCAGAAATGTGCATGGTGAAGTGTAGAGAATGTTTAAATGAAGACTTGTGATGTTTGGTAGGTGGGTTGTTAATAAGGATGGCAGGGGGAGGGGGGAGTGTTCATGGAGAGGAGAGGGAGAGACAATGGTAATCTAGCTGGGAAAAGGTGAAATAGGTGATTATAGTAGGGGTAGAGGGGTTGTAATCTGATGCTGTGAGGAGGATCTGAACTATGTGTTACAAGTGAGAAGGGAGTGGAACAGTGCAGAAAGAATATGATTGTGAAAGAGGGGAATGTTAGGTGTAGCTGAATAGCGAGTTCAAACTGTGTGGTTCCAGTGACCCACATTCCTGAATGTAGCAGTTCTCAAGCGCTATGAGGTTTCTGTCATCTGCATGACATTGTTTGATGGCTGTTACCAGAAAATCAGATTTGCCTCGTGATTAGGCCCATTGAAATGATTTGGGACTGGTTTCGAAGTATGCTGGGTGATATCATGCAGATGTTTCTGCATGCAGTCACCTAATTGAGACCAGTTTCACCAATATAAGTTATCCTGCATCTTTTGCATACAATGGCATATATCACATTATGAGATTCATGTATGAATCCCTCATGGAGAGTGAGAATAGTTTTGGGAAAGGTGATCATTTTTGATTCCCAGACTACAGGTCAGGTAACACAGCAAGGGTGGTTACATTTTCTGGTGCCAACATATGCACGGTTTCGCTTCAGGTGGCTATATGGATGAGGAGGATGTCTTTAAGATCTGGTTCCAATTTGTATGCTAATAGGGGTAAAGCATTCAATAAAGTGAGACACACAGAAATTATAAGAATGCTAGAAGACATCAACATATATATATGGGAAAGATCTGAAACTCATCAAAAACATATACTGGCAGCAATAAACAGCAATAAAGGTCGAGAACAAAATAGGAACATTCCAAGACATAAAACTGAGAGTGAGACAAGGATGTGTTCTATCTCCTGACCTCTTCTCCTTGTACAGTGAAAACATAATGAGAAATATAGAGAGCCTGCCAGGAATATCAATTGGCAGGTACAATCGTAACAACTTAAGATATGTAAACGACACAGTTCTGATTGCTAAAAGTGAAGGGGAGCTACAGTCTCTTCTGGGCATCATGGTTTGGGAAAGTAAAAGTAAAGGTCTCAGCCTGAATGAAAAGAAGACAACTGAAGTGGTGGTCATCTCAACGAAAAGAATACCACCAAAATGTAGCATTACCATCGATGGCACAGAACTGAAACAAGTTGATAGATTCAAGTACAGGAATGATTATAATAACTGATGAGAAATGTCACAACGAAATAAAAAGCAGACGTGCTCAGGCCAAGTCAGCATTCCAGACAATGAGACACATCTTGTGCAACAGATCCACATCAATAGAAACAAGATTCTGAGTACTTAAATGTTACATTGAGCTAATTTTGTTTTACGGATGTGAAGCATGGTCCATGAATAAGAGAGTACAGTGAGAAATGGAGGCCATGGAGATGTGGTTTATAAGAAGGATGTTGAAGGTACCATGGACAGCTAAGAAAACCAACGAAGAAGTCTTAAGAGAGGCTAGAGTTAAAAAACAAATTATAGCAAAGATCAGAGGCAGACAAGCGAGATTTATAGGACATTTTCTGAGAAGAGGAAAATTGAAACACACTGTGGCAATTGGAAAAATTGAAGGAAGAAGAGACAGAGGAAGGCAGAGAGAAGTTACTGGATGGGCTGTCAGTGTGGCTAAGAAGAAAGTCACAGGCAGATATCATAATCAAGTCTAAAGACAGGGAATTGTGGAGAGAAATGATCACCTATGCCACGCGGCATGGCACTTGAATTGAATTGCTGTGTTCCTTGCTTTTTTCCATACAAGATTATGAAGTCTGTGAAGCCAAGCTATTCCAATCCTTTCAAAAGTCTGATTAATTCGGTTGGTAATCCATCACATCATAGAGGTTATAATCAATAGAAAATAACATCCTTATTTTTTTCCTCCACATAGTGTTCAAGTACTCATTTCTACAGCTGTGTCAACTGAAAGGTGATGGCAGCATGAACTCACATCTGAGAAAGTGTGCCATTATCCTTTCAGTCATGTATGTTAAAGTAACATTAATTACTCTACATTAACAAAAGATATGCAAAGCAGGAAACACCTTATAATAATATGACATATACTAACTAATGAATGAACAACAGAAATATCAGGTGTTCTTCATCATTACCAGCATAGAGTTTTGACTCTGATGAACATAATTACTTGTTGGTACAAACAATATTCAAAAGAACAGGTCAGAAAAGAAACATACTGCACAGAAATGACCAAATGTGGAAAATTTTGTTTTGTGAGGCATCAGAAAGTTAGGAAAATTAAAATGAAAAAGGAAAAGACAAACAGAAATATGCAGCTGAAAGCAACAAATGCATCAAAATGCCTTGTTCTAAACAAAAGAAAAGATGTAACAACACAGACATAAACAAAGAATCAGTTATCAATATGTCTGAGGTAAAACATGAATTGTTCGAAAGACTAATAAAAAAGAAATTGTTCCACCTTGTCTTGGATTGCTCCTTCTGTCAGGTACATCAATATGAACCATTGTTGAACCACAAGGAGAAATTTCCAGACATGATCCATCAGAATATCGGACCTCAACTGCATCACTGCTGTACAAAACCATCAAAACTGGAGGCATGATCTGAAGCAGAAGTAAGGGTTATTTATAAATAAAAGAACTGAAATTGGCACAACAAAATTTTAATTAGAGAATCCCCGCCAGCGAACTCCATGTCCCCATCCGTCCACCAACCTGACATAACATTTTACAAAAATAACAATTAAAATAAGTGTTGACTGCTACAGGTTTCTGGGCTACAGAAGTAGGTCAGAGTTTTTAAGCAAACAGATCTATGTTCCCTGTTTCACAAAGGCTATGCTAAGATAAGTGTGTTCTTAACACAGTTGTTCCCAGGGGGAGTTTCTTTTTCTAATGTAAAGGAGCTTAGTCTACTATTTTTTTAGGCTAGCCTTACATACTTCACTCTAACACTTTACTTTGTGCAAGTCTTGCCATTTCAGTTCACTAAAACTGTATCTAAAACTCAAAGAAGAAACACTCAAAGAACTAACATAGTTCAGTGTGCTATAAATACAACAGCTATTTCTGCCAGTAAGAAAGTGGATTTTCTCAAATGAACCAGGCTGTACCTCCAGAAAGATCTTCTTTAACATTAAGACTATGATCTTTGGCTGTTCAAAAGAATTACTGGAAGTCTCTCAAGTTTTTACCTGACAAAAGATGTTGTGTGCTTGAAGGTCACCACTAAGCAAAAGATAATAAAAGCAAGATTCATGTACGAAAAAACGAGCCTAAGAAATAGACGACATCCAAATGTAGGAATTATTTAAATTATTTAATTAATAAGCTTACACTGCCTTGAAGGTGTGCTTGATGGATGTAAACATTTATTAGCTTGCTGTTGCTAAGTGTGGTTAACTTTCATTTTCTTATGTTTGTGTGTATATAGGAGGACAATGGACTTAACGGAAAAAAATACACTAGTTTACAGTATATCTTGCTCAGAGTGGGAGTTGCCCACTTGCTGTATACACATTCTCCATGTAAAATAAACTTTACTAAATGGTATACTCCGTACAGAGGTAACTGACTGCATGAAACTATGTTCTAGTATATTATTCTGAAGTTCCTAACTTACACATAATAAAATGTTAATCAAAGTACCCCCTGCTCTTGTCTTAATTAATAGTCAGTCAGTAAGTCATTTGCATATCCCTTGCAAGAACTTTGCCTCCCTAACAGCTCTCCTGTAGGCCTCTCGGTTGTAAGCAAGATGCCCTGCTGCTGATGTATCCATTTGCAGATCATCAACGATATTTTGCTGCCATCTTCGCCTTGGTCTTTTTTCTCTTTCCCATTATGTACCCTTCCAAGATGGTCTTCCCTAGGTTATCATGATGGTGTCCAAAATATTTAAGTTTTCTTTGTTTAATCCTCTTTACTAGCCAGCCGTCTTCAATATTAAATTCTTGTAGTATGGATATACTAGGGGCATTCAGAAAGTAATGCACCACATCATTTTTCTCAGGACCTGTTTATTCAAAAAGCATGAAATTTATATATAATATACATGGATATGTCATGTAAACATTAGTATTATTCAACATAATTCCCATCAACAAGTACGGCTTTACACCAGCGCGAAACAAGTGCATGTATTCCTAGCCCATACCAGATTTTCTCTTGATTATACAGCCATTTCTTCGCTGCATGAATCACTCCTTCATCATCTTCAAATCTTACCCCTCAGAGTGCATCTTTAAGTGGACCAAACAGATGGAAATCAGAGGGTGCCAAATCAGGACTAAAGGGTGGATGGGGTAGTACAGTCCAACCCAATATGGCGATTGCTTTCCGTGTTGCCAGACTTGCATGAGGGCGCGCATTGTCATGAAGGAGAAGCAGGTCTGCTGGATTCTTGTGCGGCCAAACTCTGCGATAACACTGATTGAGTTTTTTCAAAGTCTTAATGTAAGCTTGTGAATTGATTGTCTCTCCTCTTGGCATAACATCTACAAGAATCACACCTTCAATGTCCCAAAAGACAGTGATCATGACCTTTCCAGCTGAATGAGTTGTCTTGAATTTCTTTCTTCGTGGTGATTGCAGATGATGCCACTCCATTTTGTCTTTTTGTCTCAGGTTCAAAATGATGTGCCCAGGTTTCATCACCCGTTACGATCTTAGCCAAAAAGTTCTCTCCATCAGCACTGAAATGCTCCAACAATTCAGAAAAAATTGCTTTCCTCTACAATTGATGGTCATTTGGAGACTTCAAGGAACCCATTTTGAGCAAACCTTAGAAACTCCTAGAGCTTTTATAACTGCATTTTCATTACCATTGGTGACTGACAGCTTTAAGGCCAATTATTGAGTAGTGATATGCCTATCAGTAAGAATAATGCCCTCAGCATATTTCAACATTTCTGCCTTGGTGGCTGTGGCAGGATGTCCACAGCACAGCCGATCATGCAACTCCTTATCTCCAATTATTGATTCTTTGATTCTCTGAACCCAGCAACTGACTGTACTCTTGTCAACTGCAAAACTTCCATACACATTACACAGACGCTTGTGAATATTCACAACAGTTTCCTTCTCTTCAACGAAAAATTCTATCACAATTCTCTGCTTATACTGCAAGTTGCTAACAAATTCCATTTCAATGATTAGGGCAGCCATATTCTTTGGCCGGTTGCGGTGCAATTTGGTTCACACAATCGACACACGCCATATTTAAAGCGTGCAAAATTTCATACTTTTATCTTCAATAATAGCTGAAAAAAAAACGATGTGGTGCATTACTTTCTAAATGCAACTCATATTTGTTCTTTTTTGTGTCCATGATATTTGAAGAACTCTTCTGTAGCATTTACATTCAAAGGCATTTATGTGTTTCTCTGTTGTTTTATTAAGTGTCCAGGTCTCACAGGCGTATGTTGCGATGGGAAAGATGCATGCCCTTAAAAATCTTATTTTTGTAGTTCTGTCTGTTCCTCTCCACAGATTCTTTAGTTGTTTTACTTTGTGAAGAGTGAGAGATGTCCTCCTTTTAATTTCTCTCATTATATCTCCATTATTAGTTAGTAATAATCCAAGATATTCAAAACTCTCCACTTCTTCCAATTTTTCC
Source organism: Achatina immaculata (assembly GCA_009760885.1). Taxonomy (NCBI): domain Eukaryota; kingdom Metazoa; phylum Mollusca; class Gastropoda; order Stylommatophora; family Achatinidae; genus Lissachatina; species Lissachatina immaculata. The sequence continues at coordinate 2,528,423 of CM019721.1, read as the reverse complement.
TCTTTGATATATATTTCAGCTGCCTTGTTTGTTTTGTCAGTTGTCATCAATTTAGTTTACTTTGCATTAAGATAGAGGTTTTGCTCTTCATTGTTCTTACGAACTGACATAATTGGTTTTTTCCATTCCTTTTTATGTTGTGGACAGTAATACTGTGTCATCAGCATGTCTAATCTCTGGTACTTCATAACCTCCAACTGTTATGGCATCGTAATATTCTTTGTCTACATCTTCTATAATATTCCTCATTATATTTTCAGTATATAAGTATAAGGCGACAATATTCATCCCTGACGGATCCCTTGTTTTATGTCAAACCAAGTTGTTGTTTCACCATTTATTCTTACTGCTGCTTGTTGTTCTAGATACAGCAGTGATGTTAATTGTATCAAATGTGTTGGAAATCCCATTTTTTTCCATTATTTCCCAAAGTTTCTGGTGTTGTACACAATCAAATGCCTTTAAATTGTCTATAAAAGATAAATATAGATTCACATTAGATTCTCTGGATTTCTATATAATAATCTTATATTGAATATATAATCTCTTGATCCTCTTCCTTGCCTAAAACCAGCTTGGACCATAATTAATACTATGGTTTTATTTTTATACATTAGAATTCAACTATCAAGTTAATATTTATTCGATCTTTCTCATTTACTGTAAAAAAAATGCTAATCTAAATTACCTTCGCACTTACATTAAGGGTTTATTGTCTGTTTAACATCACCAAGTAAACAAATCAATTGTTAGTTCCCATCAGCACTAAGGTTTTATATGCCCGCCTTCCGCCATGATAGTTTACCTAGTGACAGACGTGGGCTTGTATGAGCATGCACTAGCCAATCAACGTACAGCTTTCATTTGCAAAAACGAAAACACTTGAAACAAGGAGCAGAAACATCTCATATTTTCTAGCTTTGTTACATTTCGCATTCTCGTCCCTTAAGAAAGTGTTCCTAACCTTTTCACATCCAATGATCACTTTTCCAATACCACCATGGTATATCGCAATGTCATGTGTTTTTATTCAGTCTCCCTCTCTTGTTTTTTTCTGAGCCCAATACACAAGGGGCTATTGGCAGCAAGAGATTTCCACGCTTTTAATGACTACAAAGTTGTGACGTTTTCGGCGTTTGCTTTCGTCGGACAATAACAAACAGGACGAAGAATAAGATAGAGGAGACAAAGTATAGGATTACATTAAACTAAATTAATGAAATAAAAAAAAGAATGAAAAATACAAAATAAAACTTTAAAATTAAACGGCACTTAGCTTGAATAACTGAGAGCGCTGTGAGGTGTCCCTTTTTCGGCGTCACCAATGTAAACAAGAAATGTCTGTTACCAGGGTGAGGACGCGTACGTTCTGAAAGGTGTAAAATAGTGCATGATTGAGTATAGAAAGTGTTAAGAGAAGAGGTATGCGCTTGTGGTCTGGGAAACAACAACAATCACCTTTCCTAAAACTATCCTGACCCTCCATGAGGGATTCATATGCTTGTATACACAAGCCACTTAGCACTTGAGAACTGCTACATTCAGGATTTTGGGACACTGGAACCACATGGTTTAAACTCTTTATTTAGCTACACATAATCTTCCACAATCATACTCATTCTCACTTGTTGCACTTTGTTTAGACTCCTCATGAACCATCCCATTGCTACTCCTCTACCACAACCATAATCATCTATTTCACCTTCTCTTATACAGACTCCTTTCCATCGTCCACTATACAATATTACAATTCCCTATCCACTCACGACAATGTAACACCATTTTTCACTCCCTTATGAGCATCATCCATGGATATTGACTTTCCAGACATCACTGTTCTTTGTAGAATTCTGTACTCCTTCTATGCGCATCCCGCTTCTCTTAACATTTTCTACACCCAATCATGCACTATTTTACACCTTTCAGAACGTACACGTCCTCACCCTGGTAACAGACATTTCTTGTTTACATTGGTGACGCCGAAAAAGGGACACCACACAGTGCTCTCAGTTATTCAAACCTATGCTGTTTAATTTTAAAGTTTTATTTTGTATTTTTCATTCTTTTTTTTTTCATTAATTTAGTTTAATGTAATCCTATACTTTGTCTCCTCTGTCTTATTCTTCGTCCTGTTTGTTATTGTCCGACGAAAGCAAACGCTGAAAACGTCACAACTGGGTATTCATTAATTAATAAAGCTGTTCCTACTTTTTTCTAGTTTATACTCTTTGGGTCTTCCAATGCTACTTTTACCCTGTTGAATCAACATCACAGCTCCTCGTGGGATTCGTCTGTCTTTCTCATAATGTGGCCAACTAATTGTCACGCTCTCCATTCATTTACTGTTGACAGTGGGATCATATCTGTCTCTTTTAACACTAGGTCATTACGTATGGTATTTGGCTAGAACAGCCCTTGGATTTTAAGTATACAGTTGGTTAGGAAGGTGTTAAGTGTACGTGTCATTGTCTGTGTTATTTCCAGCATGCAATAGATAGCATTAAATACTAAATTGTTTTCAAAATCAGTCACTACGGATTATCACAGGTGCCATGAGGTCCACACCAATAGTAGAAATGCAGAAAATAGTTGGTGTTCAGCCGCTAAAGGAACGTAGAGACACAAAGGTCACGACCATGGGAGAAAAATTCCTTAGCTCTGTAAGCCATCCCCTGAAGGAGAGATTCAATAACTTGGCATTAGGACGGCTTAAAAGAAGCAGCTTCATTCATCAGGCCAAGCGTATGCGTAAGCTGATACCTGACCTTCCAACTGTAGTCACTCCATTATCATCTGTACCAGAGCATACACCATGGAAAGAAGCAGATTATACACAAATAACTATTCAGACTGAAGTGAAAGGTGTGCAGAATGGTGAGATGCAGAGCAGTCTTGTAATATCAATAGCCACACTTAGTGTTCTAGATGACAAATATCCATGTGACACCTGGATACGTGTGTATACAGATGGATCTGCACATAATGCCATAAAAAATGGTGGGGCAGGAGCATATATTGAATATCCAAACAACACCATTGACAAGATTTCCATACCCACTGGTAAATACTGCAACAACTTTGATGCAGAAGTTAGGGCAATTATTGCTGCAGTTGAAAAACTATCAGACTCCAGAATTGATACATGTCCTGTAGTAATTCTCACAGATGCAAGATCAGTACTGGAGGCTCTTCAGTGCAACAAACTACCAGACCTTAAGGATGCCTTGTCAAAAATTGGCTTACAACATGGAGTCACTTTGCAGTGGATTCCCTCCCACTGTGGGATACCAGGCAATGAGAAAGCTGACCATCTGGCTAAAGAGGGCACTGAAATGGAGCAACCAGACATACCAGTCACCTATAATCAGAAGAAAAGCATGATAAAAACCTACAGGAAGCCACAAACACCACCACATGATGACTATCACATGCTAAACAGAAAGGAACAAGTCACCATCTTCCGTCTCCGAACAGGACACAGCCGACTCCGAAGTCATATGTATACAAAGTTTAAGGTTGGTACTACTAATCTATGTACATGTGCCCAGGTGCCCCAAACCGTGGAACATATCCTCCAGAACTGCATCAACTACGAGACACTGAGAAATAATTACTGGCCCAGTGAAACCACTAAAGAAGATAAGCTCTACGGTTCCATACATGAGTTACAAAAAACAGTGAAATTTATCCAAGAGACAGGACTGCAGATATAGACAGACAGTGCGAACGAAGAAGAAGAAGAAGAAGAAGACTAAATTGTTAACCTAGCCGTAGACCATGTACTATAGGATGGAAGCCACTGCCTTTAGAGATTCATTACTGTTGGTAATTTTTCTTTGTTTGTTTAAAATAACCATATTTTCTAACAGCAATGCGAAAATCAAATATTTATTGACTATTAATCAAATTTTGAACCTGGATTTGAGCATAAGATTAACAACCTTATCCTGAGACTCACCTAGAGGTGACTCTAGATGGGGAAAAAAGGAATTGTTATGGAAACTCGCAACAAAACCAACAGAGTCAAGGGTGACGCATAATTGATACCAACTCCCCAGAACTCAGACAAAGATCTAAATAGTGCCTTCATTGGCCTCAAATATGTGACAAAAGATTGGATTCTGGAAGGTAAGAACAATGGCAGCACCATCAAAAACTGCTCAAGTAATCAGAGAAATGGATAAATATCGCCTAGATGTACTTGGAATCAGTGAAATACGATGGCCAGAAGCAGGAAAAACTGTAAGTTGTCACATTCAGACAGGAAATACCAAGAAGGAGTGGGCATAATTATGTCAAATGTAGCAGCAAAGAGCCTTATAGGATGGGAACCAGTGAACAACTGTATGATAAGAGCACGATACAAACTAAGGCATGGAAGAATAATAATCATACAATGTTAGGCACCCACGAACATGAAATAAAAGGCGATTTCTATCACCAACTACAACAACTCATTAACAAAGTTCCTAAACATAACAAACTAATTGTTATGGGAGACTTCAACGCCAAGATAACACTGATGTTGAAAAAGTAATAGGGAAAGAAAGAATTGATAAATCAGAATCGAGAAAAATTAATTGAAATATGTCGAACAGAGGGCATGGTCATTGGAGGAACAATATTTCCACACAAAGTGATGCATAAAACAACATGGATATCCCCAGATGATATAACCAGAAATCAGATAGACCATTTTTGTATTAGAAAGCATCTCTAATAGATGTAAGAGCATACAGAGGTCCAGATGTCAACAGTGATCACAACCTGTGTATAGGGAAAATATAACTAAAACTGAAAAGCCAACACAAGAAATCAATGCCCAGAAAGATAAACAGCCACCGTCTAGAGGAAGAAAATACTAACAGTAAGTTCAATCAGGAACTCACCAATCATTTTTCAGAACTCAGTGAGGTAGAGAAGATAGATATAGATTAAATTATGGAATTTTTACAGCACAGCAGCAAAAGCAAATGCTACAGTGCAAAAAAAAAAAACAAATAGAAAAGCATGGATATCGGAAAACACATGGAAATATATATATGAAAGACGAGCAGCCAAATTAGCCATGTTGAATGTAAAGACAGATCTTGAAAAAGATTTGGCAAAACCAACATGCAAAGAACTAGACAATGGAGTAAAAAGTTCAGCTAGAAGGGGTACAAGAAGGGATACATGGTGAAAGAAGCAGAAAATGCAGCAAAAACAGGAGACAGCAAAACTTTATATAACATACACAAGAGGCTAATAGGTACTATTACATCAAAAGAAAGCCTAATCTGTAGCAAAACTGGCACCCTGTTAACATTAAAAAAGATCAAAAGCAAAGATGGGCCAAACACTTCCAAGAAATACCTTAATAATTAGTGTATAAGTATACAACTATACACGAAGCGCTGCAGTAAAGCTGTGATACCAGAATGTATAAAATAGGAAAAAAAGTAGGAGCAGCTTTATTACTTAACGATTACAAAGTTGTGACGTGTCGGCGTGAGCCTTAATCATACAAAAACATACAGGACGAAGAAATAGAGAGAGAGGAGATAAAGTATAGATTCACATGAATACTATTTTTTAAAAAATTTTTTAAAGAGTACTTAGCTGTAAATTGCAAGGTGTGGCTTGTCCGGCGGTGTGTGTCAGGAATGGATCTAGTGGGACGTGGAGACTGTTTAAATAGAGACCTGTGACATGTGGTCAGTGGGTTGTAACTGGGGATGGTGGATGGGGAACCGGGGAGGGGAGAGAGAGTGACGCAATACCGACCTAGCTAGGAGAATTTGAAACAGATGATTAGGGAAGAGGGGTTGCAGAGAAGAGGGGTTGCAGAGAAAATAGCGGGGTTGCAGAGTGATGCTGTGAGGAAGTTTGAAAAGTAAGCGAGGTTGCAGGGTGATGCTGTGAGGAAGTTTGAAAAGTAAGAAGGGGTGGATTTAGTGGAGAGGTACTATAATGATTGAAGAAGATGATGTTACGTGTAACTAAACAGCGAGTTTAACCCATGTTTAACCCGTGTTTAACCCATGTTTAACCCATGTTGGCACCAGAAAATATAACCACCCCCGCTGCGTTACCTGCCCCGTAGTTTGGGAAACAAAAACAATCACCTTTACCAAAACTATCCTCACTGTTCATGAGGGATTCACATGCGAATTCCGAAATGTGATATATGTCATCGTTTGCAAAAGATGCAGGATAACATATATCGGTGAGACTGGCCTCAGATTAGGGGACCGCATGCAAAAACATCTGTACGACATCGCCCAGCATGCTTCGAAACCAGTCCCAAATCATTTCAGTGGCCCCAACCACAGAGGCAAATCTGATTTTCTGGTAACAGCCATTAAACAATGTCACGCAGATGACACAAGCCGCCTGGCACTTGAGAACCGCTGCATTCAAAATTATGGGACGCTGGAACCACATGGGTTAAACTCGCTGTTTAGTTACACGTAACATCATCTTCTTCAATCATTATAGTACCTCTCCACTAAATCCACCCCTTCTTACTTTTCAAACTTCCTCACAGCATCACCCTGCAACCCCGCTTACTTTTCAAACTTCCTCACAGCATCACTCTGCAACCCCGCTATTTTCTCTGCAACCCCTCTTCTCTGCAACCCCTCTTCCCTAATCATCTGTTTCAATTTCTCCTAGCTAGGTCGGTATTGCGTCACTCTCTCTCCCCTCCCCGGTTCCCCATCCACCACCCCCAGTTACAACCCACTGACCACATGTCACAGGTCTCTATTTAAACAGTCTCCACGTCCCACTAGATCCATTCCTGACACACACCGCCGGACAAGCCACACCTTGCAATTTACAGCTAAGTACTCTTTAAAAAAAATTTTTTTAATAGTATTCATGTGAATCTATACTTTATCTCCTCTCTCTATTTCTTCGTCCTGTATGTTTTTGTATGATTAAGGCTCACGCCGAAACGTCACAACTTTGTAATCGTTAAGTAATAAAGCTGCTCCTACTTTTTTCCTATTTTATACATCCAAGAAATACCTAATCGCCACATCCAAAAGAGTTGATAAACCTTGAAACCGACTTACCAATCCTACAACTAAATGTCAATCTAGATGAAATTACATTGAACAAAACTGAAACAGCAGTGAATCTAATGGCTGCAAGGGAAGATGAAATAACAGTTGAAATGTTAAAAGCTAATAACAGTGACAACATGAGACAACTACAGAGAATGTTTAATAAAGTTTAAACAGAAGAAAAGGTCCCTTCTAAATGGAAAAAAAGAAATCATTGTTAAATTAGCCACAAAAAAAGGCAACATTACAGACTACAATATTTGGAGTGAAGTAACCCTACTACCATTTGTGTCCAAAGTATTTTAAGTATTTTGCAAAGTTATTCTGAAAAGAATTAAAGATATAGTGGATGCTGCAATGAGAGAAGAACAAGTAGGATTTCAAAAAAAAGGGAGAAGCTGTCTCGACCAGATCTTTACTCTAAGAATAATACTTGGAGAATATATTGTAAAGCAAAAACCATTAATCCTGAACTTCGCAGACTTTAAAAAAAGGCATTTGATAGCATACACAGAGATTCGCTGTGGAGAATTTTAAGAATATATGGAATACCATCTAAAATTGTCAATATCAATAGGGATCTCCACAATGGATATGTTTGTGCAGTCAAAACATAAGAAGGAATAAGCGAATAGTTCCATATTGAAACAGGCGTGAAACAAGAATGTATACTATCTCCCTTTCTTTTTAGAATTGCCGTAGACTTCATAATGAAAACATGATGTACAGGTAAAACGGGCAATGATTGGTACATGAAATCCAACTAGAAGATCTTGATTTTGCAGATGAAATTGTCTTAATGACAATGTGAATTCGACGAAAGAAAAAAACAGATACCCTGTCTTCACTGGCTACCAAAATAGGACTTGAAAATTCTATTCAATTCAAGTGCCATGCCATGTGGAGTAGGCGATCATTTCTCTCCACAATTACCTGTCTTTAGGCTTGATTATGAGATCCGTCAGTGACTTTATTCCTAGCCACACTGACAGCCCATCCAGTAACTTCTCTCTCTGCTTTCCTCTGTCTCTTCTTCCTTCAATTTTTCCAGTTGCCACAGTGTGTTTCAATTTTCCTCTTCTCAGGAAATGTCCTATAAATCTCGCTTGTCTGCCTCTGATCTTTGCTATAATTTGCTTTTTAGCTCCAGCCTCTCTTAAGACTTCTTCATTTGTTTTCTTAGCTGTCCATGGTACCTTCAACATCCTTCTTATAAACCATATCTCCATGGCCTCTATTTCTCGCTGTACTCTCTTAATTATAGACCATGTTTCACACCCATAAAACAAAATTAACCCAATGTAACATTTAAGTACTCAGAATCTTGTTTCCATTGATATGTTTCTCATTGTCTGGAATGCTGACTTGGCCTGAGCACGTCTGCTTTTTATTTCGTTGTGACATTTCCCATCACTTGTTATAATCGTTCCTAAGTACTTGAATCTATCAACTTATTTCAGATTTGTGCCATCGATGGTAATGCTACATTTTAGGGTATTCTTTTCTTTGAGATGACTATCACTTCAGTCTTCTTTTTGTTCAGGCTGAGACCTGAAATTAACAAGGAAAAAAAGTAATGAAACTTCCATTAATCAAGTATACGTAGAATGAACAAGTGTTGAATAAGTACACCAGTTTGCATCCCTCGGTAGCTACATAGACCAGGATGGTGACACCAGAACGGAAGTTAGAATTAAAATTGGAAAACCAGCACTGACTTTCAAGACTCTTGAGAACATATGGCACTCATAAGTTATAAGCACAAAAGCCAAGTTAAGATTAACACTACCGAGGGTGTAGGGTGACACTGGATTATCCGCTGCAACAAGACCTCAGCCACCGTGTGGGCTGTCTTGTCTGGCACAAAGAAACATTCTGCCTATAGCGTCAACCAGTCTACCGCATGAAGGATGTATTTATTTCCAGCCAATGTCAGCAGATATGGCTCTGAGAAATCCATCGAGATCTTTTGGAATGGAAAGCTCGGAATATCTATCTCTTGCAGCGGTGCATTCTCGTGCAGAACATTGTGTTTCCAAATCTACACGTTGGTAACAATCTAGAAACATGTTAGGCCAATAATATCGGGAACCCATCGCAGAATACACCTTATCTCGACCCATATGTCCACTTTCTTCATGGAACTGTATGAGATCGGAGATGACTAGGAACATACAGTCTCATTTGTGGTTCCGTTTCACCAGGCTTTGAAAGAAAATACACTCTCCTGGTGTATCATGAAGTTCTTATACTTCGGGGAACTAGTTTCTGCTGCTTCTAGAGACGTTTTAATTCTGGCTGTTTCAGGATCTTGTTCCAGCTCAGACACTAGATCAAAATGACCAATGTCTTGGATTAGTTCCTCAGATTTCACACCAGATTGTATGAAACATTTGTAAAAATCTACTGCATAAGTATCATCCGTATAAATAGAATATACGTATAAATAGAATATCCGTATAAATAGCATATCCGTATTAATAGCATATCTGTATAAATACTATAATCGTATGAATAGCACATCCGTATACATAGCACAGGTATATCCATATAAGTAGCATATTCGTATAAATAGGATATTGGTATGAATAGCATATCCGTATGAATAGAATCTCCGTATGAATAGCATATCTGTATGAACACCATATCCGTATGAATAGCATATCCATATGAATAGCACATCCTTATGAATAGCATATCCGTATGAATAGAATAACCGTATGAATTGCATCCTGTATGAATAGTATTCCGTAGAAATAGCATATCTGTATAAATAGCATATCTGAATAAATAACATATCCGTATAAATAACATATCCGTATGAATAGCATATCCGTACGAATAGCATATCAATATGAATAGAATATCCGTATGAATAGCATATCCATATAAATAGCATATCAATATGAGTAGCATATCTGTATAAACAGCATATCCGTATTGATAGCATATCCATATAAACAGCATATCAGTATGAGTAGCATATCCGTAAAACAGCATATCCATATTAATAGCATATCCATATAAATAGAATAGGTATCATCCTTATAAGTACCATATCCGAATAAATAGCATATCCGTATGAATAGCCTTTTCATATGAATAGCATATCTCTAGGAATAGCTTATCTGTATGAATAGCATATCCATATGAATAGCATATCTGTATCGATATAATATCCGTATGAATAGCATATCCTTATAAATAGTATAGGTATCATCCGTATAAGTAGCATATCCGTATAAATAGGATATCTGTATGAATAGTATATCCGAATGAATAGCATATATATTTGAATAGCATATCTGTATGAAGAGCATATCCATATGAATAGCATATCCCTATAAATAGCACATTGGAATGAATAGCATATCAGTATAAATATCATATCTGTATAAATAGTATATTCGTATAATTAGCATAAGTATCATCCGTATAAGTAGCATATCCGTACGAATGGAATATCCGTGTGGATAACATATCCGTATGAATAGCATATCCGTATAAATGGCATATCTGTATAAATATCATATCCATGTAAATAGCATGCGGTATAAGTATCATAGGTATTATACATATAAGTACGATATCCAAATAAATAGCATATCCGTATGAATAGCATATCTGTATGAACAGCATATCCGTATGAATAGAATATCTTTATGAATTCCATATGCGTATGAATACAATATCCGTATAAATAGCATATACGTTTAAATAGCATGTCCGTATAAATAGTATAAGTATCATCCGTAAAAGTACCATATCTTTGTAAATAGTATATACGTATAAATAGCATATACGTATAAATAAAATATCCTTTTAAATAGCATATGTATCATCCGTTTAAGCAGCATATCTCTATAAATAGCATATCCATATGAATAGTATATAAGTATAAATAACATATCCGTATAAATGATATATCCGTATAAATAGCATATCAATATAAATAGCATATCCTATGAATAGCATATCTGTATGAATATCATATCCCTATGGATAGCTTATCCGTATGAATAGAATATCCATATGAATAGCATATCTGTATTAATAGCATATGTATATAAATATCATATCTGTATAAATAGCATATCGGTATAAATAGCATAACTGTATAAATAGCATATCCGTATGAATAGCATATATGTATGAATAGCAAATACGTATGAATAGCATATCCGCATAAATAGCATTTCTGTATAAATAGCATATACGTATAAATAGCATATCCCTATACATGGCATATCTATACAAATAACATAGGTATCATCTGTATAAGTACCATATTGGACTAAATAGCACATCATTATCAAAAGCATATCCGTATGAATAGCATATCCATATGAATAGCATATCCATATGATTAGTATATCAATATGATTTCGCGCTTTCGAGGCATTACAGATCAACGGTATCGTTTCGCGCTTTCGCACCATCTCCGATCGAAAGTATCATTTCGCGCTTTTGAACCATTGACGATCAACAGTAGCATTTCGAAGTATCGGACCATTGCCGATCAATAGTATCATTTCGCGCTTTCGAACCATTGCCGATCAACAGTAGCATTTCGTGCTTTCGAACCATTACCGATCAACAGCATCATTTCGGTCTGTGGCGTCATTGCCTATCAACAGTATCATTCGGCACCATTGCCGATCAACGGTATCATATCTGTTTTCAGAAACATTGCCGATCAACAGTGTCATTTATCACCATTGCCAATCAAACGTATCATTTCGTGTTTTCGAAGCATGGCCGATCAACAGTATCATTTCGCATCATTGGCGATCAACAGTATAATTTCGCGCTTTCGAACCATTACCGATCAACAGTATCATTTCGCCTTTTCGAACCATTGTCGGTCAACAGTATCATTTCGCGATTTCGAGCCATTATCGATCACCAGTATCATTTCGCGATTTCCAGCCATTGCCGATCAACAGTAACATTTCGCGCTTTCGAACCATTGCCGATCAACAGTATCATTTCGCGATTTCCAACCATTCCTAAAGAACAGAACATACGGGACTCTCTCCATCCTCTTCGTTCCACCTTTTTGACAGTGAACACTAAAGACATTCGAACGAGAGAGACTTTAAATGCCTGAAGGTTTTTTCTAAACCAAATATTAAATGTTATTTCATGACCTGACGAACTGGACCAACAGTCCATGAAGGAAAGATCCGCTGCTTTTCTGCCTGAAAGTATCATCGTAGATTTCAACAGCAACAGTTGGTCGTAAATAATTTCAGCGTCATGAACATAAATATGAAATAAATATGAAACAACAAATGTTAATTCATTAAACGAAATCTCACAAATCTCACACCTAGACTCATTCATTCATTCCGCATGTCCCTTGCGGAACTTTGCATCCCTAACAGCACTCCTGTAGGCCTCTCAGTTGTGAGCAACATGGCCTGCTGCTGATGCATCCATTTGCAGATCATCAACGATGTCTTGCAGCCATTTTCGCCTTGGTCTTCCTCTCTTTCTTTTTCCCATTATGTATCCTTCCAAGACAGTTTTCTCTAAATTATCATGACGTTTAATGTGTCCAAAATATTTAAGTTTTCTCTCTTTATACCTTACAAACACCTAGACTACCAACGTGGAAATAGTCAACCAAATCTTTAAAGCTGTGCAGAAATAAAGTTAGGAACACTCCACTTTTGTGAGTCACCAACAAAGAAAAGTACTTCCAAGACATCTGCTGCCATAGAATTTAATCAGCGATTTCAGAAGCTTTGTGTTTTTTTAAAAAAAAATATATGATAACAATTATTTGCCCACAACACAATACATGTGTCATAAAAGCAATGAACCACTTACACCTTACATTATTCCCGTGCCGTTAAACATCACATAGGGCTCGCATGGTAGTTCGCCAAGTTTTCCTGTTTTCGGGGAGATTTGTAACCATATCAAGGGATTTTATGCCGACTAATTTGTTTTCTCTTAACAATGTCCTCTTCAGAGTTTCACGTGGTCCACTTTTTTTTTTTTTCGGCCTGTTGTGTTCTACTTGATAGCTTGTTTTAGGATGAATCACTGCCTGAGAAAAATTCTAAAACATCAATTAGCAGGATAATATCAAGAACGAGGAGATCTGGGAAAGAGCAGAAGAAAAGGTTATGAACCTACAAATTATGTCTAAAAAATTATATTGAAAATGAAATATTGTTATCTATCACAATTAATCCTATATCTAATAAGATGACATTGATATGTAGTACAGCTAATTGTTTGCCCAATAAGATGTAACTGATATTTAGCACAGCTAATTGTTTGCCTAATAGGATCTTATTGATATTCGGCACAGCTTCACCTGCAGAAAAGTAAAGTGTACCACGAAGTACCAATCTAACACGCAATACTTCATTTCTGAAATGACCAAGACCTTGTTTAACCTGCTCGTATCAGACTCACCATGGCGGACGGAGGATGGTTTACCGCGGTATTTTGACTTGAGAAGTGAGCTGACATGTTTCGCATTTCAAGTCCACGCCAGAACTTAAAGAAGCACACCACAGTAATCTACTCCCAATCCGACACGAACCCTGTTGTTCGAACATCTTCATCGAACAAAGGAACTCTTGCTAAAGACATCTTCATTTTAATTTCAAGGACAAAGAGCAACATCTTCTGATGCAGCATGTAGCGGAAAGAAAGTATTCCAAGTTATTTAAAATGATCTAATGATATCGACATCTGTTTACCTTCTCCTGCATTTTTCTTAGTTCTTCAATAAGAGACCCATTCACGATAGATATCTGATCATCTACATAATTGTAGAAGTCATATTGAAAGTGAGCAGATGTTTACATCTGGAATTCTTCATTGTCTTCGTCATCTTCTGTGTCTTCTGTTTCTTTATTTTTGTTGTGATAGATGATTTCGTTCACCTTTACAAGTGTCTCTGAACTTGTAACAGGTGACCTGTCAATCATGACAAGGAGGTAGATTAGGAGAACTCTTCACATCAGTACATGACATGTAACACATACATCTTCTCAGAAAACTGGTCAGCAACTTAAAATCCAAAAGCTATATATATATACATATATGCCCCGATTAGCTGAGTGGTTAGGTGATTGGTTTACTAAACAGGTGTACTGGATCCCAGAAGTGGGATTTTTTTTCTGGTTCACACAAAAAAGGGCCACGAGTTCACCAAGTATCATTTCGCGCTTTCGAACCATTGCCGATCAACAGTATCATTTCGCGCTTTCGAACCATTACAGATCAACAGTATCATTTATCACCAATGCCGATCAAAGGTATCATTTCGCGCTTTTGAATCATTGACGATCAACAGTATCATTTCGCGCTTTCGAATCATTACAGATAAACAGTAGCATTTATCACCATTGCCGATCAACAGTATCATTTCGCGCTTTTGAACCATTGACTATCAACAGTATCATTTCGAGTTATCGGACCATTGCCGATCAATAGTATCATTTCGCGCTTAAGAACCATTACAGACCATCAGTATCATTTCGCGCTTTCGAGGCATTACAGATCAACGGTATCGTTTCGCGCTTTCGCACCATCTCCGATCGAAAGTATCATTTCGCGCTTTTGAACCATTGACGATCAACAGTATCATTTCGAAGTATCGGACCATTGCCGATCAATAGTATCATTTCGCGCTTTCGAACCATTGCCGATCAACAGTAGCATTTCGTGCTTTCGAACCATTACCGATCAACAGCATCATTTCGGTCTGTGGCGTCATTGCCTATCAACAGTATCATTCGGCACCATTGCCGATCAACGGTATCATATCTGTTTTCAGAAACATTGCCGATCAACAGTGTCATTTATCACCATTGCCAATCAAACGTATCATTTCGTGTTTTCGAAGCATGGCCGATCAACAGTATCATTTCGCATCATTGGCGATCAACAGTATAATTTCGCGCTTTCGAACCATTACCGATCAACAGTATCATTTCGCCTTTTCGAACCATTGTCGGTCAACAGTATCATTTCGCGATTTCGAGCCATTATCGATCACCAGTATCATTTCGCGATTTCCAGCCATTGCCGATCAACAGTAACATTTCGCGCTTTCGAACCATTGCCGATCAACAGTATCATTTCGCGATTTCCAACCATTCCTAAAGAACAGAACATACGGGACTCTCTCCATCCTCTTCGTTCCACCTTTTTGACAGTGAACACTAAAGACATTCGAACGAGAGAGACTTTAAATGCCTGAAGGTTTTTTCTAAACCAAATATTAAATGTTATTTCATGACCTGACGAACTGGACCAACAGTCCATGAAGGAAAGATCCGCTGCTTTTCTGCCTGAAAGTATCATCGTAGATTTCAACAGCAACAGTTGGTCGTAAATAATTTCAGCGTCATGAACATAAATATGAAATAAATATGAAACAACAAATGTTAATTCATTAAACGAAATCTCACAAATCTCACACCTAGACTCATTCATTCATTCCGCATGTCCCTTGCGGAACTTTGCATCCCTAACAGCACTCCTGTAGGCCTCTCAGTTGTGAGCAACATGGCCTGCTGCTGATGCATCCATTTGCAGATCATCAACGATGTCTTGCAGCCATTTTCGCCTTGGTCTTCCTCTCTTTCTTTTTCCCATTATGTATCCTTCCAAGACAGTTTTCTCTAAATTATCATGACGTTTAATGTGTCCAAAATATTTAAGTTTTCTCTCTTTATACCTTACAAACACCTAGACTACCAACGTGGAAATAGTCAACCAAATCTTTAAAGCTGTGCAGAAATAAAGTTAGGAACACTCCACTTTTGTGAGTCACCAACAAAGAAAAGTACTTCCAAGACATCTGCTGCCATAGAATTTAATCAGCGATTTCAGAAGCTTTGTGTTTTTTTAAAAAAAATATATGATAACAATTATTTGCCCACAACACAATACATGTGTCATAAAAGCAATGAACCACTTACACCTTACATTCTTCCCGTGCCGTTAAAAATCACATAGGGCTCGCATGGTAGTTCGCCAAGTTTTCCTGTTTTCGGGGAGATTTGTAACCATATCAAGGGATTTTATGCCGACTAATTTGTTTTCTCTTAACAATGTCCTCTTCAGAGTTTCACGTGGTCCACTATTTTTTTTTCGGCCTGTTGTGTTCTACTTGATAGCTTGTTTTAGGATGAATCACTGCCTGAGAAAAATTCTAAAACATCAATTAGCAGGGTAATATCAAGAACGAGGAGATCTGGGAAAGAGCAGAAGAAAAGGTTATGAACCTACAAATTATGTCTAAAAAATTATATTGAAAATGAAATATTGTTATCTATCACAATTAATCCTATATCTAATAAGATGACATTGATATGTAGTACAGCTAATTGTTTGCCCAATAAGATGTAACTGATATTTAGCACAGCTAATTGTTTGCCTAATAGGATCTTATTGATATTCGGCACAGCTTCACCTGCAGAAAAGTAAAGTGTACCACGAAGTACCAATCTAACACGCAATACTTCATTTCTGAAATGACCAAGAC